>VWZG01007661.1:108420-135444 GCA_013396735.1 Grallaria varia
GAGGAAGGAAGGAGGGAAGGAAGGAAGGAGGGAGGGATGGAGGGAAGGAGGAGGGAAAGAAGGAGGGAAGGAAGGAAAGAAGGAAGGAAGGAAGGAAAGAAGGAAGGAAAGAGAAGCTGACACCGTGCAGAGATTACAGTATTTAGCACGGACACCTCCTACTTCAAACTACATTGAATTCATGCAGAGGGTTCCACAATCCCCACTCTCACAATATTTCATTTAAATACAACCCGTGTAATGGAATCTCAGTTATTTCAATATTTTAATGAAACTCTGGTCTCACTCAGGAAGAACAATGTTTGGTTTTGGCCTGGAGCGGAGCAGAGTGATTGAAACACTTGGGAATTCATTTCCAAGGGCTGTGGAATGCATTTCTATGGCTGCAAACCCTCCAAGCCCAAACACCACCAGCCTGTAGGGTGCAGTTTCCCAAAGCCTGTGCTAGCAATCGTGAGAAATGAAACGGGTGCCTGAAGGGATGATTAATTAGGAGAACAGCCCGCAAAGTGGCACAAATGGGGGACACGAATAGCACTCATCTCAACGAGAGTTCAGAATTTCCTTTCACGTCGTCATGAGCAAAACCCAACAGAGATGAACCACCGGGCCAACTTTCAAAGCTTTTTTAATCCCTCCTATTGGTTCATTCAGGTGGTTCTCGATCCACTTCAATTCCATCAGATGGCAGCAGTTCCCCTGCACAATGCAGTGTTAGCTACAAACTAAGTTAGTTTTGTTAAAAACTGAGGCGGTTGCAGGCAGAGGTTGGGGGAATGTTTGTCACCCACAGCCAAACTGCACCCCGCTGAAGGAACCAGGGCAAGGTCCTTGGTTTTGGATGAGGAGAATCTTCTCCACGCTGGACAATTCACAGAAGGTGGAGTTGCTCCACCTTGTGTTTGTGATCCGTAGGAACTCCCCGGTCCAAACAAATGGAATTCTTCCTGTGGACACGTGGCAGGAAAAATAATTCTTTCCATTTGGAAAAGGCCACTACATGAAGGATGTCCAGGTTCATGTCCTCTCCATCCACCAGACTTCCTCAGGGAGCCTTCTGGAGCTGCAGGTGGCTGTGCCAGAGCCTTTCCTGCTTATCCAGAGTCACATCAGATGCTTCATTCGAGGCCAAGTGAAGGGAAACTGTTGGCATAGTATTTCTCTTAAACAGTCCAATACATCTGATTTTTGGAGCCCTGTACTCCCAACAAGCCCCATATATTAATAATAATAATAAAGGAAAGCAGCTGTTTGCTTCAGGGGGGCTCTGTTTTAATCACCTGAGGACTCAGAGTTGTGTCTCAGCAGAGCATGAGTTTTGAGGGGAAAAAAAAGCAAAATATTAGGACAAAGCATGGGGCTTTACCTTCTAATCCCATTCCTTGTGGTCCAAAAAAAGTCCCTGCGAACTCTTCTGAGAGCTGTGATCAAACTACAAGGCAGACTCACTGAGCAGCTAAAGAAGGCTGTGCAAATTAAATACTAATATTAATAGCGTTTAATAGTGTTAAACAATTAAGAAAACTCTACTGTTAACTTAAATTATACTAATTAAATTTAGCTTCCTTGCTCCAGAATTGCAGGGCAGCCAATACCAGCTTTGATGTCTAAGAACCACTGGCTGGGCAATGTTTGTTTAACAACAGGGAAAAGGAGCAAAGACTATCCTTAATGTCCAGTTGCAGTAGGAAATATGAGTATTAGAAGCAAAAGATGGAATGATAAGGTAGGAAACTAATTAACACCATTCCTCAAATCATCTCATAGTTTTCATTCCCACCAAAGGTATCTTTGAAAGCTTCCACCTATTCCTTTCCTTTGGCTCAGGTCAGCAGCACTTGGATATACCAGAAAATCACTATTTTTTTAAATCTATTTAAAGATTTTTTTTTTCCCCCAAGAAAATCCAAAATTTAAAAGGTTTGATTATGCTGTTGAGTCTCACGTTTTGGTGCTGGTTTAGTTAATTTTTTAGGGCACAATAAAGCTTTGGATGGCTCAGCACTGCTTTAAATAAGACGCTCCTTGCTTGTGAATAAATATGCAAATGTTCATATTTCCATGGTGTGGTGGCAAATAAATGCTTCTTTTGCTACTCTGCTAAAAGCATCTTTCAAAAGGTTCAGGAGACCAGGAAATCCTCTGCTCCCACACAGCTCCTTCAGCTTGTAAATGGGAGGGGTGTCCTGTTGTTGGGTGGGCTCTTTGGACACTCTGTTTTCTTGTCTTCTGGCCGTGGCCACGGTGGCACCATCTCTGGAGCATTTGCATAACACCAAACCAGTTCAGAGGAGCTGTGAGAAGAGCCAGTCGTGAGGAATGGGTTGTTAAGGGAGTCAGACCGGTTTTAAAAATAAAATATTACACAATAAAAAGCTTACATGGCAAAGTACGAGTTCAAAAGAGGGAGAAAAATCTAATGCTGACGAGCTCAGCGTGCATTAAACCCACTGCTGTCCTCTCTGCTTCCAGGGATGTTCTTCCAGGGATCACGGAATCCCAGGATGGGTTGGGTTGGAAGGACCTTCAAGCCCACCCAGTGTCACCCCCTGCCATGGGCAGGGACACCTCCCACCAGCCCAGGTGGCTCCAACCCCCGTCCAACCTGGCCTTGGACACTTCCAAGGATCCAGGGGCAGCCACAGCTTCTCTGGGAAATCCATTCTAGTCCCTCCCCACCCTCAAAGCCAAGGATTCCTTCCCAATATCCCATCCAACCCTGCCCTCTGGCAGTGGGAAGCCATTCCCCCTTGTCCTGTCCCTCCATCTCTTGTCCCAAGTCCCTCTCCAGCTCTTCTGGAGCCCCTTTAGGCACTGGAAAGGGCTCCAAGGTCTCCCTGGAGAACTTTCCTTCTCCAGGTGAAGCCTCCAAAACACCTAAGGAATATGGGACGATTGCAGCTCAAAAGCGAAACACACATAAAATATCCACCAAACACCTGAAAACAAGAGCCAGAGGATTCCTTCCAGGCGTGTTTTCATTCCAGAGAACATGCAAAAAGGATTTCAGACTCTCTCGATTCACTTCAGGGTTAGAGAGTTTGTTTGGTTTGCTTGGTTTTTTTCTTTTCAAGGGAAGATAATAAAATATCTCTAAAATGCTGTTCTGCCTTTCCCAGGACCTGAAGGGTAAAGACTTTGTGAAATAAAGAGAAATGAGAAGCAGAAAAGCCACAGCGGTGACCTCCGGTGGTGTTCTTTATTTTTTTCGGGGTTTTTTTTTTTTTATTATTATTATTTTCTCTAATAAGGCAAACAACGTTTAAATGAAACATCGTTCAAAACCTTCTGCTATTCATTCTTCCTGAAAAGACAAAAAAAAAATGTCCATGGCATCTGAGGACTTCTGCCATTGCCGTTGCCGCAGCTGCAGCGAGTTGAAGCTGTTCCAGCAACCCCGTAAAAAACAAAACATCACGGAATATAAAAATCTCAGCCCTTTGGGATGAGGAGAAAGGTGGCACAGGGAGCAGGACTGGCCACTGGTTTACCTGCGTTTTGGGGGGCAGCAGCTTCACCTCTGCATCAACCCCAGCACGAATTAACCCAATCCGGAGGTTTTCCCTGTTATAGACGCTCATGACAAAATTGGAGGAGCCAATTTGTATTAAATAAAAGATTGAATTTATTAGCCAGCGATAAGAGAGCAAAACAGCGCTGGGCAGCTCGGAGAGACTGTGCTCTGCCAAAAGCCTGCACCATACTGAGGAAAAACCTCTTTATTTATACGATTTTTAACTCTTGTGTGAGTGAGCCGGTTATCTCCTGCGTTGTGTGTGTGTCTCTGTTGACAGTTACCAGGCGGTCGTAAATTGCCTTTTGGAGGTCCTTGAAGTTGTTTTTAGGTGATGGATGTTTTCCTTCAAGTGTAAATTGTCAGGGTGTAAGGATTACCCTAATCGTCTTGAGGTGGGAGATGTCCCCCTCTCACATGTAAATCAGCAGGATGTGAAGGTTATTTTAAGTGGATACCCATGGCCTTCGATAGCAGGGATCTCTTTACATTCCTGTGACTTTTAGGTAAGCAGATGAATATCCTCTTTACTTACGATTTTAGGAACAAAGTGAACTCATTCATTACATTCCTAAAGGCAGGAGGGGTTGGATGGAGATCAGGAGATCCGCAGCTCCCCTTGGCTACCCAAAAGCTCCTTTAGGTTGAGCCTAAAGGTGTTCTGAGGATGTTATTCACTGAACAGAGCTGAAACCCCCGCGTGGACTGGAGTCCTCAGCTGAAAACACCAAATCCACCCTCTGATGCATCTTGGCCCATCTTACCTTTCTGTTCTATTTTCCTGGAATTCTAAAGGCGAGGAAATAAAAGCGAAAATGCTAGTTTTTCCAATACTAAAAGAAAAAGAGTCTGTTCTAAACTCCAGAATTTTCCCTTGTACTGGAACCTGCCCTAACTGTAACCACAGAGGAGCAGTGATGGTGTTTAAATTTTGGGCTGTCTTTTGCATGGGTCCACATTCCATAATTCCTGCAGCCTCGGAGCCCATCATTATGTCAGTCCCTCTGCTTTCCCTTACGGACAAATGACGGCAGCTCCAGAAGTTGAATTTATGACATCAAAATGACACGAAAGATAAAAAAACAATGATCAGGCAGCAACAAAAGAGAAGACAAAGGAGAAGAAGAGCCTTTACAAAACGAAGAGGTGAAATCACAGCTGTTGGAGCCGTGTGGGACAGGCCTGGCTCGTAGTTCTTTAAAGCTTCTTGTGCACAGGGCTAAGGGCTTTCAGCCAGAAGGCAAAATAAGAATCTCCCCCTCTGGGGGGAAAAAAAAGGCGATGGTATTTTTTCAGAGAGCATTAAAGAACAATTAATCATTTCCAAAAGAAGGAAAAAGAAGGGAAAGATTCCGGATATTCTGCCGGCCGTCATGAACGCAGCATTTAATAAATTCCTCCATGAAGTCCTTTATAGACTGTCCTGAAAACCAAGTCATTTCCAGGGGACAGGTCACTGGATTCATCAATAAAGGGATTAATTTTGCCATACAAACTGTATTTAGCTGCCTCACCTTCCCTGTGCTCTGTCATCCATCAAAGGTAAATCCTCCTTGGGGTAAGGCAGGGGGTTTGTCACCTCCTTGGTGCTGTGTGGAAGTCTCCAGGAGAAGAATTGGATCAGGAGTTCCAAATGTAGGACATGGGTTGGTGTTTCAGGCTTTTATGGACAGCTCGTGGAATCTCCATCCTTGGAATTATTTGGAAGGCAAAAGGCTCTGAGTAGACCAGAGGAACTTCAACATTGTCTGTGGTTTGAGTGAGGGAAGGAGATGAGGACCCCAGGAACGCCTTCAGATGCAAAGAGTTGGAATTAACAGCGTGGAAATAGAAATAATAAAATTACTCTGTTAAACAGAGTAATAAATAAAACAACTTCATTTACTAACTACGCAGTAAGCTCAAATACGAAACGTAAATTATTGAATAAAGTGAAATTCCATTATTCAGAAAAGCAGCTACAGAATTATGTGCTCTTTGAAGTACAAAATCGCGCTTTCCTACATGAGACAACTCCATTTTTCATGGAGGCCACAAATCATGCTCTTAAGTACCTGAGACAGGTGATAACAAATTGGATTCCCACTCGCAGGCAAACTCCTGTGCAGAGACAGACAATCGTTTTCAAACGCTTCATTTTAAGCACGTATTTAAAGCCACTTTATGTGTAAGTTGGAAAAGGGGTACAGAAGTTAAAAAAAGGATGTTGGAAAAGAAGGGGCTGCCCCAGGGAGGTGACGGAGTCGCCACCCCTGGAGGTGTCCAAGGAACTGACAGAGTTTAGTGGGCACAGGTTGGACTCGATGACCTCAGAGATCTTTCCCAGCCTGAAGAACTCTGGGATTCTGTACCTGAAGGCAAAGTTTGGAGGTTGGGTTTTTATTTTGAAAAAAACAAAATCACGCTGGCTTTTTTAATAGCAGGTCTGAGATGGGAGGGCAGGAGGTGCCAACTCAGGGCATGTTGTGTGAGCTCTTTGGGCAGTGAAACTCAGCTGGGTGATGCCTCTGGTACCCACGAGAGCCCCCGAAGCTCCATCTCCATCCAAAGGGCAAACCATGAGGAGCTGCAAGGAGATCCATTCACTGCCACATCAAACTCCCACCCTTGTGCTGCTTGGAGTGCCCCAGATCCCACCGCCCCATTTAACCACCCCATTTGCAGGTCTTTGTCCCCCAACATGATTAACACACTTAGATAAAGTGGTTGGATTTTATTAGGTAAAGATGATTGGATTTGATTCCCCTTCCTGAGCTGCACAGCTGCACAAAACAACATCCAGGAAAAGAAAAAGTGCTGGGGGATATTTTTCAACCCTCCAAAGCAACGTTCCACCTCCGGCGAAGAAAATAACCTGAGCCCCCTTAAGTTCCTGTCTTCCCTCTGGTTTGCTGAATATTTTATAAGAATCCCATAACAAGATTGAAAACGGTCGTGCATAAAGAATTGTGGTATTGATTTAGTTCCCGTAGTTATAAAATATAAACCAAGTACCAAAGAACAAGCTTTCCCCACCTTTCAGTTGTTACATTTTTGTATTCCATTTCATGTTCACGGGCTGGTACAACATTTATTTGTGTTATTGGCAACAACCTTCGCTGCGCCGCGGGAGTTCATTATGGGAGTTTTCAGGATACCGACTATAAGAACTTTTCCCCTGGATTCATAATTCAGTACCAGAATACAAGTGAGGAGTCGAATGATGATTTGTACATGTTTGGAATTTCCAAGAAAGTGTTGTTTGTCACTTTTGTATGAGGAGCAACCAGCACACGCAGCCAAAGCATCTCCCAGGCTCGTGCTGAGGGGGTTCGATGCACAGTTTTGCTGCATTTCAAAAGGAAAAGTTTTCAAAGTGCTAAAAGAGCATATAAATGCAATAAAAAAAAACACCAACAAAAAAACCCACAGAGTTCACAGGTGTTTTATGTGCCAAAACCTACCTGTCTAAATTCACTCCTGGGGAGGTCGGTAAAATTACTGCGTACCATGACTTGGCTTTTTGTACCAACCGCCTTATTTTGAGCACACAACTTGTGACTCCCAAGTTCAGCCCCTTCAGCTGATGAAATGTGGATTTGCAAACCCAGCCCTCCTGTCTCCAGCCATCCATCCATCCATCCATCCATCCATCCATCCATCCATCCATCCATCCATCCATCCATCCATCCATCCATCCACCCATCCATCCATCCATACATCCATCCCAGTTCATGCTGAGGAAAAGAACAGGGCACTTAAATAAATCTACGACAGGATGTACGTTCCAGGAGTCACCACCATGTCCTGTCCCACCTGCTGCCAGAATGGAAAACTCCAGAGTTTCCCACCAAATTTACCTGGGTTTCCTCACTCTCCCTCCACTGATTCTTCCCCTGTTGTTTTGGGGTTTTTAAACATCTTTTCTGGGTCATTCCTCAGGGCTCAAGGTTGGAAGCCCTGGAGATGCAGAACTGGGCAGAAAGCAGGGATATCAAATCCTTCCATCCACCTTCCAGTCCCGGCAATCCTTTTTCTTCCACCTGAAATCCACACTGAATTCTTCCTTTTTTTTCCAGCCCCAATTTCCCCCCGGACCTTCCTTCCTTATCCCCTCAGCATCCCTCTCCAGGGGCTTTTTCCCTTGTTCCAGCAAAACCTGCACACTGAGCATTTCTCCGAGGCTCATCACAACCTGTTGAACCCCAAAAAACAAGTTTATTTGGAAACCTCTTTGTGCTGCTCATTAAACACTTGCTAGAAGGCTCCTAGAGCCCAGGCCCTGCCTCCTAATCATATCCATGCAGCTTTTGCAGTGTTTGTCTGTTCACAATAGTCATATTTACCCAAAAAAAACCCAAAAAACCAGTCCTATGTGATTAGACCTGTCAGTAGGAAAAGGCTGTGCTTGCAAAAAAAGCACATCTTAAAAACTGACAAAATAAGAGAATATTCATTACCATGAACAAGCAACACCCGCCAGGCAATTCCACCTCACTGGGAATTTTTTTCACTCAATCGAGTCAAAAAAAATGCACCCAGGCAGAGAAAGGAGGAAAAGGGAAAGCCCTGGGATAGTGAGGGCAGCACAAAAATACCCCCAGAGGTGTCAGTGACTCGCTGCCCCCTCCCCTTCTCAAAGCCTTGGCTGAGATTCTCAGTGACATCACCACACCCCAAACATCTGGATCGTCCTTCACCCACGGTGAGCTGAGGGTGTCACTTTACTGCAGGCTGAGAATGGAACAAAAGCAAAATTAAGGGCAGAAAAAGAGCAAAAAATAGGCTATTCAAAGCCTGTATATATTGGAATTTTTTGGTTTTGGGGGGGCCAAAACAATGGTTAACTCCAGTTTTATTCTGCTATGAAGAAAAAAGAGCATCAACCGGTGCCTCTCCAGCAAATAAAAACAGCAGCTGGTATTAAGCTCTCAATTTGTAGTCACTTGTGCTGCTTGTACAGCAGAGCCACGGAACAAGGGGGACGTTCCACTGTATTTCAGCCCAGCTGAAGGCAGCTGATGGAAATTGAGGAGGTGATGCAGCAGATTAAAAAGAAAGAAAGTGGCAGGTTCTGATTTTCCCCGTGCAATTTAACATCTCGCTTTGGCTCCCGTGCGCCTCTGAAACAAGGGGAGATGGGAAACCACGTCAGGTCCATTGAGCTTCAGCGTGGGGGGAACGTCGTGATGCGGAATCTCCGTGCCCTCCATGGGCAGAGCCGTCAGGAAACTGACAGGGTTTCTGTCTGCTGGAAAACAAAACAACAGTAACGCAGCTCCTGCACCGTCTGATTTCCACCCCACGTGCTGATAAGGCAGGCTGAGCAGAAAGGAGACCGGCCTGGAAATGACAAGGGAACAGCCCAGGGTTTCCATCCCTCCTCAGAGCTCTTAAGCTGATGATGATTTAATTAATAGAACCAAAACTGCATCCAAACTATCCTTTTGAAACATCCCTGGCCAGCTGTTGTTTCGTTGCTCTATCGCTTGTTCGGGTGCTTTTCAGGTTTGAATTTTTGTTTGGGACACTTTGCAGGTTTTTTGGAGTGCAATGCCCACAAGGCAAGCTCTGTCTCCGGAATAATTTCATTTTTGGCAGGGAGAAGAAACAAAATAATGAAAACAAATAAAAAAATAAACCGCATGGATTTGACCTATGTGGTTAATTCCCCTGAGGGATGTGGGATCTGGAGGTTTCCACACGTTGGAAGCATCTCTGGAAAGCAACACAAGGGTCTTAGCACAAAATTCTGGCAATTCTTTCCGTGGGGGATGTGGTTCTAAATTGATAAGGTGCTCAAACATCTTCCCCAGCATCATTAGCTTAATTCCCAAGGGAATTCTTTGTCGTGGGAAGGACCCCGTTGCCACCCAGTTGTACATTCTCATCAGGAGCGAGTGTTCTAACGAATCCACAGGTAATTAGGAACTCCCCCAAGGGTGTCTCCAAGCTCAGTCTTGCACCCGCCACTTAATTCAAAATATATATCAGAATTTCAGCAAATCTCAGTGTTTTGGGTCTCCTTCACCTCCTTGACCACCAGCAAAGTCACCAAAGGAGACAATGGAGACCCAAAACACCGAGATACTGGTACTCAAATGGGAGGTGTGGCATGAAATGCTGTAGCACCAGACCTTTAAAATGGGCTTTAATAAAATAAATATTCATATAAAACTTCACAAGTAGTAATAAAATGTCCATCTCCTAAAGGGTGGTGGGCACTGAGCAGGCTGCCCAGGGCAGTGGGCACGGCCCCGAGGCTGCCACAGCTCCAGGAGCCTTTGGATAATCCTCTGGGACAGGGTGGGATTGTTGGGGTGCCTGCGCAGGGCCTGTGGTTGGACTGGATGGTCCTGGTGGGTCCCTTCCAGCTCAGGACATTTTGGGATTCCGTAAAAACAGAAAAGGTTGGCAGAGGGAGGTTTTTGAAAAGTCCTCCACCAGAAGAGAGAAAACCAATTAACAGTTCAGTAGGTGGCAAATGGTTTTAGTTTGTACTCGGAGGAAATCTTTCCCTCCTTAGGAAATGCCTTTTCTGGGTGGTCCAGGATGCTTTACAGCAGCCAGGCAGCAGGGGCTGAGGAGCAGGACACGCTCAGGCTGCAACATGGGACAAAGGAGGACAAGAGTCCGAGGTGCCCCAACCACAGGCAGCCCGAGATCCAAAGGGGGGGCTCTGATTTTCCTCAAGGGAACATCCCATTCCTGAAGGAAATCTGAGGTGGCCAGAGCCAACCAGACCTCAGAGAGCACCAAAAAGATTTCTTCATTTCCCTTTTGCTGGTTTCAAGCTGACGGAGATGGGATGGTAGGAAAAAAATTCCCAGCTGTGAGGATGGGAAGGGACTGGAATGGATTGCCCAGAGAAGCTGTGGCTGCCCCTGGAGCCCTGGAAGTGTCCAAGGCCAGGTTGGATGGGGCTTGGATCCACCTGGGCTGGTGGGAGGTGTCCCTGCAAGAATTTCCTTGGCAGGAGCAGAAACAGGCAACGGTTTCATTCTCAGCTCTCGCAGTAGAACAGATTGTACAAAAATCAATAGTTTTATTAAAAAGCACAAATAAAGCTGCCAGCAAAGCCTTCCCTTCCCCATCCAGGTAAATTGTAAGTCACGGAAGAGGGATGTTGCCTGGTGTTTCCTTAAGCCTGCACTGGTAATTGCTTCAATAAGAAGGAGCAAAAACTCTTTAGAGGAGGTTTTCTCTGCGCCTGATTTTAATTTTAAAGGCTAAATTAAAAGTCAATACCCCCATCTAGCAGCACAACAAACATTTTTTTTGCTGTGTGCACGGCTTGGAAAGATTCTCAGCGGGCTGCAGTACACAGGATTTGCCTTTCAGATGAGGATTTTGTGGCTGTTGGAATATGTCCTTTAATAGAGTTAGAAACGCTGCTTAAATTATTTGTCAGTCATGATTAGCCCTGACACCGCCATGCAACCAACAAGCCAACAGTTTCAGCATCTTCAGAGCTGTATTACGCTCGAGCTCTTTAAGCAGTAGAACTAATGCCTTGCCTCAATACCTTCATTAAAGGTGAAACAGTCAAATGTTCATTTTTCTCTCTCAGAGCCTCCATTTAGCCACGCTCATTTACAAACCCCCTCCCCGGGCGTGTTACTTCTGACATCACCAGAAATAAGTTCACATTCAATAAAAGCCACCAAACCTCTGCGGGCGAGGAACCGAGGGGGGGAAAAGTGGTTTTAGTCTAATCCAAAGCCTCGTCTGAGGTTGTAACAGTCCATTAAATCAATTAAGGGGGCCCTTTGTCGGGGAAGATCTGAACCCAGGCGTGCTCTGGAGGGCAGAGGGAGCATCAGGCTTTGTGGGAATTCTGTCGCTCGAGCTGAGTGCTTTGGTCACCTGTACAGCGAGGGGTAAAAATCGAATTGCTGAAGGGACCCAACCTCTTGGCTGTAACTACAGAACGCTTTCAGGTAAAAATTAAATGAGAAAATAATAAAATAGTATCGCCAGCGCACGAAGTTAGTCCTCACAAAGAGTTATTAAGCGAAGAAGGAAGGTCAGGTGGGCTTTGGCTGACCAGAACAATAGCAGGAAACTAAAAACCACCCAGCAGCAGCGCTCAAGGCTGGTGGCAACACAAAGGCAGCATTGTGAGCTAATAGATTGTCAGGGCAACCAATTATATCATGGCACGGACTGCAGAGAGCCCCGAGATTTCAGGCCTCTTGAATTTGGTGATAAGAGCTCAACAAAGCTGCAGAAGCTCTAAGCGCACCTGGGACACTGCCAGAGACCCAGCACAAACCCCAGCCTTGGGCTCCCTGGCCTGGGGAAGCTGCTGTGCTGTGCCAAAATCATCACGCTGGATTTGGAGCCCGCGTGCCCGAGGCCAGATTTGGGGCTTCTGGAACACAAGAAATGCTCAGAGTCATTTCATTATAGAATCACAGAATGGTTTGGGGTGGAAGGGCCCTTAAAGCCCATCCAGTGTCACCCCCTGCCATGGGTAGGGACACCTCCCACCAGCCCAGGTGGCTCCAAGCCCCATCCAGCCTGGCCTTAGACACTTCCAGGGCTCCAGGGGCAGCCACAGCTTCTCTGGGCACCCTGTGCCAGGGCCTGCCCACCCTCCCAGCCAGCAATTCCTCCCTAATATTTAATCAAAACCTACCTTCCTTCAGCTTAAAGCCATTCCCCCTCCTCCTATCACCCCATGCCCTTGGATGACATCCCTCTCCACCCTCCTTGCACCCCACTCAGTGCCTGTTCTTCCTACACAGGCGGCACCAGGTCCATCCTTGGGCCACGCTGGAGTTGCTGCCCCGAGCGCCCACCAGGTCCCCAAAAAAGTCTTCTCCAGCCTCTTACAAGCCATTTGGGACACTGAGAAATTGGTTGCACCCAAGTCAGAGGGAGGTGATTAAATTGTTGTTCCACTCATTCTAAGCACAGCTCTGCATCTCCTGAATTCCCACCACACGATGGTGTTCCCTCTCCTGAGGGATCTGTCACAGCTGGGGACAACTGAGCACTGCCAGAAGGTGAGGCAGAAGTTACAGCTTGGAATTCTGGCCTGATTTTATTCCAGACACGCTCAAATAGTCTCTGTTTCTCCTCATCCCCCCAAACCCATGTGACAAATCCATTGGACCTTGCAGGGCCTCAGCTTTAATTGCATCTCAGCGGGTCTGCCCAGCTCCCGGTGGCCACCAGACCCATTCCAGAGCTGTGCTGATCTTTGAAAGTCTTGGCTGAACACGGCCCTGGATGGGATGAGACACCAGAAGACACTCCAGCTCCTTCCTCTCCACCTTCTGGGTCCTCTTTGGGTTCAAATGAAGCCACGATGAGTTACCAAAGTCCCTTCTCCTTTCGATCCCCAAAGAGGGTCCTGAGTGGAAGCAGAAGCAAAAGAAGTCGCTGGTTAATGGGTTGGAACCAAATTGCCTCCAAGACCCCGACACAAACGCTCTGTGGGACACGAGCAACTTCAAGAGGGTCTCCAGGGACCTGCGCCCCATGTTCCAGGTGGGATCTCCTATCCGTGCTGCTCCCAGAGGCCCTGGATGAAGGGAATCCAAGCCAGGAGCAGCACTTGGACATCTGGAGGAGGCAGAGAGGAGCATCTCCCACAGCAGCACTGAAGCACCTCTAGATGGGTGGTGAGGAGGTTCAAAGCCTTGGAGGTGCTGGAAACCTGCTTTGCCATGGCAGGGCTGCTCTTGGCTGCGGGCAGGGGGTGGATGTGCCGAGAATTCCTCTTCAGCCACCACAAACACACGCCTGGGGAAACACGTTTTTATTGGCTCACCGACGGGGAAAACAAAAGTCGCCAGTGGCGGGAACTCTGCGCACCCCTAAAAAACTGAGGAGTGCATTAGCATGTTTATTACAAATGTAATTGGGTTTTTGTTTTTGGTTTTTGGTTTGTTTTTTTTTTTAATTTGTGACTGGGGAAAGGGTCACCGGTTAAAATACAGCCCTGTAAAATTTGCAATTTAAATTTCATTTCACGCTGGAATGTGGAAACAGTTTACATAAATAGTACCCATTAATCATTAAAAAAAAAAAAAAAAAAAGATGTAAATTAGGCTGCTACTATTTTTTTCCCCCCTGCGATTATTTATGGGTTGCTGACGAAATCTGTTTTCACAAGGAAGAAGAATTAAAGCTTTTCAGAAAGAAAAATCGCATTCCTGCAGAAAGGATAAACCTCCAGCAAGGAAAACAGGGTATTTATTGCTTTGACCCCCAAGGGCAACCACAGGAAGGCAGAGCTCGCTCTTCTTTACCTTTGAGGCAGAGGGTTCAATGCAACACCTTTTGTATTGTTTCTGCTCCGACTGCCACTCTCTGGCAATCCATTTCGCTGATCCCACTTTAAATCCAGGGAAGAGGGAAAAATAAAAGAAAATAAAATCCCGAGGATGGAGAGTGTTAGCTCATCCCGGTGCTGGGTGACTCAATGCCTCTGTGCCCAGCAGACAGAGGACCACTCAGCGTTTTACCCCAGCCTATTTTAAGCTATTCAGCTCCAGATATAGGAAAAAAAAATCCTAATTTTTTTCACCAAGAGGTTCTTTGAGAAGAATGTATCCAGTCGGCAAAGCCACGAGGTGCTCTGCATCCTCCCCAAAACCTCTCCCTTCCAACCCAAACCATTTGGGGATTCTAAGGAAGGATTTAGATTTGTTGCTGGATCTGAAGATAAAGAAGAGAAGCTCCTGTTACCCAACTATTTATTCCACTGTTTTAGGAGGCCTTAGGCCAGTCGAAACTCATTCATCTCATCACCCTTTTTGCACGACTGCCGGATCAAAAAGAAATGTTTTCCCCTGGCTGAAGGGGGAATTCTATCTGTAATCTCCAAATTATATATTTATATTGTTTTATATTAATGTAAATAACAAGTATTCATGTAATTAGCAAATGTAAATGTGTACAAATGCGATTAATAAATATTGATGCAACTCTCCTTTTTTCCCAGCTGTAGAGATCTCTAACAGCTGCGTTTCCAGGCTCTGGGGGAAGAACTCTCTTCAGGTTTATGCTGCATATTCGTGCTTTGGTTTGACCTCGAATTAAAACATAACACACCCACCTGTTAAATTAAGAGGCGTTGAAAGTCGGTGGCCTGTTCTTTAAACTCACTCCACACGAGACCTTCCTATCGAGGTGCACGGGGAGGAAGGAGGCAACAAACAGCCTCTGCTTTTAGGGCTCCAGATTCCAGTTCCTGCTCCCGTTCCAGTGTCAACCCATTAGGATTTCACCAACCTCGAAAACACACTCGGCAAAGTTGTGGCCCCTTCCCAATTCCTCAGAGACGAACGTGGCCTTTCCCCGAATTAACCTCCGCCGAAGAAAGGACTTTCCCAAACTTTTGGAAAAGGAGTTACAGCGGAGAAAAATTGATTGCCCAAGTGCCTTTTTCTGAAGCTTCTTTAGTCCCTCCTTAATACACGGGCAGTGCTTTGGGGTCAAGCCTGTGGTGACGCTTCCCTTTCTGCGCTGGTTGATTTCTTACAGGGCCTTGGCTTGCAGCTGCGCCTCCATTGAATCCCTGAGGCACCTCAAACACTTGAGAAACAACAGAATGACAACAATGGCTGAAATGGAATAATTCAGCATTCCAAAACTAAAAAAGGGGCTTTTTTTCTTTTTCTGCTCTGCAATCTAACAGCGTCAAGGTTGAGATTTTTCTCAGCTCGCGGCAACGTTCTCAAGACACCCTTCTGTCTCCAATTGTAAAGGCTTACAATAGCACTTCTTCCGAGCCTGGCACGCTGAAAGATTCCTATTTTCATCTCCGTTATTGCATTAATTGTCGCCGCTTTAATAAGTGCTGCTGCATTAATGGATTCCGTTGTAAAGGTTTATGAATTCATCTGCCGGGGACCCCCAGACGCTGCAGAGCACCCCGGGGCTCTTTAGAAGGAAGCAATTTCAACATCAGCCCTTTCTCGAGGCTCTATTCAAACACCTCAGTCAAGGCCTCGTCAGCAGAAAGTTTTTGTCTCCTCTGTGCCTGTCGGTTCTTTCACCTGAGCATTAAAACAGAGAAGAGGCTCAGCAGCTTTTTTAACCCCCTCGTAAATGCGCGCAGGAGGAGCGCTGAAGTTTCACCGCGTCGTCCACCAGACCATCGGGCTGACCTTCTTCCCAACACCCCCGCGCGACTGTCATCTGAAATGGAAAATGAGGTCACACCTCATCCTGCAACCCCAGCAGGACAGAGAAACTCTCACAGCCCGCACAGAAAAAACAAGTCATCTCATTTAGAGCTGCAGGAACAGCTGTCAGGCTGAACGAGCTTCTGATGGTGCTCCTGAAGGAGCCCTTGAACTCCGGCTGGGGCGCCTTGGCATCAGCCCAGGGCACTGTCTCCTCCAGACACCTCCTCAAAAATGCATGAGGGCCTGGAGAGCACGGCGGGGTGGCAGAAATTCCGTGGATTAGCATATTCATTAGGCGCAATCAATAATTAATATGTCATGTAGACGAAATGTGTGGATTGCGTGACGCCTCAGCCAGGACTGCTCAGGCCACCATTTGTGGGGCAGAGTTAACCCCAGAGCTCATCCTGGAATGAGCAGAGAGGGACTTTTCATCCTTCATGGCATGGCTGAGAACTTCCCCAGGGCAGGAGACACCCCCTTGAGAGCAAAGCCAGGATTTGCTTTTCTCAGGTACCTTTGGCAGCTCAGAGGTATCTGAGGGGTGTCCAGAGGGCTCGTAGGGCAGAGCAGCCCGAGGAGAGGCACAGACAAATAAAGGGAACCACTGGGCGTGAACCCTGCTGATGATCCCACCTCTTGCACCTCCAGGAAAATAAAGATATTTATTGAAAAAATAAAAATCCAGCTAAAGGAAAACTTCCAGAACAACCTGGTGCTGAGGGACGTGGGAGACTTTACTGCAAATTGCTCCACCCCGTGGAACAATGTTCAACACACAGAGGTGGAACCAAGCCTGTTCCTTTCCAAAGGGCACACCCGAACACCTCTTTCATAATTAAATAATAATAACAACATTTTTTTAAAATTTTCTTTTTAAAACGGCCAGTCTATCTTCAAGGTGCCAAGTATTACAAAGAAGTTCCAAACCCAGCCTTGTCCCTCCGAAGGACATCGTTTCCCTTCTCTCACCTGCAGTGCCTGTCCTTCCTCTCCTCCCTCACCGCAGAGCAGCGAGCTGTCTACTACCTAGAGCAGAGAAAGTTAAAAATAAATGGGCTTTTAATGCTTTTTTCCATTCTCCATTAAGTTGTCACACCGAGTGGGAAAGGTAACAGGAGAGCAGATTGCACATTATTTCGTCAGAGTGGTCGGACACGCCGTTCTCCAGCAGAACGGGGCAGGGGAGAGATGAGATAAAAATGTCATTGCAGAAATGAGAATTTCCCGCTCCGCGCCCGTCGCTTCCTTCGTGTTTGTCTCTGCCTCAATCAGACTTCGCCTCCGTCAGATTTAAGTGATGTTCCCGAGGGTTTCCAAACGATGTTTATTATCATTTGAGAAACATGAAGGGACTGTGACACTCGCGACAAACAGCGCCAACTGTTTTTCAACAAACTGTGATTTGAAATGCGACGTGAAGCGTTAATGCAGGAGATGGAGACCACTACGGAAAGATTATGCAACACGCTCAGGTTCTCCCTCTAAAAAATCCATTTCCGTTGACTTATTAGCTTTTCGGAGTGAAATATTTCTGAGAGATGATTTAATTTCCCCAAGAGCTTTTGGCCTTTGCTTGAAATGAGATATCGGGTCCTGTCCCTGATGATTAATTCGGGCTGTGATGAATGGAGTCAGATGCGGAAGTGATGCTTTACATACATGAATAATATTGGAATTTAGGCATTTTTACCCGTTTCAAATAATGTTATGGCATCTAGAAAATAAGGAGAACACGAGTGCATTATTTAACAAGAGGATTTATGACAAAAATAAACAAATTAAGAGTTCAGCTGGGAAACTGCTAAACAAGGCTGGGCTGTACAATCCCTCTGCGCTGAAACCTTCACAGGGATAAACATTTTGGGCCTGGATGTTATTTGTCTTTTTCTGCTTTTCAGATCTTTGTACTCTTCATCTCTTATTAGCAAAAAGCTTTTCAAAAGGCTAAAACATAACTACAAATAAGAATTGGCTGCTGCAAGGTGGTAAATCATCCGGCCCCACGTCCCGCATTCCAAATTGTTAACCCCGAGAACAAGCCTTGAAATAAGGGAAATTATTGTTGAGCTAAAAAAATCCCTTCATTTTCATTTAGCTATGGACCCAGATATTTTTTTTTTTACCGCAATGGATTCATTATCTGACCACAAACACATTTCTAATTAGGTACAAAACATGACGAACTTTTCTTCAGAAAATCAGGGGGGGAAAAAAAGAAGTTTTCCTCTCTGTGCCTCCTCCACCTCAAATAGTCCCACCCCACTCTCTTGTTCTACCCAATTCACACTCTGCCAATTAATAAAAGGCAAGAATTGATCACAGAATCACAGAATTGCTAAATCTGGAATTGACCTTTAAGACCATCAAGTCTGACCACCGAGCCGGCACCACCACCGTGGTCACCACCAAACCACGTCCTCTGTTTCTCTGTCAGGTCTGGAATTACAACTTTAAAAATGGGATGAACTCATTTTCACAACCCTAATGGGTGCCGAGACCACAGAATTTCTCTGGGCAATTTCCTCCCTGTGCCCACAACCCTTCACAACTCATGCGTGAGGTCACACAGTCAATTCTGACCTGAAGAAGGGGCAGAAATTTCACCACATCCCAGAAGAAGTTGTTCCCAAAGTAAACTGCACTCAGGGATAAAATCTTGGCACTTAACTCTTAGCCTGGAAGTAAAAATCTAGTAGTCTAAAGAAAGATAACGAATTGGACTTTTGTCCATGAGGTCCATCTGTTACCATCAGAAAACACGAGAGCCCCAAGGCTGTGGGAGAAGAACATCCTTGTCCCCTTCCCATATAACAAAGGAGCCCAGGCAGGAGCTCAGGGCTCACCCACAGGACATGGACATCTCTGGAGGGGCAGGCACGTTGCAGAGCCAGGACTGGGTTTCACCAACCCACTTGGTGCCAACCCAACACTCCAGAGATGGCACCAGCACGGAGTCTTGGGTCACCTTCCTAGGAAACACCGGGAAAGAAAAAGCTTAATGCTTTTTTATTGCATAATAAACTTTTTTTTTTCCCCAAAAAAACTCACTGCTGTGTCTTCGAAAAGCCTGGTTTTAAAGTAAAAAGCTGGAGGAAGGTGAAGAAGGAAAGGTTGGATGGGGCTGCCCCATCCCTGGGAGTGTCCAAGACCAGGCTGGATGGGGCTTGAAGCAACCTGGGCTGGTGGAAGGTCTCCCTGCCCATGGCAAGGGGTGGCACTGGATGGGCTTTGAGGTCCCTTCCCACTCAAATCATTCTGGGATTCTGTAAAACAGAATTTTTTAGACTTTTTCCAGGCTGCCCGTTCAAATCTCATCCCTGCACACGTTTCTGTCTCACGTGCAGTGCCAGAGAAGACATTTCACAATTACTAAGGTTTAGTTAACCCCTAAAAATTAAGAAATCGTGCTGATATTACTAAATACGAAGAACCACCTGCAAAGATACCTTTAGATTGTGGAACAGGAGGTTAAATATTAGACTTGCTTTTATTTTTTCCCCCTGGATTTTCATGACTTGTTTGTCTGCCTTCAGATACATCAGCCTTAAATAGCTTGGCTGATTCCGGCAGTATTTGCATAAATGCATAAGCCAAGTCTTGTATAAACCAAGTCTTATATAAACCAAGTCTTATATAAACCAACACTGTGCTGTTCTGTCCATCCAGGCAGGTCTCCTTTTCCTGTGTTATCCTCATTTTCCCAGACAGAACACCCGGGAATTTTGGTTAGTGAGGCAGAGATTTCAAACTCTGCTGCCAACAAAGTAATTCTGCCCTTTGTGTACTTTTTAAAATAAAGTTTCCAGCCATTTAAAAATACAAATCAGTGAAATGCTCTTGGAATTAAATTTTAAAGCAGTAACTAGAAAAATCATTAAATTAGACCTCTGCAATTTAGTTAATAATCCCACCACACTTCTTTAACATAAACTTGAACGCTGTTTCCCGGTTATATTTAAGTCTCTCTCTCCCCTTGATTAAACATTATGTGGCAATAGGAAGCAGTGCAGAGCTCTGAGTTGTAATGATAATTATAATTCATTAAATATTGATCAAATTAAACCGAAAATTGCTTGGATGTCATTCATTTGATAAACATAAAATAAAATCCTGCAACACGCAAATAGCTTAGTAGCTGCACACATAAACTAATAAAACGAAAATGCGCATGGCAATGTTCTCAGGGAGGAAAAAAAAGTTGCCCGTATATTAAAAACCATAATTTGATCGAGTTGATTATCCCTGTGACTGCCCTGGAAAGGCTGCTCTTTGACTGCTCTCACCAGCAGCATAACTCAGAATGCAATATTACAATTTTTTCACAAAGTAAAAAAGCCACGTGACGGTTTCCTCTGCGCTTCGGTGTCACCGAGTGCACGTTAAACAAGCAGGTTTTGCAGACAGAAGGGTTGCCAGAAACGTTTCAAGTAAAAACCTGCCACTTCCACATTTCCACGGAATCACAGAACCACAGGATGGCTTAGATGGGAAGGGACCTCAAAGCCCACCCAGTGCCACCCCCTGCCATGGGCAGGGACACCTCCCACCAGCCCAGGTGGCTCCAAGCCCCATCCAGCCTGGCCTTGGACACTTGCAGGGATCCAGGAGCATCCACAGCTTCTCTGGCCAACCTGTGTCAGGGCCTCCCAGCCAGGAATTCCTTCCTAATAGGATCCTTCCGAATTTCTTGGTTCTATTTAAGTTTCTACACTATTAAGATTGTAAAGGTCTGAAGGTACAGCTTAAGTGCCTCCCACATGACCTGTTTGGGATGTTGTCCAACTCCAACCCTCACCTGACCCCCTCTGACCTCTCAGCCTGCTCGGTCAGCTCTGGCATTCCCATGGGATTTACCAACCACTGAGGACCTTCCAGCACGACTGCGGGAGAAGGACATCCATCCACACGGTGGCCTTTGGGACAAAGCCCCAGGAGGTTGTGCTGCTTCCTACAGAGCGCTTTGATTAGGAATTTCCCTCATCGAGAGATGCTCAGCCTGTCTGACTCAATGTGTGGGAAAGGATCTCCAGAGTATCCAATGCTGACTTTGCATCTCACTGCCCTCTTGGTACAAGGTCCCAAATGCTCCGAGCCCAGACATTCCACCTTCACATTTCCTTCACAGCCAGCTCAAATCCGTGTTCCCTGCGAGTCCTTCTTGGACTTCCAGCAAGGACCATCTGCTCAGCTGACGTCAGGACAAGTCGCTCTCCATCCGATCTCCACGGGGTTCCAGCCTGGTCTCCAGCCCTGCATGGAAAGGACAAGTTGTCCAACAGCATTTGGAAAGGAGATTGAGGCATGAAAACCCTTAAATGTTCTGCTGGCCATTTTTCTGCAGCTGGGCTCGCTCGGTTCAAGAGATTTTTAAATTCTTTCACGACCTTAAGAAAACGTGTCACTGTTTTGTGTTGTTTCAGAGCTGTTTTTTTATTCCTGAATAAAGATAAGGGTGATATTTCAAGAAGAAAACCGCTCAGCTGTTGATACGGATTTTGGAGGGAGTCAGGGATGTAGAGGTGGGACCTCAGGAGAAATGCTGGAGAGCTTTGATTTGTGCTGCAAGTCATCCATGGCTGGGACAGAAGTGCTGGGTTTGTAAGGCTGAGGGACGAATCCATAATGGATTTTAACACCGAGTCAAGAGTGAACACCGGGGGAAGAAATAAGGAGACATCAAGAAAGAAATGTCATTTTAACCACCTAAATCAATTGGTTATATCACAGAATTTCACAAAGATATGGCTATGTCCAGCATGGCACTTGAGCCACGCAGAGGGCAAGGGAGAGGGGGAGGCCAACACAGAGGCACCAGAGCAGACACCTCCCTGGTGACTTGAGTGAGGCTGGTTCACTTTTTAGATAGAAATTTCTGTGAACAAACAGCAACCTCACCTGTTTTACAGGACGACAGTTCATAACAAGAGAAAAGTGAGGATTTGTTCTCCCTGAGCAATGCTCTTCTCCCAGTTGAGACACCACAGCACTTGGGCAAAGCAGAGAGCAAAGCCACTGATGCTCAAAGCACTTAGAACAGCAACCTATCCTATATATTGAGCACAGCCTCTCCTGTATCGACAGGGGATCAATACAGCCCTTGTGCACCAGGAGGGACAGCAGGACAAAGGATGGCTGACCTTAGAGTAGCCAAGACAGAGGGAGAGACTAAGAGGACATCTGAGTCCCACCAGTCGACATCTAGGACTGGTTTCCCTCCCTTTTCGGTAGGAATTGGGGCTCTCCCAGCCTTGGGATGGCTTTAGGGAAGTAAAAGGAAGTTTGGAAGTCCATCCATCCCGGCGTCAGACAGAAAGTTTGGGGCAGTGTTGACTTTTCACAACCCCGTCGTGTTTCTTTCGTCCTTCTGTGGAATAATGATACCCATAAAAGCTTGGATTGAAAGATTATCTGAAATTATTACAGAAAAATAAAATGCAAGGAAAAAATGGAGCACTAGCAACGTGTAGGAAAACAGGCAGATGTTTTCACTAAGGCTGCCAATTAATTTCTTACCATTAATTATTTTTCCGCATTCTTCTTAATTTTATTGATGATATCTTAGATGTAACTACCGAGAAACATTTGGATTTATGTCATGATGTCCTAAAAACTGCAGCTGGAGTCACTAGAACAAAATACACCTTGATGAACCATTAAATTTAATTTTATCGCTCACATATAAACAGCAGATTATTATTACAAATAAATAGGGGCTTGTTAATAAATTCAAGACTGCAGCTTGTCTTTGTTGTTGCACATTATAGTTGCCGGACAGTTATTTTTAAGTTTAATTACACACAATGGGAAATAGGATGCCTGACAGCAAATAAACTTTGTTAAATAAGATTATTTTAGTAGGCTGAGTTACATGGTTTAACTCTTATTTACACCGGGGTCTGCTCCCATTACGCTGACAATAGATGTAATAAGTGTTATGTCAGATCCTGAAATGTGGTATGAATTAGACTTACACCAGCTAGAAACCAGTTTGATATGGGAGCAAATCACGGGTCAAAATTATAAGGTCCCACTCGTGTTTAAAAACCTTCATGTAATGGAGGGCCAGGAAATGGCTTGGAATTGGTGAAATGATTGTATTCTGTATTGGGAAAAGGGACTAAAGACAAAAATTCCAGCTGGCAGGGTGTCATCGAGGAAAGACACCACCTTTACCAGCCTTGCTTAAGCAAATAGACCAGCAAACACTATGAAAGGAATATCAGCAGCAGCAGCACAAAAGTGAACATTTCCCATCAAAAACCGAGGCCAATTTTGCTGCCAAAACTCTCCACTAAAACAACCCGACCCTCTTCACTCTTGCTGGTGACGCACCCGAGGCTGTCACACACACCCAAGGCCACCATTGCCCACTTGTCCCCCAGGAGCCACCAGAACCAGAGTGAAACAGAGAGTTTGAGGGGATTTTTAAAGCAACAGAAAATGGCCAGGCTGAGGTAGGAAGTCCGGCACGAGTTTTAGTCCCTGAAGTGGAAAGTTTTAAGAGCAGCTCAGAGCAATTGAATTTCCCCAAGAGCATGGAAGGTTTGGGAGCTGAGTGAGGATGTCCCAGGAATGCAGCAAGGCACAGGATTGAGATGATTGATCAGCGTGCCATCGTCAGTCACACTGAGCCCTAATTGCATGCCAATGAGGAAAGAGAGCCTGCTAATAAACGTTCACACTAGGCATGATAGTCCTTTTAATTTTACGGGTTACTTTGAAACCCAGATGCAAAAATTCTCTGTAATACTCCTTCAGACACAGAATATACTTCTAAGGAACCCTGTTCAAAGGGTATGACTTACACTCTATACAGTTTATTAGTTGCATAGCTATTATTTCATTAGGGCTTTTTCAGATGATCTTACAAAAAAACGTAAGTCATAAAACCTGTCTACTTCTTCTTGTCTACAGAACTCGAGACCTTGACACATTTCCAAATGCATTCTCATCTGTAGATGCCCAGCCTACTCCAGTGGTCATCTTAGGATTTTAAAACACCACCATCATCATCATCATCATCATCATCATGGCTTGGCATAACGAACGAAGATTTGGGAAGGGCTCTCCCCACGCTTGCTGCAAGCGCGCTGATGGCTAAAGAGGCCAATGCGAGATAGGCAAGTCCGGTTGCAAAAGGCACAGCAGAAAGTCTCCATAGGCGGTGTTGGTGAGGCACGGCTCTTTCTGCGTTGTCTTTTCTCCTCCAGACTGATTCTGCGTGCATTTTCAAAGGAATCAGCAGCGTTATGGATGGTGTGTCTCCATGCCTCCCGATTGGAGGCCAGAGTGGACCATTGATGATAGTCAATATGGCCAAGGCTGAGGTATTGTTTTAGAGAGTCCTTGTATCTCCTCTTTGGGGCTCCTCTCTTGCGGCAGCCGGTGGCAAGTTCACCATAGAGCACGATCTTAGGGAGGCGGTGATCCTCCATCCTGGAGATGTGCCCTGCCCAGCGCAGCTGCGTTCTCAGCAGCATCACACTACACAATTAGCTCTTACTTCCTTTATTTCTAGACAAGAGGGGGAAATAAAGAGGCCTCAGCAGAGAAACCTTTTTTTTTTAAAGGTCACCTTTATCAGAGCAGAGATTATCTCCGCACGTTATCGATGCTCAACATCCCCAGTTTTTGACTGAACACCCTTCCAACACGCCGTGACTGTAAAACACCCTTTCCCCGGCCGTCTTTCCGTGGGTAATAGGCAGGAATTCTTAAATATAATTAATGGCTGGGTACGACCATCTGTTTCCCGCGGATTTTCCGAAGCCGCGGGATTGTGTCGCGCGGGTTGATACACGGCTGCCGGCGACCTTAAGGAATCATTTAGTGGCAGGGAAAGGACTGATTTGTGTTTTTCATTCACTGTGGCCCAGGAATCCGATGGCAGACAGGTAATCTAACAGCCACTAAATGTGTAAATGATGGAGTCATTTCCAGGCCGGGAAGAGCAGACAAATCTGTGAAGCACTTTGGTGAGACCATCATTTGAAAGCCGCGACACTATCAAACCTTTCCCTCAGTTAATGCATCCAAACCCAACGCAGTAAATTTGTTAATGCTGCCAAATTCAGTTTATTCCTCGCTGCTTTATCTGTCAGGGGCAAATGTTTGCATTATCACTCCTTCTGAGACATCTCTCTACGTTGCCCTTATAGAAATATCCAAAATTTTAGCACTTTTCAAAAGCAGGAGAAAAAAAACCCCCAAGAACAGATTGTTCAGTTTTAGTCTCCATCAGTGAGTTTCTCAAATTCTGACAGAGGAAGGCTCGGTGATTTAAATAACATTTCAATCATTAATCACTCAAAATTATGGCTTGGAGAGTTGAGAGTTGCAGGAGAAGGAATCGGGCAGAGGCTGAAGCTGCTCCACAATTAAGTAAAACACTCACGAATTGAGGGGAACATTCGGGGCCCTGCTGGTGCTTCCATTTTTACAGACGTTTCTTCAAGTTTGAAACTGACACCAAGATGAATTTGGCAAGGTTTCCAGTCCTTACGTAAGCTGGATAAGTACGAGGACGCTTCCCGTTAAAAATCCAGTTTTACAGACTACGCTGCACTTTCAGCTGCCTTGAATAACCTGAAGGATGATCATCCCTTCCAGAGTATCCCTGCAAGTGGGAATAAAAAATAGTTCTCGGCTCCATCTAGGACAGGCCCTGGAGAGACAAAGAAAGATAATCCTGTGCCAAAATGCTCTTCACTCCTGTCAGATTGGGCACGTCTAGCCTGGCCTTGAGTTGTCCATGGAAAGATCTCCAAGTTAATTTAAGTGCTCCTCCTTCTCGACTGCCATCCAGGCGATGGTAACTAACTCCAGTAATTAAAATCAAGTTGTTTTCATCCTGAGATCACATCCCTTACAGTGGCTAAAGCAAATTCCCACTGCCCGATACGTCCACCAACGTTGGTGTTGAGGTTGACTTTGTAATTCCTGTTACAGCATCTTACAATCATCACCAATATCCATTATAATTAATATAAATTAACCGCTTGACTCGGGCTCGCATGTGAAATTAATTGTTTAGCTGATGGTCCTGCATTAGGAGACTCATCCCAGTACCTCTAAGCTTATCCAAGCACCTCTAACTTACCCAAGTCCCTCTAAGCAATTCCAGAAAATTATGATAAAACAGTGACTGTGATTTCTTTTCTTTCCTATCTATGTGATTTTCTGGGTTTGGGGATGGGAATGTTCTTACAGAAAGGGAATAAGGACTAAGCAAATGCAGCTTCAGGGCTGAATTTGGATCAGGATACAACCTTCTCCAGGGGTTCTCCCACCGAAGGCTTTGTCTCCCCATCCTTTGATCAAGATGTTGCACTTTTTGTGGGAAATGGTGCCAAATCCAGTATTTGCTCGTTATTAAATGCATTAAAAAGTATGTGTGCACCCATCCCATTAAAAAATAGCAACACCCCTGCAAGATCTGCAGCCTGAGTTGCTGGAAGTGGACATGGCTTTCTCTACAGACTTCCAAGGACTCTTGAGAAGATCCAACATCCTCAGGGCATTTTAAATAACATTTTTACATTGTTCTTCACAACCTAGGACATGGAAAGGGCTTCTTTCTCAGGACGCTTTGCAAAGGCCTCTCTTTACTGCAAACCTGATGTCCTTCCGCATTTCCTGCCCTTTGAAAGTGACTGACACAAAAACAACCGAAAACAACCTGTGAGGGTCGTCCTTGCTTGTTGTGGAATAAAAAAACCCAGATCCCTGGCAGATGTAGCTCAGAAGAAAAGCGACTCTACCTCATTAACCCGTGCAGAAAGCCCTCTCTAGGAGAGCAGGATTGCATTAGCGGGCAATTAAACCCCTTGGATCCGTTTCATCCGGCATTCCACGCACGTGCCGATATCGGAGCATCTGCCACATAGCAGGTGGTTTGAAAATCATTATCTTTTCAAATGATGGTGCTAATGGCATGTGCGAAATGACTGAAGAATTACATGTTTCCCCTTCCCCGTCATTAAAATGAAATAAATTGCTGCGGTGCATTATCTGAAGCTGGAGAAGAACAAAGTGCTGGGGTTCCCGTTTTCCACCCCGCTCCATTCCCGTGGCCTCTCCCATTAAGGATGGACAATACTCTGCGATATCCGACTTTGACGACTTCACTCCGTGTGGAATAACGAAGGACGACCGAAAGCATCAGCATCAACCAGTTCTCTAATGAGGCAGAGCTTGTTAATGAGCAGCGATAGGACAATTTTTTCAGCAGTATTGACAGGCAGCACGGTCTGGCTATAAAAAGAGAGCGGAATTCCTGTAAGAATTCCACAAGAAACAGAAACCCCTGAGAGGGGAAAAGGGGAGAGAATTCAGGAGCAAAGCCAAGCACAGGAGGAAAGAAAGGGTGGGAGGGAGGGGGGT
>VWZG01007661.1:135507-168742 GCA_013396735.1 Grallaria varia
CATGCCAAGGTAGACTGACCCACCATGCCAAGGTAGACCAATCCCTTGGGTTTCTTGCTCATCCTTCAGTTCAGAGCTCACCGTGAGCGAGCTCCTGGTTCTTGGAACAACTCAGCAAACTAGGAATTAATTTCTCTCCTGGAAGTTTGGTGTGGATTGCAAACACAGAATCCCAGAATTCCATGAGAAACAGACACCCCTGAGAGGGGAAAAGGGGAGAGAATTCAGGAGCAAAGTCGAGCGCAGGAGGAAAGAAACGGTGGGAGGGAGAGGGGTTAATTTTGGGGTTTGTTTCTCACTACCTGACTCTGATATGATTTCTCCCAGTCAAGTCTGTTTTGCCCACGGCAGTGATTCCTGAGTGGTGTCTCCTTGTCCATATCCCAACCCAAAGGCCTTTCCTTATATTTCCTTGGCCTCCTCCAGCTGAGGAGGGGAGCGACAGGGTGGCTTTGGTGGGCTGACCCACCATGCCAAGGTAGACCGACCCACCATGCCAAGGTAGACCGACCCACCATGCCAAGGCAGACTGACCCATCATGCCAAGGTAGACGGACCCACCATGCCAAGGTAGACCAATCCCTTCGATTTCTTGCTCATCCTTCAGTTCAGACCTCACCATGAGTAAGCTCCTGGTTCTCAGAACAACTCGGCAAATTAGGAATTAATTTCTTTCCTGGAAGTTTGGTGTGGATTGCAAACACAGAATCCCAGAATGGTTTGGATGGAAGGGACCTGAAAAATCACCCAGTTCCACACCCTGTATAAACACAGGAAGAAACCTACAGCCCTAAGTAGCCACCTCATTAGGAGATAACCTGAAAAAGTGACGTTTAAGCACGTGGCTTTCAGGGCCTCCACGTGTTACAAATGACTGGCAGAAAGGACTTGGGTTCTATCATAAAATCAGGATCTGGTTAACAGCCTGACTTGATTTTGGGCTGGAAAAGTTTTCTGAAATAAATTAAGCAAGACAGTCCGTATTTATTTTTTTCCCCCCATGTTAATTTTATGTTGTTTCTATTAAATGAATAGTTTCTTCAAAAATTCATCCTGTTTCCAGATCCTGAGCATTCCGGGTGATCCGAGACTTCCAGGTATTTGACATCCAGAGAACTGCCAGCTAAAATGATGGATGAGCAGTGGGAAGGTGTTCCCAAGTGTCGGAGGAGAGCTGTTACGTGCTGTAGCTCCGTAGCCTTCTGACACAGCCAATAAAGGCAGAACCATGGGGAAGATTTACCAGAGGAAGGAGTTGTAAACAAGGCTCCAGTCAGCGCTGCAGTACAGACACAAACCCAAGAGCCATGCAATTCGGGCACATTTCTGTTTTGTTACCTAAAACAAACATATAAAAATCACAGCCTGTTCAAACAGTTGGTTTTTTGGGGTTTTTTTTCCCATTTCATTTATGGAAAAGCCTTGCAGTTCCGAAGGACTTCACGCTGGGAATTAAAATCCCGCAGCGCCATCGCTGATTACTGTTATATTTTGTCCGTGTCCATCCTTTATGGCCTTCTCCAGGTCACCTGGCAGCATCCAAAGATCCTCTCCGTTTGCTTCAATCAGTAGTTTCCCCCCAAAAAATCCCTCATTAGTGTTTAGCCTGAACGAAGCACCTCATCAAAACCCCCCAGTGACTCCACTGTTACTCTCAGTGACCTCTCCAGTTATAAATCATATAAATTATATTCTTTATAATTAAATTATATAAATTATACAAATTATATAAATTATTAATGTCAGCAACCCACCCGGCTGAAAGGCAAACAGCAGCCAAGCCCCAAAATTGGGGTAATAAATCACACAAGGTGGGTTTTCTCCTGAATACTTCCAGCCTCATTAATTAAGAGAGCATTACCAACCCTGCTGAAATCCTCCGTGAGTTTCAGAGCAGAGTCATGTCAACGGTCTCGGGTCACCTCCATCACCTTGATGATTTACCTGGAAGACACAAAGCAGCTCAATATCAGAAGTGACCCCTCGGAGAGGTTTCTGCAATGCTTGGACTGATGTTTTCTGACTCCAAACTCAAGTCAGAGCTTGGAGAAGAGAGTGGAAAGAAATTCCACCCTGGGAGGGAGGGGAGGAGCTGGAATGGGTTTCCCCAAGAAGCTGAATCTGTCCCATTCCTGAGGGATTACATTAAGGAGCTGTTCTTCCCAGTTAATGACAGATACAAATATGCTGATAAAATACATAAAAATACTCGGCAGTTTTGAGTCCAGGAAGACACTTTTATTAAAAAACAAAACAAAACAAAACCCAAACTCTTCACAGGAAAACAGTCTTTTCAGAAGACAAGCAACTAAAGGCCACGTTTTCCGTGGCATTTACCTAATGAAAGACATGGAGAGATTTCAGGGCAGGAACCTGGTAAGTTTTTTCTAAATGTGCATCATTATTTCTGTAAGCACTTGTAGAATATTCTCCTCTGTCATGTTTGAAAATGTAATTTCGACTCCTCATTTGCTCAGGCTTTCTGGAACAGGCACCCACTGTGAAGAAGGCTCATAAAGCAGTTTAAAAGGTACTTACAGCAAATAAAAGGCATAAATGCTGTAACAAGTACACCAAGACTGTTATTTAATCCGAGATCGCTTTTTTGGCATTAACATTTTACGAGTCCTTTCGAACTTCTGCGGGTGCAAGGTGATGATGGAGGATTTCCTGTTGGTCCCTGTAGCACGTCCCTGGTCATCATGTTTTGGTCCAACTAATGACACATTGCAGGGGTTTCACCCCACAGCCTTCCCTCCTCCCTCTCTGAAACATTCCCACCGGCACAGGAATAATCTCCCCCCTGGTGCCCATATCTGCTCCAAAGGTGCATGGTGGGGGACAGGAAAGCTGCAGGAGGGAGTTGTGGGCATTCCAATGCTCCACAGGAGCAGCACTGTCCATCTTCATCCTCCCCTCTTCTGGAGCTAAAAATTGGGCTCCAGAAACCACTGTAGACAAAAGCAGAGCATTAGAAGCTCGCATTTCTCAGCTGGGGTTGTGTCTGTTATTCCCAAGATCCGGGATTTTGGAGATGACAACCTGTTTAGAGCCTTCTGCTCGGCTTGACGGAGCTCTTCCTAAATGGTCTCCGAAACTCATCCCAGCGTTCGTTGACATGTCCATGAACTGGGAGGGGCTGGTATGGATTTTTCAGAGAAGCTGTGGCTGCCCATGGATCCCTGGAAGTGTCCAAGGCTGGGTTGGATGGGGCTTGGAGCTACCTGGGCTGGTGGGAGGTGGCCCTGCCCATGGCAAGGGGTGGCACTGGATGGACTTGGAGGTCCCTTCCAACTCAAACCAGTCTGGAATTCCATGATTCTGAATTAAGAATTTGGCTTTGATCATTGTGCTTCAGGAGGTCACATGTTTCAGGGTTAAAACAGGACTTAGAAGACATCACATTCTTCATCACCAGAAAAAAGAAAGGTCTTGTTGATCAATTGGAGGGACCTTATTTTCAGTTTTCATAGGCTGGAACAGATCTCTGAGCACATGAAATCCAATCGTGAACCTGTGACTGCCAAGGCCACCGTTGACCCATGTCCCCAAGTGCCACATCTACACATCTTTTAAATCCCTCCAGGGATGGGAACTCCAGCCCTGCCCTGGGCAGCCCCTTCCAATGTCTGACCACCCTTTTAGTGAAGAAATATTCCCTAATATTAGTAATAATAATATCCAACCTAAACCTCCCCTGGCACAGCTTGGAGCCATTTCCTCTTGTCTTATTGGTTGTCACCTGGAAGAAGAGACCTGTCCACAACCTTCAATTGAAACAAATTATTCATGACTACATTAAATAACTGATCTTGAAGGCAAATCTGGAACCTCATCTTGAAACCTGATTTCATTTCACAAATGGAAAAGCTGAAGGATAATTTTTAAGTGCCCCATCTTGATTGTCTTTCATATTACACATTAATTACAGAGGGGTTGATGGAGTAATTCTTTTATTTACGATTGAAATCACTGCTAGGGAGTGATAGTGAAAAAACAGGTCAATAACTTCATCAAGGCAATGAGAAAATAACTGGAAAAAGAAAACAGTTTAAAAGATAGCGATGTATTTCTTACAGAGAGTCAGGTTTTGGGGTTTGGTTTTTTTGGCAGATTTGAGCACTTCATCTGAAATAATCCCTCCTGAGGACTGGGGGACAAAGGGAAAGAGATCAATTCCAAATTTTGATTTTCTTCGTGGAAAGCCAACTTGTCTCAAAGTCACCAAAGGCTGAAACAAATGGTTCTGCAAGTGTCTGGGAGCCTAATCATGTACCACAGGTAGTAAATGTAACGTTGTGTTTCAATGGTTTTATGGACAAGAAGCTCATTTGCATGCTATTTCCATGAAGAGTTTCATGACTGCCGCTAATAAATAAAAGAAAATACGTCCCGATTTTGAACAAAATGCAGTTTCTTGTCACAGCAGTTTATCTCCATTTAAAGCAGTGTCATATGTGGGGGCAAGGCCAGGGCCAAGCTTGAAAAGCAAGTTAAGACGCATTAATTCTGCTCCCCCATTGCATAAAAACATCCTGCATTCTTTAATTGCTCACCGCCGCCATCATTCCTTCGCGTGAAGTTAATTGCCAATAAGCCTTCCATGAGAGGAAGATTAAAAAGGAGAAAAAAATAAAACCACGAGGGAGAAAGAGGGGGAAAAAAAAAACCTCCTGGGGCTTTTGCAGGAGTCACCTTTTCCTGGCAGCCAAGAAACCACGATTACCATACGACCAATCACAGCGGGGCGTCTCCTGTTTTAATTTCCTCCCTGGGAAGAAAGGTGGGGGGTTTTTTTGCCCTTTCCTTTCCCTCCGAGTCAGTCTCTTCGGTTGCATAAATCAATGGAGCCACATTGGCTCTGCCAGAGCCAAGCCGCTCCACCACGATTGATGACACGGCCCCCCCTCGTCCGCTCACCCAATTAAATATTAATTAAGACCAGCAAACAAACAAAAAGCCCTGCCAGCAGAGGATGTGAAATCCTACCTGGTGTTAACCATGACCACTGTCGAGAAGGACCTCGCAGATGAAGGTCCGGAGCTCTCAAGGAGTCAACAGTGGTGGAGAAGGGGAGGGGATCCAAAATCTCGAAAGCCCAAAGCTTTCAAAACACTCTGCTGCTCAGAGCATTTGGGGACATGGGTCAGTGGTGGCCTTGGCAATCACATGAGCCCAGAGGTCTTTTCCAACCTGCAAAAATTGGAAAAAAACCCAAACCCAAAATAAGGTTCCCTCCAGTTTATCAACAAGACCTCTCTTTACTTTCTGGTGATGAAGAAGGTCATCTCTTCTAAGTCCTGTTTTAACCTTGAAACATGACACCTACTGGAGCACAAGGATCAAACCTAAATTCTTAATTCAGAATCACGGAATCCCAGACTGATTTGGGTTGGAAGGGACCTCAAAACCCATCCAGTCCTATGACCAGCAATGGTCGACCCATTGCTGAAGTCACACCTCTGTCCTGATCCATCCCACGCCGTGGGGTGGGGGGGTGGTGGATTTATAATGGTTTATACTGGTGATGCATCTCTGGAGAGACAGCCAAGACCAGGGGGAATTTTCCCTCCCCTGTAGTTTTATTTTGCCTGCAGTTATTTCGGGATCTGGAGATTGAAGGTGTAATTCTGGAGGGTTCAAACACAGAAGAGAAAGGTTCGGTGAAGCAGAAAGAACCGGGCCAGGCACTGACAGAAGGGGAAAAGTTACCCCATAATTCAGCTCAAATCAACTCCTCAGGAGCAAAAAAAGCTCTCAAATCAACCTTTGCGAAAGCGAAGGGGAGGATAATCATGGGATTTGTTAGGAGGTGGTTATCTTCAGATTAAAAGCAGCAACAAGGTTTGTGTTTTTAGATTTTCTTTCTTGCGAGTCACCAATTGCATAACGTGGGGGGTTGAATATATTTAATTATCAATTGGTGCAACCAATCCTTAGGTGTAGAGGTTTGTAACTATAGGGCTTGCCTGGGTCTGGATTTGACACCAACCTCAGGTCAACATTCCCACTGGTATCCAAAAACTGCCGACAAAGTTTTGCCCCTAAAAGAGATTTGCTGACATCCCTTTGGATCAGCCGTGGCTTTACATGGGCATGGAGACAAAGAGGGACACAGGTCTGGGATGTCTGGAGACACAAACCGGGGGAAGAGCGTTGATGTTCATGGTGTGACCGCCAACGTTTCCTTCCTTTCCTCTATTTATTCTCAAACATACAAGTGTAGAAATGTGTTTCTCACAGGTTTTATTCCCGTGATTCCTAGAAATCAGTAGGCCCAGCTGCCTGGAATTCAAGAGAGTAAAGGACTGGTGGGAAGGGAAATCTTTCTTTTCGTTTCTGCCACAGAACATCCAGGAGCAACAAAACCCTTCCAATGCAAGACTCACAGATATTTGGCTTATTTTCCTCTGGAATTAAAGATTCTTAATGGAATTAGGGTTGTTCAGCCTAGAGGAGGGAAGGCTTCAGGGAGACCTCGTTGTGGCCTTCTTTAGGAACTTATAAGGGAGAGGGAGAGTGACTTTTTACACGGGCAGGGGGAAGAGTTTAACCTGAAAGAGGAGAGCCTTAGATTAGATATTAGGAAGAAACTCCTCGCTGTGAGGGTGAGGAGGCCCTGGCACAGGGGTGGACAGACAGGATGGACCATCCTGATGGATCACTGGACCCACAGTGGTCTCAAATGTCCCTCCTGCTTGACCCCAGCATTGCTGGCACTAACCAAGCGTGCCCATGATATGTTTAACGAGAGACAAATTCCTCGTGTTGAATATATGATATTAAACGTGTCTCCTGTGACATGAGACAGCAGTTTCCTGCCAGGCTGTTGAGTCTCCCACAGACACTCCCTCACCTTTCAGTCTGGCAACCTCCGTGGGAGCTTTTATAAACCACCACCTTGACCATGGGGTGGATCTCGAGCCAGGGCTTTTTTAAAACATGGTGCCTCCAGGTTATTTTCCACCATTGGTTATGCATTCAGCGCCGGCAGCACGTAAAGCTCTAAAGCCCATCATTGTCAGTAAAGGTCTCACACACGTAAACAAGGACTCAACTTGCTTGTTATTTAAGAACGGAGCTCAAGTTGGGTTTTCTTGATCCCAGCCCACGCTGCTCTGATGATTTCTGAAGGTTAGGACAGGTCTGTTGTTTAAAAACAAAAACAAACAAAAAACCAAAACAAACAAAAAAAAAAAAATAAAAAGAGGTGACACGCACAAAATGAAATTCTGATGGGAGTCTGGCCTCCCAATCAGCAATTTAATTAGGCTGTTGCTTTATAAACCTCCTCGTACCACGGTAATGCCCTTGCATGACAAACAGCAGGACATTTTAAAAGGGAAACACTAAAGTGAAAAAAAAAGCAAATTACAAAAAATAAAAAAAAAAAACAGAAAAGGAGTAGAATTTGAAAAACATCTGCCCAAAAGTAAAGGATGGGAGAAACCAGTCCCAAATTACCTCCAGAGGCATCACACTGAGAGAGGTGGGGGAGGAGAGCTACAAATTTCCGTGCTCTGGATTTACAATGCGCTCCCTTTGGGCCTGCTGCATTTCACTGGCACCTGGAGAGGGGGTCGGGCTCTCTGAAGCTTTAAATATGGGAAAACAAAACATTTTCTCTTCTGTCAGTCCCAAATACAGTGATGAAGTCCAGCTCGTATAAATATCTTGAGTTTCAGCTGGCTGTAAAGAGTATTCCAGGGTGAAAACACCCCAACACACTACTCAGGAATATAATCAGGAATGATTGTTAAAATTTAAAGAGCAAATTANTATACATATACATATACATATACATATACATATACATATACATATACATATACATATACATATACATATACATATACATATACATATACATATACATATACATATACATATACATATACATATACATATGAAGCTGGGGTTTTCATGGCAAGGTTTTGGTTGTTGCTTCTGTGAGAATCTGCTGGAAGCTTCTCCCATGTCCAACGGAGACGATTCCACGTGGCTCCAAGACAGCCCCACCATGGGGCAGTGGGAGAACCTCTGGGATAACAAGTCAGAAGAGGGAAAAGTCCTTGCTTGAGAGTGACTTGGGTTGGAGGAACAGCCCCACAGAGCCCGAGGGCAGCGCAGCAGGAGGGTCAGGAGATGCTCCAGGTTGAGGCTCCCCTGCAGCCCGTGGTGACCCCCAGGACGAGGCAGCTGTGCCCCTGCGATGCACCATTGAAATGGATTGATTAAATCATTAAATCCGATGGAACCCAAGGTAAAGTATATTGTTATATTAATAACGATTTCACGGCTCCATAGGGGTTCTTGGCATCTTCCAGCTGAGTCGAACCTGGGAGTGCTCAAGTCTCGCAGCATGGATGAAAGGTGATATATCCACAGGAGAGGTGGCTGTGGGGTTTAAAAAAGGAATAAAAAATAAAGGCGGGGAGGGGGGGAAAGGGTCACCTCTGTCTTTTCAGCATTAATCCCTGAGTGAGGTTATGAGAAATGACTCGGTCATCAAGGGTTAAAAGGAGACGTGTCTGGATGGCAAAGAGGCCAGGAGGAAAAGCACATTTAAATAAAAATACCTGGTGAGGGAATGGAAAGAAATCATAAAATCTGATTTTTTTTTATTTATTTTTTTATGCTTTTTTTACTGAGTGATTACTCAGAACCACGAAGGCTGATCAGCCTCGAACCACAAAGTTTAAGCACCTCAGTGGTTGTTTTCACCTCCACAAAGTGTAGCTCTGCGTCCAGTTTCCCAACAGCAGCGCCGGATCTTGGGAGTTCAGGGCAAATTAGGCACTCCTTTGACTTCTACCTATTTCAAGGCTGTTGATGGTATTTCGTGCAAAACCACTTGCATGGTAAAACATCACGTTGGAAAGTTTCCTTACAGATGTCGATGGGTGTTTTAATAAAGCACGTAATTTAATGAAGCATTTAGTCTCTTTTTTGCATGAAAGACTAATTGAAATGTTAATTCAAATTGGATTGGACAGATCCAAAAGCTGAGTAATTGAACGCAAATTCCAAGAAGAGGAGGAGGAGGACTCTGCCAAGTTGACACCTTCTGCAGAAACAAGGGAATGGGGTTTATCATTCCTACTCTTTAATACTTTCCTAAATGGTCGGGAAGACTGAGAAATAATCAATAATTAAGAAAACTAGCAAAGTGATCTATTTTGGGAAACACGGTTAACGCCGGAAAGGCAAAAAGAAATGGGGAAAATGGGGAGGGGGAGTGAAAATAAAGGTCTAATTTGGACACATCCGAGGTTGCGGCAACATCTTAAATAATACAGATGGTGAGAAATGATCTAAAACACTTATTTGGAATAAAAGAGAGACTAGAGAAGAACAGTCCAGGTAGAGATAGCTGGCAAAACATGGTCCACACAGCCACCACATCCCTGCTCAGCAGAGGAATTGCTTCAGCAGGAATCCTTTTCTCCAGGAACCTCCTGGAGGGAATTTCCAGGAACACCATGGAGGAATTCCAGTCGATGAGAAAATGGGAACGCGTGGCAGGTGGCTGAGATGAAATGTCATGGCTACAGAGGCCTCAAGGACCAAAATACCTCCAGCCAGGGTAGAAGGAGGGGAAAGATGAGTTTACACCACCCTACAGGTAGTTTTTTCTTGCATTAACCAGCAGCTGAGCTTTCCTTAGTCCTTTATTCCAGAAGGGGCTATTCCAAACTGTTATCCCAAAAATGGGCTGAAATGATCCCATGGAATACACAAGCTGGGTCTCCAAAAGAAAGATGAGACATTCAGCATGGGCAGCTGGACCATGGCATTATTAGCTAAAGAGGGGGAAAATAAGCAGGGGTTAATGGAGTGTTGAGCCATAAAACTTCCATGAAAGTCTTCTCAAGGAGTGCTGGAAGCTGAAAGGAGGATTGAAGAAGTGCAGAGTCCTTTTGAACGCAGTTGGGCTTGCTTACAGAATAAATCTGCTTTCCATCCACAAATTATGACTTGGTATTAAACAATTTGACTCAGGAAATTCAAACACCTCCCCCCGTTTTTATGTTTGTCGCTGGTGTCTCAATCAACAAATGTAATTGAGTCTTTTCCAGAAGGTTATGAATCACCCTCCCCTCTCACTGCAGTTCTCAGAAGTAGCATTTCATGCTCCTGATTTTGGAAGCTGTCACGTTATTAGCATCATACATTATGCCTGAGACAATTGGAGGAAATAGAATTGATAAAGCAGAAATAGAAAGCATCCCGAAACGACAAAACCAAACCAATAACACACTCGGAGACGTTCATCAAAGCACATTAGCAATAAATTTTAATCAGCAGCATGTCACTTCCCATTGAGCGAAAGCAGAGAGGCTCTGCCATTCCCACTTACTGACAAAATATAACCAGCATTACAGGAAAAATTGGTTATCGGTTGAACTTTTGACTTATATCAGAAGAAAGGAAGAGGATGAAATAAAAATGTGATGGGGAATGTCAGAACAGAAGAATGTGGAAGGGCGGGGGTGCCTGAGGAACAAATTGCACCGAGAAGGTCCAGCTGCAGACAAAGGTTTGTTAGGGACACCTCCCTGTTGAGGCAGCAGGTGCAGAATCACAGCGAGAATCACGGAATGTTCTGAGATGGAAGGGACTGGGAAGACCCTCGAGTCCAGCTCCGGGGTGGATGGTCCCTGCTTCCCAAAACCCCACTCTGAGAGGAGTCTGGGTGCACCTGGAGCCAACCCTGGTCCCACACTTGTCTGAAAGAGTCTAGAGGTGTAATTTAAACTTTGTGCAAGTTTTTCCCACGGGGTTAAGGATGGGAACCCAAATATATGAATAAAATAAATGGTTTCTTTAAAGAAAAAAGATCTTAATGGGAATTATTCCCTCTGCAGTGCAGGCGGCTCTAACGATGAGTGTGGTGCACTGTTTATTGCAGCAATGATATTAAAGCCAGAAAAACAATTAATAATAAGCAGAGATTGATGTCACTCCCCCATCCCTGTGACTTGGGCAAATCTCTCTCAGCCCCAAGGAGTGAGCCTGAGGGGTGTCCCCACTGCAGGGCGGGGACAGAGGGAGCCAGAAGATCCCCCTTTACAAAGTGCCCCGTGCCACTCGGGTGTGCCCAGGCTGTGCCAGCCCAGCACCTTCAGAGCAGGTTCCAGCGCTGGCACCTGCTGGTTCCTTGGTCAGGAACTCGAGGAACGTTGTTCATCCCAGAGGGTTTCACTTTGGGCTGGATGAGCCAGGCTGGGCTCGGCATCCTCAGCCCCAAAAGCAGCGGGACCCCCTTCCCATCCCTATGAGCACTTTGGAAACTGGGCATTGTTGGCATTCCCTCCGCCCAGCACAGTGAGGCAAAGGGGAGTTCACCCTTTGCCCACTTAAAGCTCACATTTTCAGGATGAGAAGTGAACAGGGCAGATATTGCCAGCGGTCTCCACATCCTCAGGAGAAAGAAACCATCTTTCACAACTCCTTTCTCTGCCATTTGTGCCACAGGAGCTTTTAATTTTCCAACTGGCCGAGCTTGGACTCCTCCAACCCGATTTTGAGAGTCAAAGGGAAGGGATTCAGGCCTTGGAGAAACGCTCGTTATCTTTCACCTTCCCACTGCTGTGAATTATGAATGCAGGCCATCAGCAAAGCACGTCCTGCCCCAATCCAGCTTTATGATGCATGTGGAGAAGGTTCTGAGTTATCTCTGTGCAGTCAAGACAAGTATCGTGTCAGGTCAAATAGTCACCTTTCAAAATCCGTTCTCTTATTGAAGGGCACACTCCACACAAGAAAACACTCACTTTTCCAAAAATACAGAGCCCGAACTGATTACTTGATTAAGATGATACAGTCAGGAGTAAAATTCAATTTATATGGTCTAGTACCTTATTGTCCTTTAACAGCTTTGCATTGTTTCTTGTCCTCTTAGTGATAATGCTTTACTGATTGGAAGGAATGACCCGCTTTGGATCGTGTCGGAGCCTCAGCATTAAAATCCACACATGTGAGCAGGAGCTCTGCATTTTCCTTTTGCTGCGAGAGTGAGAAACCCCTTTCCTTTGTCAGACTCCACCGCATCCCGCCTGCATTCTTCCCTTTGTGCCTCCGACCTATAGCTATCATCTTTAATTAATGAAAGAAGTTAAAAGAAGAGTTCTCTAATGGCATTCCGAAGCCATCAATTAAGAGGCGAAATGTCCCTCCTCGCAGCGAATGACTCCCCGTATTTCTGAAGGCAAGCGATGATGGTGAGATCCAGAGCAATCCATCCTCGGTGACTACCACTCCTTGGCATTTGATTGCCTGGATACAGCAGATAAATTCCAGTGGCTGCGCTCCAGTTGGAGGCAGATGAGTGTGAAGAGCACAGGAATAATAAAACCAATTGCCTCGGAATGGCACTGACTGCAAGTTAAGCCTCTTCTTGCGCTCCTAGCATGGCCAAGTAGGTTCCATCTTCCAGTCTGGAATTATTAAGGGATTAAAATCAATCTACAGATACTTGGAAATAAAGCTTAGTATCAGGACTAGGAACATAAATGCCAAATATATGTGCTGTAAGATGATCATCACGGGCTTCCCTGGTGTGTTTAAATCCACGGGGCCGGGCTCGGTGCAAAGGAGCCTTTGGACACCCTCACCTGAGGAACTCCTCCTCTGTAAACAACCCAGCACAATTTGCTCTTCGTCCAAAAACCAAACCTAAAAAACACAACCAAAGAGAACATGAACCAAAACCAAGGACAAAACGCTGCGAGGGCGAGAAAATACCTGCCAAAAGAACAGAGTGAGAAATGACACAAAAGAACAAAGCAATTTGTTAACAGAATCATCCCCCAGACAAAGGTCAATCAACAGTGGAAAGCTTTCCTCGTCACCTTCCACAGAAATCGAGTCCAGAAGCCCATTAAATGACAGAAGTGACAATCCCGCTCCGCATTAAACTCTCTTTGTAATTCCCTGACCCCCCCAAAGGGAACTGATCCCCAGAGGGACAATCTCAACTTATGGCCAACGCAAAAGTCGATGGATCCGGAAAGGGTCGTTCCCTTTCCATCAGGATAAATCAAAGATAGAGTCCAAAGGGAAAAAAAATGAAGGTCCCACCAGCTGCATATGAAAAGACCTCATGCATATCTAAGCTGGCACTGCATCCCAGCCCTCACTGGCCTGTGTTTGCTCTTCCCTGCTCTTGCCTTCAGAACAGCCACAATTCCTGCTGTGATTCAGTCTTTTCCCAGGCCCAGGACTCAAAGCTGAAAGAAGAATCCTCCAAAATGATCCCTCCGGCTTCTCAGTCAAGGATGCTTTAACTTCAATTTCTGCTTTTGGCTGCAAAATCAGCATTTTGAGGGTTTTTGGAGGTGTGAGCACATCCACCCACAGGGACAGGGCTCGGGCCACTTTGGAACCACCACCTATTCCAGGTCCAAACCTGCAAAGAAAAGGCAGGAAAGGGTCTCTTCTCCATCCACTGTAGGGAAACCTCAGGGCGCACAAAGTCAGTGTTCCCTCACTTTGGAGCTTGAACCCTTTTAAAGTCTGTATTGTTGGGATAAGAGCTCCAAGCCCCCGGAATGCAATTGGGATTTCAACCCCCTAATGAGGTTTCATGATACTAGCTCCAGTACACCCCAGTGTACATTTTATCTCAGATATTCTTCTTCTCCACACCCCTGCAAGTTGGATTTCCACGGGATTTCCGTTCACTTTTGGTTGGGATCTACCGTGAGTCGCTTTTTTCCTCTCACAGACCCTCTGCCACATCCCACTTCCAGGAGGCTGCAAATCAATTTGGGATTAAAGCTATATAAAACCCAGTGTTGCTGCATAAACCCCCAACTCACTGAACAGACAGCAGGTTTGCAAATTATTAATCTCCATTTTCAGTCTCCCGGGAGGAGGAAACAAGGTCGTTTCATGGGCAGAAGGTGAAAGCTCCTATTTATTCTCCTTGGTTTTATTCTCCTTTATTTTTCCTCTGCTAGCCAAACTCTCTCATTGAAAGCCTAAAACCAAAGTTTTTACCCTTTCTGGTGCTTCAATGTCTCTGTATCCCAGGGTGAAAACTTCTCCCAAGCCTTTTTTGCTGTGCAGACTGAGAGACCTTTGGTTGGCACCTCCAATTAATGGTGCTGCAGCGAAGTGCCCTTTGCCAGGGGGAGGGAAGGCAGGTCAGATGGCACCGTGAGACCCCTCTGAGCATCCTTCCCCCAGGTCAGCTCCAGGTGTCCTCCTTATCTCCACAAAGCCCCCTCTCAGATCCCTTTGGTCAGCTGGAAGAGGCGGAGGGAGAGAAAGAACATCCCCGGATGTCACGGGCGTTGGGACTCACCACGGTTGTCCCGCTTGGAAATGTCAATCCTCTTCCCTCCGGCACAAAGGCACCAGCTGAGTACAAAGGAGGGCACACGGAGCTAATTCTGCCGTTTATTAACCTCATAAATATTTCTGGGTACCACTGCTCCTGGCACGGAACAGTCTCCATGCCTTACAGCCGGTGGGAATTTAATGAGCTCTGCACCAAGCCCTGAAATTCCTTCACTTTCACGCTGGGATGTCCATCACACTTGGCATGGCTCCCCTGGGTGGTTTAGGGACATATTGAAACCTTTGACCTGTTTTTCTGACGTCATGTTTTCTGACAGGTGTTTTCACTGACATCAATAAAACCCTGCTTGGCTAATCCAGTGAAATGTCTCAGAATCCCAGAGCGGGTTGGGTTGGGAGGGACAGGGACACTTTCCACCGTCCCATGGCGAATGGCACCACAAGAGTTTCAATCCTGTCAAACTCGGTCTCAGTCACTCATTAGGGCACGTGAATTTTTATTTAAAAGACAGATAACCATACGGAGATAAGGAGCAAACCCCACCGAAGTTCAAAATACACTCTGAGGGGAAAAACCCCATAATAATAAATGAAGGTAACCTTTGAAAACAAACAAGCATTGCTTAATGAAGTCACCCCCAAAACCCCGAGGTGCATAAGAGGGAGCCAGGGCAAACAATACCAGTTTAAAGTCAAATCCGCATCATAGCACTGGAATTCATTGCCAGCCAGAAGGGTATCACCCACAAAAAACTATCATCATTTTCTTATTAATTAGCATTGCTTATTCCCCTCTCCCTTCTACTGTTGCCCAGTGTTGAGAGGAAGCCACTCATTTTGTAACATCATCGAATCGTGGAATGGTTTGGGTTGGAAGGGACCTCAAAGCCCATCCAGTGCCACCCTCTGCCATGGGCAGGGACACCTCCCACTGTCCCAGGTGGCTCCAACCTGGCCTTGGACACTTCCAGGGCTCCAGGGGCAGCCACAGCTTCTCTGGGAAACCCATTCCAGCCCCTCCCCACCCTCCCAGCCAGGAATTCCTTCCCAATATCCCAACCCAAACCTCCTCCTCTGCAGTGAAACAGCCGAAGGGCAGAAAACAACAACAGAAGAAATCCCTTTAAGCGAAGCCTTCACACATTTTGGGGGTTTTGTATTGGAAAAAAGAAACAAACAAAAAAAAGCAGATTTCCACACCTGAAGGGGAAAGAAGAGGAGATGCCAAAATTTGATCTGTTCCACGGAGGTCACATAAGTAGGTTGAAAGTCTTCCTCTGCTCAGGTCTGAACCTGAGAACAACAATTAATTTCTAGCCTGTCCAATAAAGGATAACTGGGATTTGTGGCTGCAATAAAGAGTAAATACCTTTTAAAATGTCTTTATTTTTTAATTCCAACCCAGGTCAGCCCATCTGAAGAAGCTGACCCTGGTCAGGCTGTAGATTTAGATCCAATTCCAAGCTCCAGACTCAAGGAGGTCGAGTTTCACCCACCACAAAGTTAATGTGCCAAAGAGAAATCCCAGGTCATAATCCCTGTGTGAAAACCACATTGTTCCATGCCCTTCGATCAGATTTTGGGGAGGCTCAGGGATGAGCGTCGAGAGAGAAATTTAAGGTATCTCCGTGAAATGAAATCCAGGGAAATCAAGAACAATAAATTCATCTTATACACTCCTGTACCATAAGTGAAAATTACCTTTTTCATGGGGGGTTTCTGATTCAAGGAGTCAGAGTTAGTCAGGTTGGCTCTTTAGCAGCATCGTTATCAGAAGAAAATCCGTGATTTAATTTGTGCAATTTCCAGGTGGGTTCTGATGCTGGGAACGCATTCCCAGACGGGTTTCAAGGGGAGATCACAGGGAGTTTTGAAACTGCTGAGCCCGTTTTGGCAATTCATGACCTCAGAGAGGTTTGGATGCTGAGCCACGGAGAGCAGGCAAAGGCTCTCCATGCCAGGCTGTTCCAAGCCCCATCCAACCTGGCCTTGGACATTCCAGGGATCCAGGGGCAGCCACAGCTTCTCTGGACATCCTGTGCCAGGGCCTGCCCACCCTGCCAGCCAGCAATTCCTTCCATAGATCTCCCCTAATTTCCCCCTCTTTCACTTTGAACCCCTTGACTCCTCGTCCAGTCACTTCAGTTCTTACCGAATTTTGTGGTCAACCAAAGGCTCAGTTCAGAACCCCCAAAGAGTTTATGGCACGTCTGTGCCACCAAAACCCCAAGAACTATCTTCTATTCTTTACCCAACTCGTGATAAAAGAGTAGAGAACGAGTAGTCATTTGGGTGTTCACTGGAATTATGGGATCATTAAGGTGGGAAAAGACCTTCCAGGTCACCCAATCTGCTACTCAGCGCACACCAAGCACCACGTTCACCGTTCAGCCGTACCCCCAACATCTCACCTGTCCCACCCCTCCAATTTTGGAGGCTCCATAAGAAATCCAAGCAGGTCAGAAGAAGCAGAAATCCCAGGAAAGCCCCCCACCCTTGCCACTATTTTTCCACGTAGGGATTTCCACACCCGAGGAGCACAGAACACCCTTGATGTCTCAGTGGCTCTGCTGTGAAAAACCCCAAGAAATCAACTGTTTTTATCAACCTTTTGTTGAAGCCACGGGAAAAGAAATGCAGAGCAGAAGGCAGGACAGCACGGAGGTCACTCTGTCTCCCTTCCACTGGAATTTACATGGAATATTAAACGATGAGAAACGGGGATAATTTATGCTCACGACAAAGGCTGTAACGGGAACAAGAAATGGAAGAAACTAATTCTTCATCTGGGAAACGGTGAAATTATATTTCACTGTAATCGCTGCCTTAGATTTTAATTTTCTGGTTCCCTTGGGCTCCACAGTAGGAGAAACCCAAGGACCTCACAGCAAAATTAAAACGAATTTATATCTGTGGAAAAAAAAATTGACTCATAAATAGTTGTAGATTATATTGCAAGTTCTCATCAGACCAGATAAAACCAAAGCAGAAAGCCTAATTCGGCTTGTCAGAGGTTTTTAATAATGATCCTTTCAATTAAAAATCCAATAAATTGGAAACTCATATTGTTTTCAGCAAACAAAACTGCGAAAAGAGCTGATGAAAAGCAGCACAGCAACCAACTTTCTTCTTCCCTCTGACCTGTTTCACTCTCCAATTTTATTCGGTTTTGAGCTAAAAGACCTCAATAAAAAGCAAACCCCAACACCCCAACACCCCCCCCCGCAGGAGGGGTCTTGGTTTCTTCGGAAAGCAAAAATTAAAAACGATAAGAAAACGATAACTGAGAAATGGCAACGTTCTAGTTTATTCTTAAAAGGCACTTGGTTCCTTGGCAGTTTTAACAAGGAGCAATTTGATTGGAGTGAAAATTCATTCCGTTTACCTGTTCATTAATGAAAGATGATTAGAGGGATGGAACAGTTCTCCTATGAGGACAGGCTGAGAGAACTGGGATGGTCCAGCCTGGAAAAGTGAAGGCTCTGAGAAGACCTTATAAGAACTGAAAACAGAGAAATAAAACCATGCAATGAGTCAATCGTAAGTAAAAGAGAATAAAGATAAGGCACTGACAAAAAGATAATATTTTTCCAAGGTATTGTGGCGTGTTTGTCTCAGCCAAAACACGGTGCCTTCGGGGTCAGTTCTCCCCCTGCAGAGCTGTCTCCTCTCAAAGCGCAAAGTGTGTGACCTGAGGAGCTGAAGGCAACAGCTTCAGTGGGGTTTTTTTTTTGTTCTCTTCCAGCTGTGGACTTCATCCTCAGGGCTAAATATTAGTGCCAAAGAAAAGAATAAAGCTGCTGCACGAGACACACACAAGACAACCTGATTAGGCTATTATTTATTACAGCATTTGGATTGATTAAAATTACTTTCTGCAACACTTCCCTTTAAAAAAAATAAGCAGTTCTTTTTTCATGTTTCAATTTGCACTGATATAAGAATAAATCTTCTTTTTTTATATATTAAAAAAAAAAAAAAAAAAGCCACCTTAAAAGTATTTTCCTACTTCGAAACAAATCCTTTTATCTGAGGGTGAGACGAGGTTGTTACTCGAGATTGTTTGCATAAAATCTCATTAGCCTATTGATTCTCCTCCCAACACCTTAGGTAGGAACTTCATTACCATGCAAATAAAGCCAGGCTTTTTACATGTAGCTTAATGCAAGGCTGTTGATTCTCTCTTAGGCGGCGCCGCTACAAAGCCCGATTAATGAAAGTCATCAATAATTGTTCAACAAGTGAAAAGGATTAGATTCAAACTGAGCCTTTCTCATCAGCCGGAACCTCCTTTGCCCCTCCAAAACACAAATTTTGTTAATTACCATCCTCAGGAACCTGAAAGGCACCGAGTTGCATCTTTTTCTCCCGCAGACGGACACAACATGCCAAAGGGGAAAATATTCTGGAATTCTGAGTGAAATCCTGAGCCAAACAAAAGCAGTGCTGCTTTCTTCCCCCAAATCCTAACCCTGTGCCTTTCAGCCAGTTCCAGGCAGGGCTTGGAAGTGTTCTCCACCTCAATTCCAACACGTCTACCATGGGAAGGCAATGCTTTAACGTGACACCTTCAAGTCCATCTCCATCCCCTGCCATGGGCAGGAACACCTTCCAATGTCCCAGGTTGCTCCAAGCCCCGTCCAACCCAGCCTTGGACACTTCCAGGGATCCAGAGGCAGCCACAGCTTCTCTGGGCTTGATGACCTTGAAGGTCTCGTCCAACCCAAACCATCCTGTGACCCTGTAAAATCTTATTTGCAATACAGAAGGCTCCAAATCTGTCTTATTTTAGCCATAAGTGCCCTCCAGGATGGAAGCAGAGCATCACTGGGTCTGCCCTTGGGGCAGAGGTGGAACGGTGTTTGTTGGCAAAGGGCCCCCATCGGGATGGAATCATGGACTACCTCGGGTTGGAAGGACCCACTAGGACCATCCAGTCCAATCGCTGGCCCTGCAGAGACACCCCAACAATCCAACCCTGTGCCCCAGAAGATTGTCCAAAGGCTCCTGGAGCTGTGGCAGCCTTGGGGCTGACCAGGCTTCCCAGGGCAGTGGGCATGGCCCTGAGGCTGCCAGAGCTCCAGGAGCCTTTGGATGATCCTCAGGGCCAGGGTGGGATTGTTTGGGATGGTCCCGTGCAGGGCCAGGAGTTGGATTGATGATCCTGGTGGATCCTTCCAGCTCAGGATATTCCATGACTCCTTGAACCAGTAGAGGTGTGCAGAGAACCAACAGGGGGAAGGACACACGTTTTGGAGCAAAGTGCCAAGTGAGAGGGACAGAATAAGTAAAATTAAAAAATGCCCAAAATTTCAAGGGAAGGAAACCCTTCCTACCTGTTCATCCCAAAGTTATGGTCAATGGGACCTCCCATGTAAGCAGACAGGACTTGGATATTAATTTCTCCTGCAAAAAGAGGACCTGGAAGAAAGGCAACATTGGGAATCAGCCACCCTTGATTCCTCAAGCAAGCTGGGAGTTGAGGAAGGTGAGATTTTGGGGGGTTTGATGAGGCTTTGCAGAGATTTTGCACGGAAAACAACCTGTCCACCAAAAAAAGAGCGGACCATTTTGGTCACACAGCAAAAAGAGCTGTATTTTTGGGATTTTTTTAATTTTTTCTAGCAGCTCTAACGAGTTCATTTATGGTTCTTGTTGGCAGTGCAAGCAGGAGGAGCAGCAGCAAGATGCACGTGCCCGCTGTGTTTGTCGGTGCCCTTCTGCCAGCTCTGCCACCTCCTGCTGCCCACAGAAATTCCAATCTTTGCCCGGTTTCAGGCGGAGCTTTCCCTTTAATTAAGGATGAGAGATGCACAGCAATTGGGGAATGAAAAGAGGGAAGAAATTTCATTTGCATGTGCAGCACCGCGGGATGAATTGGGCCCAATTTGGGCAGCAATTGCGAGCTGGAAGCCAGAGCGTGGTTACAATTCACTTTGATTACAATTGTTGGCTTCCTTTCCATTACTTTTCCCAAGAAGCTGTAGGAAAAGATAAAAATATTACCAAAAAGTCCTGCAAGGGCGGGGAAAGAAGGAATGAATACACGAAATAACAAAAATTCAGGTGTTTTGAGGAGAATCTCCTGCTTAGAACTAAAGGGCTTACTGCACAGGCAAGTGTTGCTTAATCACAAATAACAAGCAAAGGGGCAAAAAAACCAAATATTTGAGGAATTCTGGTCTTGCCAAAAGCAAAGCAAATTAATTCTGTAAGTATAAATACAATATGGATGGTATTACACAGCTCAAGCAAAACCAGCTAACGAGACCCAGGGACTAAAAATGCCTCATTCAGTTCTTAACATTCCAGTCCCAGCTGCCAGAATTTCCAGTTCTGGTGTCGGAACACAGAGGTGGCATAAAAGAAACTCTTCGAAAGTCATGCATAACATTTACTAATCACTGCTAATTGAGAAAGATTTAAGGATCCGCGTGCCTTTCAGCTGCCAAGTATCATCCAAAAAGCTTCAATACTCTCCAAGAGCCTCATTGCCCTTTTGCTTGGAAATTTTGGACAGGATTACATTTCCTCGGTCGGTTTCGTGGCGCAGGAATTGGACCCTGTGCGAGTAATCCGAATTACGGGAGGAAAACAGACCACAAAACAACAAATCCAAACAGTTTCCAAGGGATGGAGGGGCAGGACAAGGCGGGGAAGGATCAGCCCATGGGTGATTTTTGCACAGGGGCAGTGTTGATAAACATAAACTCCACCCGGTACCCCCTCGATGCCAAGGGAATGTATGTTAATATGCAACTGGGTCTATGTCTGGGTGAGTTGGTTTATTACAATTCACTCCGAAAACTATCGAGTTAAACTGTGAGACAATTTGCATTCCTGCTTAAAAAGCTGAGGAAATCGCCCTCCTCTCCTTTAAGCTGAAATATAAGACTGAATATTAAAGAGCAAAACTTACCTGTTGGCAGCGGTGATGGACTATCTTTGCTCCAAAGACATTGCTTAATTAAAAACAAATGGGGTTAACATGGATTAAAGCCACGAGCTCAAGTGCAATCAGCAGCCAAGTCAGTCTGAGAGTGGTGTGACCTTTAAAGGGGAATGTTTTCGCTTGTTAAACACATTGCTGACTTTTGGGAAAGAAATACAAAGTTTAAAAAAAAAAAAATAAGAATAAGGGGCTGTTAATAGGCTGTGAGAGAAGAATCTAAAGGGTCTGTGTTTTTAATGAATATTTTCATTTCTCCTCTCTGTATTTTCTCCCCCACTGACCACAGTTCAATCAGAAGAGATGCTCACCAGGGACAAATAACCCCAACGAGCCTAACGACAACAGAAGCGCTGGTATAACACAACTTCTAAGAGAGAAAGAAAACCAGGGAGCCATTAATTAGAAAATTAGCTCCAGCCAAGCCAGAGAGGTTTATTTTTATGTGTAAAATGGGAATGTTGGTGTTTACAACTCTCGCAGACCTTTAGAGATGCCGACTGTGAAGAAAGCTAGAAATGCTCAAAAATAAAGGGGGTTTTTTTACAACCCCAATCCACTGTTCACCCATAAAGATTCCTAAAAGCTCGAGGGATGTTTATTTCTCTCCCTTGTGAAAATTACCAAGAAAAGAGTCTTTGGAGGATGTCCCGGGTCCAGCAGAGCCCCAGTCCTGTCCACCAGGGAATTCCCATTAGGACAGAAACACAGGTCCATGAGGAGGAACTTCCCAGGGAACGACCGAGACAAGAAGTTTCAGGGCAGAAAACTTATTAGGTCTCTCCCAGCTCTCTTGATTGCTTTTTCCATTATTATTGGAAAGTCATCTCAGAACCTCATTTGCTCTGTCTGTGAGCAAACTCCCCGAGTCCAGCCCCAATTTATGAGCAGGCTATTTGAAACCACTCGTTCTTATGCTAACATTCTCCTACCACTTTCTCCATTGATTACTTTTCACTCTCAAGTGCCTCTCAGGAGAAAGCCTGTCGCCTGTCAACCTTCATTTCCACAAGGTATCATCTCACATTAAATAGGTCTCCATTCCTCTGGTCAATCTAATCATTTTTAGGAAAAAAACGGGTCATTTTTTTTCAAGATAAAAGGGTGGAGAGTTGGGGTTTCCACGTGAGCGACGGCGCTTTGAGTGGAGAGCACCTGGAGACGGGAGGCCCTTTTGTTCTCCATCCCTCCCTGCTCTTCTTGAAAGTGTCACCTCCCAAAGGATGCTCTGATGAGTACAAACCAGGCCCTGCAACTTGACGAACCCTTATCATTTGCAAATAAAATGAACCCCCTGGAAGGATCAAAGCACACGGTTCTTTCCTTTCTTTCCAAAACAAGGGGACGTGCACGTCTGTTTTTCCCCCTTAAAAGCAATTTAAGGCTCTCTTCCAAGGGGTGGAAAAGATTCCAAAGGCTCACAGTCATTTTCTCGAGAAAGTTTTCAGAACGACAGATTAAAGATTAAAAGGTCTGGGTGGGGTTCAGCCATTCAGGGTTCCCAAAGGCAGGAGAAGAACTTCCAGAAGGAGTGCTCTGTCTGCACACTGTGGGAAGAAAATAGGGAAAATAACCTGCAAAAAAGAAGAGTTTTCCATGACACAAAGGATCCTGGGGACACCTGCAGACCCCAAAATACCACTGGGTTTTAGACAAGTCACGGGTATTTTTTTACATCTTCTCTCCGTGTCTTTTCCACGTGTGGTTTCCACAGGACGTGTTCGGAGCGAAAAACAATCCTAATTTTTCAGGCGTTGGTGGGATCCCATGGAATGCTGTCCTGGGATAGGATGACACTCAGAGAGTGAGTGGGAACAGCAAGAAGGGCAACGCCACACGATCTGACCCGCTCTGAAAAACCACAATTAAAGAGTCAATTAAAGCTAAACTGGCCCCAAAAAATACACTTTGTGAGTATTTCGGAGCTGCAATCAAAGAGGGGGAGACAAAAGATGGGCTTGGACAAAGTGGCTTTTTCTTTTTTTCACTTTTTTTTACCATTTCTGCTCTTATTTTATCAAGAAGTCTGAATGGGGGGTTTCCTGTGGGGCTGGATAAAGTCTGGCACTTTTTTCCAAGAGTGGGCTCTCCAGGGGCTCTGGATTCACCCACTGAAGATACCCCACCTGAAAAATATGCAGATACGTGTCTGCTCCAACACGCACTTTAATCCCAAGTTTAGGTGCTTACCATGAAAACACCAATTTAAGCTGTAGCCAATTGAGAGGCCCCTTATGAATGTACCACTTGGTATTTAACTACATGATAATTAATATTAGCTCGTCCTGCTCCAGAAATAAGCATATTAAACTCCTGAGGGCGTAGAAGTGTTTTTGGAGCGCCCTGAGGACACAGCCAGGCACGATGAGCAACGGGACCACCAGAAGGGTAAAGACAGAGGTGTGCAGCTGCTCACAGGAAACAAAACCTGTGACAAAAAAAGAGCAAGGAGCTGCTTCCAGGCTGCCAAAAAACACTGGAAAAATACAACAAAAACAAGATGAGTAGCATCATTTGTTTCCCGTTTGACTCCACTTTCTTTTTGGGAGGAGCACAACAGACTAAAACCATTGGGAAGGCGGGAGGAGAAAGGAGCAGTGGGCTGAGCCAGGCGCCCACCAAGGCCGCTCCCTCGGTCTCCTCCTCAGCTGGGCAGGGCAGGAGAATCATAACAAAGGTTCAGGAGCTGAGAAAAGGACCTGGGGAGACCCCTCACCAAACGCTGTCACGGGCAAAACACGCTCGGCGTGGGGGAACTCGTTCGATTTGTTATGAATCGAAGACAGAGCAGGAGGAGGAGAAGAAAAATGGACCTGGCAAACACCTTCCCCCCACCCCTCCCTCCATCCCAGGCTCTCCCCGTGCTCAAGAACCCCGAGTTCAGTTTGGGGTCTCCAGAGTTCCCTCCTTTGATGTCCCCTCAAAGGGAAAAGGCAATGGGAGATGGTGAATTTATTGTCTCACAGCAAATGGAAAAGCTGGAGTCACGAGGTGGCCATCGGAAAACCTTCCCCTCTTCCAGTCTCCGATGTCGTTCTGCGCTTTCAACAAAGGGAAGTTTCGAACGGTTCACCTTTTCTCCATGAATCTCTCCTTGGGTTCCTTCTCCGAGTTTTCATTTAGCTCAGTTCTCCCAGGGAGAGACACGGCTGACTTGCAATCTTTCATCCCATGTCCGTCCTACTCTTGGGCTTAAGAACCATCTCCCTGCCCGTATTTCCCAGGAAAGAACTCGGAGTTAAGATCCAAACGCCATCCACGGGAACCAAAGATGACCTCAGCTGGTGAAGAGATAACACTTCATCCTTTCTTAACTCCTCCCTGTGTTTCCATAATTCCTGGACATTTTGGGACATTTGAGGGGTGGAGGGGTCATTTTACTCTTTTTTTTTTTTTAATTCTTTTCTTCCTTTTAATTAAGCAAAGCAGATGATTTGTACTTTTCAGTTGTCCCAGCAACAAGCAGTTGGTCCTTTAGGCTTTGTTGTCGCTTTGCCTTTCCAGTAGGCTTTTGGAAGGCAATTACGTCACTAATCTTAATTATTGTTTCGTTTTGTGCTTTGACTACAATGGCTAAGAAGGGAAGGCAAGGCAAGGCAAGGCAAGGCAAGACAAGGCAAGGGCAGGGAAGGCAAGGCGAGGCAAGGCAAGGCAAGGCAAGGCAAGGCAAGAGAAGGTTTGGGAAGCAAAGGGAAGGCAAGGCAAGGCAAGACAATGCAGGCAAGACAAGGGAAGACAAGGCAAGGCAAGGCAAGACAAGGCAAGACAAGGCANGGCAAGAGAAGGCAGGCAAGACAAGGGAAGACAAGGCAAGGCAAGGCAAGACAAGACAAGACAAGACAAATGAAGATTAGGGAAGGGAAGGCAAGGCAAGGCAAGGCAAGGTAAGACAAATGAAGATTAGGGAAGGCAAGACAAGGCAAGGAAAGGCAAGGAAAGGCAAGGCAAAAGAAGATTAGAGAAGGTTTGAGAAGGTTTGAGAAGGGAAGGGAAGGGAAGGCAAGGCAAGGCAAGGCAAGGCAAGAGAAGAGAAGGCAAGGCAAGGGAATATTTGGGAAAGGAAGGTTAGGGAAGGGAAGGCAAGGCAAGACAAGGCAAGGCAAGAGAAGAGAAGGCAAGGCAAGGCAAGACAAGGGAAGGCAAGGCAAAGCAAGGCAAGACAAGGGAAGAAACCTTCCATAAATAACAGGAAGACTTTAATTTCCCTGACATTTGGACATCACTCTTTCCAGTGAGCTCTCCCAGCAGGGCAGGGAAGACAAACCTCCTCGGTTTGCTGAGCAGAACAAACATTTGAATGTCAATAACTCCTTTAAAACCTCTACACTCCCTACAGTTCCCTTCAGAACAGGGAGAAGCACAAAAGGAGAAGAGCAGGAGAGGCCAAACAACCACCCGCCAGGGCACTTTGAAAGCCACCCAGCATTCACCTGGGTGGCAGTGCTACTTCACATCTCCTTTTTAGTCACGGCTGGCGTCAAACTCGGCACAAAAGACGGGTTCTGAAATGATTTCCAGCGAAAGCAGCGCTTCCATATCTGCTCTGGAGCCCCATCAAACTGCTGCCACTCGCAGTGACAGAACTGCAAGTTAATTTTTGCGTTTTCCTTAATTCCTGGATCGATTGCAAATGGCTCTCTGTGCATACCCAGTGCTCATTCCCCACCTGGATTTGCTGGGGTTCCATCTCGGGGTTTAAATTCCATACCTTGCTCTGCTTCCACCTTGCAGACTCTGGAAATGCCATCACAAGAAAATACCACCCACAGTTCCTGGCAGTCCATATTTAGAGGGTTTGGGCTTCTTTATCCCAACAAATTGCCATATACATTAAAAAAAAAAAAAATCAATCTTTCTGATTTCCAAACTGGTTTAGAATTTACATTCATTTTCTATTATAAGCATTTGACTTTGTCAAGGAAAAGCCAGATGGAAAAGTTTCTTCCCTCTCCAGTCAGGCAAAGTATTTTGAGTGTTTTTAGACTTTGAAATGTACAACTTTTAAAACCTGAGCTGTCCCTTCGCGTTTTATTTTCTGGTGCTTGATATTTTTTTCTGGTAGCAATTCCTGTGGGAAAAGCCAAAGTTTGTTCCCCACAAATTCTTCCTCCCAATAATAACCCTGACAGGGATACGGATGTTAAAGGCACTTTCTGCACATCCCAAAACGAAAACCTAACGTGAAGCTGGAGAAGAATTGTTTTGGTTCTGTTTATCATCAGATGTTACAAAGAAAGGACTTGACAGGAATAACCTGGTGGGATTGGGAGGGAGAAGAAGTAGTGTCAGAGAGGGGGGAAGTCCCACCAAGAGCTCCTTCCCTAGGATTTGTCAGCAGAATTCTGGGAGGACACGGGGAATTCTGAGCCTGCAGGTCTCTGCGAGCCCATGACAGTCACTTTGTCCGGTGTCGTGGGCAACTTTGGTCTCTTGGAACTGCAGCTCGGCGGGATTTTGCCAAAAGATGTCACATCTAAACTCAGGGAGTCGAATTCAAGTTACTCCAAATCAAAGTAAACACGCAAATACGGTGAGACAGAGAGTGCAGTTGGTCTCTTTACCCTGCTTACATGTTTCTGGTATTTTCTGTGCTGTTTCAATTATTTTATTTTATTTTATTTTATTTTATTTTATTTTATTTTTAATGAGCAGAGAGGCCACTCAGAGGCACCACAAGGTGATCGTGAAATTTAAGGGCAACCACGCAAGTTGATTTTCGTTTATCCCATTTGGCTGTGAAATCTCCCACCAAGCCGCTAATATCTAATAATCCATTTAACGGAAGATGAATGTTATCCGTAAAAATGAAATTGTTTACATTCAAAACGCCTAAATGCTCATTCATTATTTAAAACGCAGCCCGGCGCCGTAAATTCTCCGCTTTCCCTGCTCAGTTTTGGTTCCAACCAACTCCACCGATACACGAGCACCATCTTTTGGCCAAACAGTGTCCCGACCTACATTTATCCCTTTTTTCCGTACGAATGGAGTTGTTGCAATTCCCTGAGTGTTCCTCCAGGGAGCGAACACCTTTTGGACATGAAGAGGAGCCAACGTGGGAAGCGAACTTTCCATCGTTGTACCTCTAAAACTGAGCTTTCATAATTATTTTCTTCTCCTGGAATTGTGTAAAGATGATTTATATTTTTTTGGTAGATATCCACATCAGGCCAACTGATTATTAATTATCTATGGACGCTCATTTGCATGACAACCTCTTTCTAAAACACGGCCTTTCTCAAGGGGTTTGTTGCTACTTTGCCATTCACTCGTACTTTATATTTTCTGTTACCTTGTGGAAAAGGCTCTAAATTCACGCTAAAAATGGTTTGGAAAAATTAAGTTTCCCTCATCTTTTACGTTCCTTTACTGGCACGGATCAGACCTATACCCGTCACAAGTGGTTTAACGTAACTACATAACCACACATAAAAAGTGTACACGGAGCCACTCACAAACAGCATCCCAAAAATCCTCCAGACAAGGGACCGGATCACGACGACTTTCTTTGTGTTAACGTTGAAATCGTAATGATTCCCTTTCATCTTCGATGCAGGAACAACGAAGCGAGACGACGTCAAGTCAGAGGAGGAAACCCTCCGTCCCTTCAAACAATGGAGATGTGACACGTACGCTGAGTGCAGTTCTGCTTTCAACACATTAAAGCTCCCTCAGATCTATTTTTTGTTCTCGTCAAAGGCGCGGACGTGGCGTCAAACATCAGGGGGCTCGCTTTGATCGGACGCATAACTTTACATCTCTTGTTAAACGGTTATAAAAATAAAAAGGCCTTCTAAGAGGTAAACTCGGAGGATATTTATACTTCCCGAGCGACAGCTCAATCGGGGTCTGGAATTCAGCACCTCTTTCAACGCGTAAAAGTAATCGTTTGCAGAGCAAGTTTTCAAGCTGCATCTCTAGAGGAGACCAAGGAATGATCCACAGCTCTGTGCACAACAAGTCCCACTTGGAGGGGCTCGTTGCCTTCGCTGAAATAAACCTCTGCTTGATATCACTGGATTAGAACAGCGAGAGGTTCTGGGTGTTAACGGGGCCTTTTTGTGCCACTCTGCAAGTCCACAAGAATGATAACCCCGTCTTAATTAAGTCTAAAGGTTTTCTCAGCACCAGAGATTATCCCTCGGAGAGGCCTCCAGAGCAGTTCTTTGTCTTCCACGATTAGATCAGATCCAAGGTGTGAACTGCAAAGCCCAGGATTGGACCTTCCAAAAATACAGCGAGGACAGGGTGGGGCTCGGCCTCAACCTACAGCCTTGTTTATAGGGGGGTTTTAAGGCATCTCCAAAAATAAAACTAACTTTGAGCTGTCAAGTTTTTATATCGATTTTCCTCGGCAAAAAGAAGGGTCATTAACTGCTGAGGAACTGGAAGGTGATTAACCACAGGAGAGAACTTGCCCTGCAAGGGAAAATGGGGCTGGTTAGACCCTCATACTGAGGATGAGGTAAAAGCCATGCTGGAGAGCAGATTGATTTCTCCACCCTTTTTTTATCTTGCAACACAATATACCTGACCAGGCTGCTTTTCCTTGGACCACATTTTCCGTTGGGTCCCCAAATCTCAGCAAACACCACGGATGCACAGGAACAGTTTTCCTTTCCCGGGTTACCCAGGCAACTTAGTCCAACAGCTGGAGCCAAGAGAGGAGAAATTCTTCTCAAAACATCACAAAAATCAAACAACATTCCGGCAGGTTAAAGGAGTTTCATCCTCGTTTGTCTAAACGACTCATTGACAAAAAAAAAGGGATGTAGGTCAGCTCAGCTGTCCTTTCCTGAGTCACATCTGAAACCACGGCAGGGCAACCACTTTGAGCAACGTCATCCCAGTGGCTGCTTGTCAATCCACAAATTGCAGCTTCCAGCAGCTGAGAATTTGTGCTTTAAAAGTGCCTTTTTTTCCCCTAGCCACAGCGATATGTGGGCCCCCTGTAGCAGCTCCAAAGTCTCCATCTTTCCATAAAAATAAAGGCCAGCTCAGAAGCTGAGCTAGGGATTCATACCACTTTTTTTTCAGACTTTAGAGAGTAATTTCATCCCTGATTTGCAAGAAAACAGCTCAGAGTTCACGGAGCCACAGAGGTAGGAAAAGACCTCCAAGGTCATCAAGTCACTCCATTCCTTCAGTGGTCCATTCTCCACCTGAATCCTTCCCTGTTTCCCAGTATGACCCGAGGCACGACACAAATCCAGCAGTCAAATTCCACCTCTACACGTGTTAAAACGGCACCACAGGGACCTCTGCCTCATATCTGCCAATATGTCATTCATCCTCCTCCCCGAAACTGGAATAGGTTGTGTTTTTGCGGGGTTGATTTGAGGAGGAGCACGAGAAGCCAGGAGCGTGGCCTGGGCAGCTGAAAAAAATGGGCAGAGGGATATTCCATACCCTGGAATGTCATGCCCGGTATATAAACTGGGGGAGCTTACTGGGAGTGGTCAATCGCTGCTGGGAGGGTGGACGTGTTGGGCACCCCTTGTCTGTCTTTTGCTTTCCTGTCTCTCTCTCTCATTATTGTATTTTATTTTCCATTTTGATCATCAAACCATTCTCACCTCAACCCATGAGGCTGAGTTTTGTGCCCAGTTCTCCTCCCCACCTCGGCGGGAGGGGGTGAGACCCCCGCAGGTGTTTTTGGGGGTGGCTTTGTTACTGTCACCAGGGAACAATCACAGAGTGATTTCTGTGTCTACACCAGCGCAGCTTGGGCTGATTTTACAGCCTCCCCTTTGCTGGTTTCAGAGCTCTTTTTGTTTCACTTTCCCGTGAAACCTCAAGCCGTATTTTGCTTTTATTTCAAAGCTTGTGTTGTTCCCTGTGGTTTCTCCCTCTTCACGTTGAGCCCCGCTGGGTGTGCTTCTCAACTCATCGGATTTGGTTTTCACGTCAGTTTTGAGACTTCCAGGCCACGTTGGACGGGGCTTGGACCAACCTGGGCTAGTGGAAGGTCTCCCTGCCCATGGGGAATGGACTTTAAGGCCCATTCCAACCCAGACCCTTCTTCTCTTGAATAAAAACCCAGTTTCCAAGTATCAAAACCAGTCCGAACAGGAAATTCTGTCTGTAGTAATGAGTGATGACTGGAAGGCATTGGGAAGAAATTCCCTGTGCAGAGGTGACAAACAGGCACATGTTGGCACATTGACCATTATTTGACCATTATTTGGACACAGCAGCAATGTCATCAATCCTGGTCTTTCCCAGCTGACATTTGAGGGCCTTTCCTCTGTGAATGGATGGCACTACAGCACTCAAATAATGTATTCAATTCTTCGGTGCAATTCCCCAAAAACAATTCTGCACAGAAAACCAAATTTCCCTCTGGCTCTCGTTTTGATATCAGAGACTTTTTCTGAGCTAAAAATGCAATAAGAGGCCATGACAATAAACTATTTCTGGGGGTGGTTCAAGGGGAAAGGAATCGTCTCTAAGGGAATTAAAAAGCTGTGGTTCTGTATCTCTTTCAAATTAACCACGGAAGGATAAAATTTTTATACCCAAATATTTAAAAAAAAAATAAAACAAAACAGAAACCCTTTTTTTTAATAGATCTGTTCTAGCCCTTTTTTATAATTCCAAGTCAAACAAAATGGTAAGAATATTCCCTCACAGACTTCTCTTGTTAGTTAATAAACGAAACATGTCATTTCGCGCCACAGTTAGGAGGAACTGTGTGGCACAGAGTGGCTTCCCAAAGATACAAGGTCCAGAAACTCCCCCTTCTTAACCCTGAGGTCACCTCTGAGCAAATTTTATCTGCTGTGGGCTCAACCTTGTTTTGAGAAATTCCATTCTTCCAAAAAATGTTTGGGAATGTACCACCACCACCACCACCTGACGCTCAGCCTGGTTGAGTCCCAGGCACAGATGTGGTGGTTTAGAGCCAATGGAAGTTGTTGCTGCCATCAATACACCAGAGCCAGAGCTGCTCGGTCCCAGAACTCATTGGATGCTTCGTGGCACCCAAATGAGGGGACAGGGATGACAAATGGCCAACACCTGCCGCGTTGCGGTGCCGCCTTCTCTTCTTCGGAGCCCGCGGGTGGAATTGGACATTCCTGTTCCATTGGTACCAGGCCAAAGACCTGCAGCAATGAAATCCCCATCCAGCTCCCATTCCTGACACCGACCAAATGGAAATTAAACCTGTGAAACACCGACGTGAAAGCAACACGGCTTCGAAACGTCGGATCGTGTTGTATTTACACCCCCGTGTAAAATGCCTTCTGGCAGGATTTGGAACAGCCCCCGTGAAAAGCCTCCATAAAAATGAAAGAACAACAATTTCAGGCCTCGTCCCCAAGGCACTGCCCAAAATTGCTCCCTTTGGGAACAACTGGGAGCGTTTGGGTCTGTCCGGCAGCTCCGGGTGTGTCGGTCCCGGGGCGTGCGAGGGCACCTCGTGCACTGTGAAGACAAAGGAGAGAAAAGGGAGTGTTTCTGGTCCAAAAGAGCTTCTCCGAATGGCTCTTTTATTTTCTGATCTTCAGAAGGAAGCAAATGACCGGTGGTGGGATGAGATCTGGTGATTTTTGTGCATTGACCTCTCCCAGAGGTCAAAAAACCCCTTTGTGAAGTTTCCCACTAAAATTCTACCACGGGGAGTAAACTGGAATTGGTGTTCAGAAAGAGGAATCAGAGCAGCTCCCACCTCCTTTTGAGGCACCTGCACCAACACGATGGGCCTGAGGACCTCCTGAGGACCCCCAAAAAAAGGGGTCAGTGACACTAAAAACTACAAATTGCATCTCCGGGGGTGCTGAGCCAGCAAAATGTAAGGAAATACAACCCTGCGGGGGGTTTCTCCACCACCCCATCCTTGGGAACACCCATAAAAGACAAATTCCTAAAGACTAATTCCCTCTGTTCCTTGTTGCTCACCTCATCCGATGGAGGAATATTGATTGTCACCGAGGGAATATTTACGCCCCATTTTCATTGCCTTGTCATCTTCATCATCATCATCATCACAGAATCATCATCATCATCACATAATCCCTCCAGGATGGTTTGGGTGGGAAGGGACCTCAAAGCCCACCCAGCGCCAACACCTGCCATGGGCAGGGACACCTCCCACCAGCCCAGGTGGCTCCAAACTTTGTCCAGCCTGGCCTTGGACACTTCCAGGGCTCCAGGGGCAGCCACAGCTTCTCTGGGCACCCTGTGCCAGGGCCTGCCCCCCCTCCCAGCCAGGAATTCCTTCCCAATATCCCATCTATCCCTGCCCTCTGGCAGTGGGAAGCCATTCCCTGCGTCCTGTCCCTCCATCCCTTGTCCCCAGCCCCTCTCCAGCTCTCCTGGAGCCCCTTCAGGCACTGGAAGGGGTTCTGAGCTCTCCCCAGGAGCCTTCTCTTCTCCAGGTGAACATTCCCAGCTCTCCAACACCTTCAATCCTGGCTGCCAACATTCCTGGGAATGTGGAGCTCTGCTGTGACACTGCTCTGCTTTCACCCAGATCCTGAGCAGGGTCCGGTCCTCGCTGGTCTTTCCCGTAGTATTTTTTTTCCAGGTGTGGGATGAGCAGAGCTTGGAGAACACGAGGTGGCGCTCAGAAACCAGCAGAGCCTGCGGTGGGACTGGTTTGAACTGGGAGAACTGCCCAGTACGAGGACCTGGCAGGATCTTGGGAAACCACATGGAAAGAGGACCGGCCCTTTCCAGCGCCAATAAATCGCAAAAAATCCGTAATAAAAATTCCCATCACGTTTTCAATCCCTTTTCCAGCTTCATTAGGGGAAACTTTTTCAGCTTTAAAGTGAGAAGAGAATATACAATGTTTACATTTCGAGCATAAACTACTGAATGGGGAAAAAACCAAATGTTTTAGTAAATAAATTAAACAGCTAAAAAAAAAACCCCAAAGTGCAAGTCTGTCACATCTTGATCTTTCATGTTACAAACACAAAGTGATGATCAGCAATGCATCGAAAGAGGGGAAAAAAAGGGGGGGGGGGGGAA
>VWZG01007661.1:191228-209940 GCA_013396735.1 Grallaria varia
CTGGAGCAGGAGACCTGTGGACCCGTGGTGGGGCAGACCCACGCTGGAGCAGGAGACCTGTGGACCCGTGGTGGGGCAGACCCATGCTGGGGCAGGAGACCTGTGGACCCACAGAGAGACAGACCCACGCTGGAGCAGGAGACCTGTGGACCCGTGGTGGGGCAGACCCACGCTGGGGCAGGTTTTACCCCAGTGAGAGCTGTGGCTCTCAGGACAGCAGATACGGAAGAGCTGCTGCCCGAGGGGTGGACTCACGTTGGAGAAGTCTATTAAAGACTGTCTCCCGTGGGAGGGACCCCACGGAGCAGGGGATGGACTCAGCTGTGGTCCCCTGTAGACCGTGGTGAAGCAGGATGTCCCCCTGCAACCCATGGAGGCCCATTGGGGTGCAGGGACTCAACCTTTGCTGTCCCCCATGGAGGAGTGACCCCGAGGGGTGGGGAACTCACATCGCAAGAACAGCAACAACAACCAACTGCAACCCCCATGGACAGAAGGAGAGGACAGAAGGAGGGGTGGGGGAAAAGTGTGTGTGGTGTGTGTTTTAGGACTGTTTTTTCCTCACTAAAAGCTCAGCTTTTATCCTGTTAGTAATAAATTTAGGTATTATCTCACCTTGAGTCTGTTTTTGCCCATGAGGGTGGTGGGTGGATGACCCCTCTCCCTTCTGCCCAGTTGCAGAAAGGGATTTAATGAGTCCATGGAATCTGGCCACGGTCAACCCACCACACGTACTCACCCATGAGGAAATGCAAGGGATTCTCCTTGTACTTCTTCACCGCCGTGCCCATGAAAAACTTGCTGCCAAACAGATCAGGGGACATGAAAGTGCCGTACTTGGCCATGCCGATCTCGTAGGGACTGAATTCCACCCAGTCTGCAAAAAGCAGAGACAAAAACTGGGCTCAGAAATCTCAGCCTGAAGAGAAACGAGGAGGAAAAACGCAGCAACGAATGAAACTTTTGTCCAGGCAAAGGAATTTTAGCAAGGTGAGAAGCTCCAGAACCAACAGGAAGGGTGTGGGGAGGCCAAAAAAAAAGTCAGTTTCAAAGGAAGGACAACTAGGAAGGAATTCTCAGTTTCGTTCTCTGCTATCCGAATAAACTTCGGTGGGGAAAAAAAACACAAAATGAGGCTGTAAAACCAGAAGCATAAAAGGAGTGACCACGAACGAGCAAAACACGACAACATCTGGTTTCCATCTCGTGGTCCGAAATCCAACTTTCTTTTCCTTCACTGCAATTCTACCAAAAAAAAAAAACGTGGCAGGAAAATTTACAGAGCAGCACAAAAGTGGTGAAATATTCTAGGAGAGGCATTTGCATTCCACCCAAAACCTAAAGCTTCTGGTTGGAAAGCAACAGGAGAAGGCAAAGCTGAGAGGCACCTGAGAAATTTATGCATTCAAACTTTGCCAAAGGTATTTCGTAAAGACCATTTTATTGAACAGAGAGATCAAGAAAAAACAGGGAGAGAAACGTTCCAACGCCTTTTCTGATCTTGGCAGACAAGTTCAGGAGGGATCGACACCCTGCCGACGTAGGGCTTCCTTTGGAAATGGATTTTAGTTCCCCTGGAAATCTTTGGAGATCACCTTGATACCGGTGGAGTCGCTTCATCGGAGAATTCCTGTCCAAAAGGGAGCAGGTAACAAAGGAAACTCATCCTGGAATTTTCACGTTTCACCTCCCACTCTCCCCATTCATCTGTTTGCCCTTCCCTGTTTTCAGCAGCCATCGATTTGACAGCCATGGAATGCCACCCATCCCTCAGGATATTCCCTGTTCCTGCTGACACGTGGGTTGTAACACTTGTCCTGAAAAGGAAACGTTTCATCACGACTGTTGAGAGTTTCATTTCACGGGGAATCGTCGAGTCAAATACAACATCCTATTTTCCAAAGACAACACCCACAGATCTTCACGCTTGCTGGAGCAGAAGGAAACTCCTTGGAAGATCCAATCCTGGAGTTTCATGGGATTTCCCCTGAGGGAATTACACGGGAATTGCCAGATATTCAGAATCAGGGGAAGGGGGGACAGCAAAGCTGGACTGAGAATTAGAAATCATTTCATCTTCGAGAGCTTGAAGGCAATTTCTCAATCCTGCTTAGGGAAATAAGATTTCTGCCTTAAAATCAACGGGCTTCAGCATCACCCTCTGCCATTCCAGAAGCTCCTCGAGACCGTGGCCACTACCAGAGAGCGAAAGGTCCCTCTGAAACTCTGGAATTCATCCCTTGAGGGAGCCTCGATTCCCAAATTCAGAGTTGCTTCTCCTACCAAGCAACAGGGACACAACAACCCCCCCCAAATCCAAGCCAAACATTAAATCCCTCTCCCCCTCCAACTCCTGGGTACCAGCATCTTCAGGTGCATCTCAACCTGAACCTCTTGCCTACAACCACGACCACGTAAATAAGGAAAAGGGAAATATTTCTGCCCCAAACGTACGTGTCTTGCACACCAGGAATGGCTGCTCAGCTTTAAAAGGAGGCAGGAAAGAGCCTAAAATAGAAACAATCAACATCTAGCACCCCATGGAGTGATGGAGAGGACAGCCTCAAAAAAGCAACACCTTTTCTAGACCAAAGTGAGGCCTATGGGTGCTCCTGGTCTGCTTGGACAAAGCCATTAGGAGCTAAAGATGGTTTTGTTTTTAAAACAGCGTGTAAGGAACACAAATAAATAGAGAGAGAGAGAGAGAGAGAGATGGTTATATAGATATAGATAGACATGTATAGATAGACACATATAGATAGATACATCCCAATCTTTGTGTAGCATCTTGCCTACCCTCAAATGAAGTTTCTGGATGGGACTAAAACCACTGCATAAAAGAAGAGGAAAAGCCCCTTTTGCATCAGCTACAGCACTCGACACGGGGCAAAAAGTGTATGTAAATTGTTTGTTCCATTTTAATCACAGAATCACTCGGGTTGGTAAAGATCTCTAAGATCATCAAGTCTAACTGTTGATGCCACCGTTCTTGGAAAAGGAGCAAGTGACTGAAGACACTTCCCTTTAGCTGTTTGACACACGGATGTTCAGCAGTAGTTCCCTGTTGGAGACACCAGATTCCTTTTTGTCCTGACTCCTGCTCCTTCCTAGGGCAGCAATAGTCTTTCCCAGCGATAAGAAATCAGTATTTTAACACACCAGAGAACAAGACCTGGTCACCACTTCACATTTCTCAGAAACCTAAAGGGGCTCTTACGGTGTCAGACTTATTTTCAGGTTAACAAAAACCTACTCTCTGACAGTGGGAAGCCATTCCCCCTTGTCCTGTCCCTCCATCCCTTGTCAATGGGCTCTCTCCATATTTCTGGGAGCCCCTTAAGGCACTGCAAGGCCACAGTTGGGTCACCCCAAAGCTTCTCTTCTCCAGGCTGGACAATCCCAGCTCTCCCAGCCTTTCCTCCCAGCAGAGCTGGCCATCCTCTGGCCATCCTGGTGCCCCCTCTGGACTCTCCAGCAGCTCCATGTCCCTGCTGTGCTGGGATTCCAGAGCTGGAGGCAGCACTGCAGGTGGGGTCTCACCTTGGGCGGCAGAATCACCTTTGGATGCACCTACCATATATACCATCCATCCATCCATCCATCTATCCATCTATTTATCCATCTATCTATCTATCTATCTATCTATCTATCTATCTATCTATCTATCTATCTATCTATCTATCTATCTATCTATCTATCTATCTATCTATCCATCCATCCATCCATCCATCCATCCATCCATCCATCCATATATTCATCTATTTATCCATCCATCCATCCATCCATCCACCCATCCATCCACCCATCCATCCGTGTCTCTCTCTCTGTCTACCTCCTTATGTGATCCCTTACCCCTTGTTATCAGACTCTGTTGTCAGACTCCCAGGAGCCACATACAATTAGTCTCAGAAGTATTTTTTTTTAAGAAAGGTGTTTTGCTTTGGTTTTTTCTGTCATCCACACCCTTCTCTCTTCTTCCCCCGAGTGACTCAACACGCAGACTGGGACCTTACCTGCAAACATCAGCTCGGACACGTCTGGTTTCACATGGAGGCACGTGAAGAGCGGCAGAGCACACTGGGCATTGTTGGTCTTCTCCTTCATGTCACTCAAGGTGGTGTCCATTCTCTACAGGAAAAAAAGAGATCAGTTCCAAACACACCCTAGAGAGGCCTCCTGGTATTTACAGAGAGAGAGATCAGCCTATACATACAAAAATATATAAATATAGAGTGTATATAAATATAGTATTATTAGATATATATTTATATGAAGGCCTGGGAGACTCCCAGTTTCTCTGACACACTCGTGAAAGACACACAAAACACACCTGGGACTATTAAACCCATTTCAGTCTTGCCCCGAGACCAAATCCAAGTGCTGCTCCCCTGACTCCTCTGTGTGCCTGATCCGGCCAACGAGGATTGTTAAAATATGACCACACAACAGGACGGAGCTTTCTTTATCAGAAAAAAACCTTAATTACAGATAAGATGCCCATCTTTGCCCTGCAAATTGGTACTTTTTAAAGCAAATGCCTCTTCCCTTCCAGCATACTCTGCACGGAGAGGTCACACCTCTCTGTAAACGTCGGTGGGATGGCTGGAGCAGGAATTTTAGTGGCTGACACACAATGTCAAGAGCTTGCTGAAAGCACCCAGAGGGTGAGCACGTTCCTGCTGCACACGAGGCTTTCCTGGCTCTTAAAAGAAGAGCAAGGAGAACACGTTACAAGTGTCTTCTCCGGGATTTGTCCAGTTGTAATTTTAAACATTTCTCTTTTGTTAAACATTGCCAAGGTCATTTAAGAAAAAATAAAACACACACACACAAAAGAAAAAAAAGGAAAAAAAAAAAGAAGTACCACCAATGGTTATTATGCAACTCTGCTAATGATAAGAAAGGCCCAGAACTCACATCATGGATAAGTGTTTCCCCTATCAGCATTCCAAAGATATCTGTGAAGGTGACAGGCTGCCCCGAGCTCTTCTTGTTCCACAGGGCCTCGATGTAGCGTTTGACCTTCTGCGGGGTGAGCAGCAGGAGGGGGTTGTGACTCACGGAGTGCATCAGCTCCTCGTTGATCTCCTTTGGGCCCTTGGCCGGAAAATCCGGGTGGGAATACAAAGTCGACATGTACCTGCAATGGCAAAGGGGCCAAAAAGCATCACACCTGGCCCCAAAGCTGCAATAAACTCACTGATAATTTGATGCAATCGCTGATTAAGTCGGGTTAATTTATAAAGTAAATGGTGAATTCCTTTATTCTCCGGGCACAGAAAGCTAAACTATTTGTTCTACGTGTAAGCACAGGAGCAAACATTCAACACCCATTTCCATAAATGTCTCTGATGGAAATGACTGAAGTGCCCTCCTTTATCTGTTTCAGGGATGACAGACAGAATCACACCACGCTGAGGAAGGAGCTCCTCGGGTCAGCGCCCAGAAACTTGGCAGGCTGGAGGTGCTGGAGTTACACACACCCAGCTCTTTCACCCTAAGATGTACATCTCTCTTGCTCTCCAGCTCACTAGCACTATTCAGGAAATACCTAAAATATCCCAGTACATCATGGAATCGCAGAATGGTTTGAGTTGGGAGGGCCCTCAAAGCCCATCCAGTGCCACCCCTGCCATGGGCAGGGACACCTCCCACCAGCCCAGGTGGCTCCAAGCCCCATCCAACCTGGCCTTGGACACTTCCAGGGCTCCAGGGGAAGCCACAGCTTCTCTGGGCACCCTGTGCCAGGGCCTCATAGCCAGAAATTCCTTCCCAATATCCCATCTATCCCTGCCCTCTGGCAGTGGGAAGCCATTCCCCTCTGTCCTGTCCCTCCATCCCTTGTCAATGGGCTCTCTCCATGTTTCTTGGAGCCCCTTCAGGTACTGCAAGGCCACAGTTGGGTCACCCCAAAGCTTCCCTTCTCCAGGCTGGACAATCCCAGCTCTCCCAGCTGAGCTGCTCCATCCTCTGCCCATCCTGGTGCCCCCTCTGTCCTCTCCAGCAGCTCCATGTCCCTGCTGTGCTGGTGGCAGTTCTGCAGGTGGGGTCTCACCTGAGCTGGTGGAGCAGAGGGGCAGAACCTCCCACCCCCTGTCCTGCTGCCCACCCTGTGGGACCAGCCCAGGGCACGGTGGGGGGGATCTACAACGTGGCACCGCTTCCCCAGGATCCAGATGCTTCCAGAAAAAGCTGGAGCACGGCAAAGCTCAACCTGTGCAGAGAGTCAGTCGCTGGGAGGAGTCAGAAGGGGCTTATCAGGCACATCTCGGGTGGTTGGGGGTTTTTTTTGTGTGTTACCGAGGAACAAGTTGAGTTTACTCAAAAACAAACCCGAGGAACACGCGCGAGCAGCAACCGCCGGCTCGCGCTCGGATTAAGCAACGCCGGGGTTGGAGATAGGCTGCCCTAATCTCCCAAGGGCTTGATTTGCTATTCTTGACTCAGTGAGGTGGCCTTGGGACACGTCCCATCCCACGGGCACGGCTCAGACACACGCGGAGGGCACTGCCCGCTCTACGCGGCAGCAGCGCCGGGCCCGAGCCACGTGGGAGTCATCCAGGAGTTGTTGGCCAAAAAGGTTGAGCGTGCACATCAACACCTTGGTGGGGGCAGCTTCCATGGGGGAGCAGGGAAAAGGGGGACACGGGAGGGACAGGAAGCTCAAGGTCGGAGAGACGACGGCGCGGGCGCTCGGGGAGCTCAGAGCTTTGCTCCAGGAAGCAACAAGAGAAATCCTGCCAATCCCATCAGGGAAAGGAATCCTCCACCCTTCAGGGAAGGAAAGAGAAGAGAGTTATTCCTAAGTGATAGACGGCGTGGAAAAGAGAAAGCAAAGAAAGGGAGTGCCAAGGTGTCAATCTCTTTAATCACAGAGCAAGGAAAGGCTGAAGAGGTGACATCAGACAGCAAAAGCAAATTTGTTCAAATGCAACTGTTTCCAGCGTGTGTTTGTGACTGCAGCAGGTCAGATAATGTCCCTTTTCACCCAGATTCGATGGGTTTGCATTAGATCAGCCATGCCTTTCTCAAAGAGAGACCTCAACTGTTTCCAGCGTGTGTTTGTGACTGCAGCAGGTCAGATAATGTCCCTTTTCACCCAGATTTGATGGGTTTGCATTAGATCAGCCGTGCCTTTCCCAAAGAGAGACCTCACAGCCAGCAGGCTGACGTTGTTCAGAGCGTCGGCTCCAAGCCCTTCCCTGCAAACACAGTCAGTGTTTCTCCCACTGTGGGCTGTTCCAGTGCTCTGCTGCTTTTCCCAGCTCTGGATAAAGGACATTCAGGTCTCTCAATGGGCAGTGATAAATCTGTCCCCACCACCAGGGATAGAAGACCCAGGTTGAGCAGTGCCAACCTTTTACAGTCCAATCTGTTCATAGGTACTTCCAGCATCTCACAAGCCTCCTGCCATTCTGAAAGCTTCCATCTAGTCTGGAATTGAGGAAGAAACCTCCACACAATGAAAAATAACTGACAAAAAAGAAACCAAACACCCACACAAGGAATAGGACTGATCATTATCTGTTTCAAAAGAGTTAGCAACTCCTGGGGTTAGAGCACTCCCGAGAACACGTGGGACCAAAATTCATGTGCTGCCTTAGGGCTAAACCAGGGGATAATGAGCAGATTCCCAGCTCATTTATACTTAGCTATTCCAACAAAAGTCTTTCCCTCTCAAAGAGACATTCTTATAATCTTACCATTTAGACTGGCAGGACCCTGGAGGTCTCTACCCCAACCTCCTGCTCAACCCAGAGCCAATTTCAGTCAGAACAGGTTGCCGAGGGCTTTGTTCAGTCAAGTTCTGCCTTGGCATGAGCATCCCCTGAGTCAGACTGAGAGGATGACACCAAACCCAGCCTTGCCAAGCAAGGATGGGTCAACACATTCCAGAGCTCGGCCACTCTCACTGCGAAATGGTTTTCCTGACAGTTCATCAAATCCCTCCTTGTCCTTTCTCTGTGTGTCTCCAAAAAGAATTTGTCTCCTTTACGGCTCGTTGGGAAGATGAAGAAAAAGGCAGGGCACTCCCTTTGCCTGCTCCTAATTGCCACGGAATTAATCCAGTTTATCCGCACCTCTCTTGTCCACAGTGGCCCTAAATGGGATTCAGGGGCAGCTCCAGTTTTCAAAGTGGGACAGTTATGAGAGGACCCTGTTTTGGGGACAGTTATGAGAGGACCCTGTTTTGGGGACGTTTGGGGCACAGCCTCCAAAAGTTCAGCCAAATCCCACCTGTTGCAAACCGGCCCCATGACATTAAATCCAAGTTTTAGTGTTAGACAAAAAGTCTGCCGTTTCGCACTGAATGAAAGAAGTGCAAGGAGCTGAAAGAGTTAAGAAATTTGGGCCAAATTGGTCGGATGCCTTTGGCTGATGCAAAGGACACGCCTTTTAAAATAAGGTGACATCATTTCAGCCCAGAAACGTCCAAACAAATAGTTTTAATGTTTGTAATGAGATGCTTGCAGGGAGTGTAATTTGGGACCGTTTTTTTTTTGTGAGAGCCAAGAAGACAAAAACCAACAGGTTCATGGTGGTGGGCAAGGAGAGGAGAAACCCCCCCAGGCAGCAGAAGCTGAGGCTGACACAGTTTTGGGGTTCCAAGCACTGGGCAGGGAGAAGAGGAACCCTCCCAGGCAGCAGAAGCTGAGGCAGACACAGTTTTGGGGTTCCAAGTGCTGGGCAGGGAGAACAGGAACCCTCCCAGGCAGCAGAAGATGAGGTAGACACAGTTTTGGGGTTCCAAGTGCTGGGCAGGGAGAACAGGAACCCTCCCAGGCAGCAGAAGATGAGGTAGACACAGTTTTGGGGTTCCAAACCCTCTGGCCCCTTTCCCACCCTGACACCACTCGGGTGTTCTCCTGTGGATGTTGTTCCCTGTGACTGGGCTTGAAGCACCCGCTGAGTCACACGGAAGGACATCATACCCACCTCACCAGGGCAGCCTGGTTGAGGCATCCTGGAAGACCTTCACTCCCATCTGACTAATAAATCATGTTAAAAGCCACTGTGATTTCTAAATTAAACAGTGACAACAGGAGTGAGACGGCAATCCAGAGTGGGATGCTCTGAAGCATCACAGTCAGGTCCTAGATGTTCCGAGTAAATCCACCAAGAAGGAGACTACTGGGTGTGAAATGGAGCACAAGATCTTTCCAAGAAGCTCTGAAAGGCCCTTCCAAAGTATACAATCCACGTTGGGTTGATTGAGTCATCACCTTCAAATCCCAAGGGATATATTTTAACTTTTTTTTTTTAACATTCCGTCAGAAAAATAAAACAACCCACAAAATACCTTGGATTTGTACCAACAGCTTGAATTCTTAATTTTTTTGGTTATCAAGACAGAATAATCAGTTACAGAGTCCCAGTGGAGTTACTGGGGTTGACCCAGAAACCTCTTTCCATCCATTCCTGCTCTCGGAGCTCTTTGGAACATCACCTGGAGCCTGAGCTGTCCTTGCCCTCAGAGACAACCTGAAACATCTCCACACATCAGAGACTCAGAGAACAGCCTAAGTGGGAAGGGATCTTAAAGCTCATCCCATCCCACCCCTGCCATGGGCAGGGACACCTCCCACCAGCCCAGGTTGCTCCAAGTCCAGTTCAGCCCAGCCTTAGACACTTCCAGGGCTCCAGGGGCAGCCCCAGCTTCTCTGAGCACCCTGTGCCAGGGCCTGCCCACCCTCCCAGCCAGGAATTCCTTCCCAATATCCCATCTAACCCTGCCCTCTGGCAGTGACTCTCTCCACCAACCCACTGTGCTGCGTCCACACGTCCTTTCCATCCTGACAGTGCACGTCCAAAACTTGCTGTTAATTAAAACCTCAGAAATAAGTCAACCCTTGTGAAAATTCATTCTTCAAACCAGAAGCCAAAGGCCTTACCAGGTGGATCCAGAGAGCCCAGCGATGTACGTCGCACAGTCCAAAACCCCCGACTCGTAAAGCGCTTTCATGACGCCAGCAAAGCCCACCATGGCACGGAACCCTCCTCCAGAGCCCAGGATGGCGATCACCGGGACCTGCACGGGGGGACAACAACAGGCTGTCACCACAACAGTGCCGAGAAACACTTCTACAGGTGGTAAATAAACGTCACGTGTCGCGGAGACACAGAATATCCCGAGTCGGGAAGGACCACCCGGTCCAACGCTTGGCCCTGCACAGACACCCCAACGGTCCCAGGTGGTGGAAACACAGGCAGGGGTTGATCTTTCCAGTCTGGAAGAGGAATGGCTCAAGTGGTGACAGCAGGGAAAGCTCTGGGAAAATAAAGAACCCACCTGAGCAGCAAAGTGAAGAACTCCCTGACACAGGACCTACTTTAATGGGAAAGACTTTAGATATCTGGATGCAACTTCTTTGGGGAACGTCTGGGTCATGCCCAGAAAGCAAACAAGGCTGGGGTGGGACGCGTGCCAGCAGGGTTCAGACTGAAAGGGAAGTGGGTAAGGCTTTCTCTGGAAAGCAGAAGTCATCTGTAAGTCTGCCTGTGATCCTCACTCCGGGATGTTAATCACCTGCTGGAAGGGGAAATCCCCAGTGAAGACTCCTCCTGTTTGGGTTCCTCGCAGGCACAGAAAGGCAACGCCTGATTCTGCTGAAGTAAAACCCAAGGGGAGAGTCAAAGAGTGTCACCCCGTCCCTCTTGAGCTTCCTGGCTGCTGACACAACATTCCAAGGTCACCTCACCTGCGCAGGTTTGTGGCACTGCTTCAGACCTTGAAACGCAACCAACACAGCTACAAAACGAGTGGATAAACCCCATCAGGTCTCACCATCAAGACGGTGCCCCCACAATGCCCTTTTATTCCAGCTCTAATAGCCTGAAGAATTATAATTTATGAGAAGAAGAATCAAGATTTCTAAACGAAAATATACCTGCAATTTCTTAAAAATGTCTGTCCTTCTTGCTCGTAATCCGAAACAGAGGAGATATTGAGTTATTAAATAAACTATTTAGTTACAAGCCCACAGAAACTTTTGAAGCAATTCTAACACCAGCTTTAATCCAATTCATTTCTTTGTGAGACATCCAAGAGCAGTAGAAGTTACTAACCAGAAACAAAAAGAGAGCCAAATACTATTTTGTCAAGCTGTTTAAAATACATTTTATTATAAAAGCATCCAATGCTACTACACAGCACGAAGACAGTCTCAGATTTACCACTACCTTGCAAAAACTACCAGAGGGGGTAACAGGAATTTCTGTGGATCTGCACAACTCCTCAGCTGCCAACAGAGAGACAAGATGACACGGTGACGCCATGTTAAAAATGCATCTACAGGGGGTTTATTTTAGACTTCTTTCCTTCTTTCCTTCCCGGCCCTGACTTCCAGGCTGTTCCCTTCCACCGCACGCTTTCCCCAAGTACTTAAAAAGAAGCAAAAAATCAAACGAAAATTCACTGGCTATTCTTTGGAATAGCACTTTGGAAACTTGTTCCCAGTTTCCAAAACCCAGAACAATTTTCTCCCCTTCCTGGTTGTTCCTGAGCATGGGAAGAATTGCACAGCTGTGCAGAAAGTCTCTATCTGATCAAACGGGTAATCTGGCAAAAATCCCCCTGCAAGGCAATTTAAGGTGCCAATGGATGGGATTAGCTGTTGGAAAAGCTCCGGGTGATTTCAGGCTCCATTCCTTCCTGCGGGCTCCACACCCCGAGCCCTGAAACTCCCCGTGGACTGACAACGCACCTGCACGAGGAGATGACCGTGGACGAGGGAGTTGAGAGGCTCCCATCGTCCCAAAACTCCTTGTTCTTGGATGCAGGAAGATTATTGGATTACCTTTCCTCGGTGTTAGTAACAGAAACCGCAACTCATCGCGCGGCTCCGGAGATAACCATCTATCCAAAGAGATGACAAAGCGCGGGCGAGGGTTTAGGATGCGCCTGTTTTGTCAAGCCAACACCCCAAGAGCAGAGTAAAGCTGTTGATCACCCCTTCAAACACCCACGTCAGGCTCCGGAAGCTCCGCACGACCACCGAGCAGACACATCCCAACGGGATGGAGATGATGGTTTGCAAGTGCAAGCCTGAAGAAAGAATGGGAGAAGACTTCCAAAGCACCGCTGTCGAACAGTCGTGGGTGAAGGAAATGACATGGACACAGAGGGAAAATGTGAGTGTTCTTCAGGGTGTTCTTCAGGATGTTCTTCAACATCCTGCCTGCAAACTGTTCCCCTAAGCTGAACCCACGGGTGTTCTGGGCACCACGATATATCCATATATATCCACCATGGAGGGTGGACATTCCAAGGGGGACGTGGGACAAAGAACCATCACAGAATTGTCAGGGTTGGAAAAGACCTCCGAGATCTTCATGTCCATCTCTCAACCAGCACCACCACCACGTTCACCACTAACCGTGTCCTCAAGTGCCACATCCACACGGCTTTTAAGTCCTTCCAGGGATGGAGCACTCCACCTGAGCAGCCCCTTCCAACACTTGACCATCCTTTCATTGAAGGAATTTTCCCAATATCCAATCTGCCCCTCCCGTGGCCCAGCCTTTGCCCTTCCCTCTCCTCCTGTCCGTGTTCCCTGCAGCAGAGCCCAACCCTGCCCTGGATCCATCAGGGAGTTGCAGAGAGCCAGAAGGTCCAAGCTGAGCCTCCTTTTCTCCAGGCTGAGCCCCCCACCCTGGGTGTTCATTTAAAGCTTTTAAAATGGTGAAAAAAATACCAGAGGAGAAGCCTCTCCTGCCCCTTTACATTCCTGTATTTCAGCCCACTGAACCCAAGCTGACCTACAGCACAAGTCAAGCCACGAAGGCTCAGAGCTCCTTCCTGCCCTGCAGCAGAAACAGGCAGGATTCTTAAAGCAGCTGTGGAGCTCCAAGTCAGTTTCCAGCACCACTGAGGGCACAAAACGGTCAAATCCGAAATTAAATCCACCAATCCTGCGTGTTGCCCTCTAGGACAAACAGGGTAGAGGCAGGAGGCACACAGGGCAAAGAAGTCGTGTCGTGACTGAAGAATGGAGAACAGAGAGGACACCAAGGCACCCCCCACTGCTCCATGCCCTGAGCCCCAGGTCCTTTGGATAGAACCAGTAAAACTGGGCCAGAGGCATCCAACCCATTCCAGCACCTTAGTTAATTCCAACCAAAAGGGCAAGTGGCTCAGAAGAAAGCAATGTCGTGAGTCAACTGCAAAGAAGAGAATTGAATTCTCCAGTCCAGGAGACAAAAGCCCAACGCTCTAACCCCTGGCTTGGGAGGGATCTTAAAGCCCACCCAGTGCCAACCCCTGCCACGGGCAGGGACACCTCCCACCAGCCCAGGTGGCTCCAAGCCCCGTCCAACCTGGCCTTGGACACTTCCAGGGATCCAGGGGCAGCTACAGCTTCTCTGGGCACCCTGTACCAGGGCTTGCCCACCCTCCCAGGGAACAATTCCATCCCAATATCCCATCCTCCTCCAGCTTTATCACTTCATGCCCTTGTACAGCTCCACCTCAATTGACGGGCATCTCATTTCACAACTTGGTTGCTTCATCACCAAACCAGCCATGAGAAGGGCAAGGATTTGGGAAACAACAAATGTTTTAACAGAAGCGAGCCCTGCAAAAGGCATCTGAATTTTATCTTCCAGTAACTGAGCAAAAAAAAGAATCTAAACCCCATTAAACCTTGTTTTGGGAATGAGCAGCACAGATGTTTTTATCCAAATGCCCTGGAAACACAGAGCACAAAGTCTGAGCGGCTGCGGTGATAAAAAAAACTGCCACAGGGCACACAGACGATTATTAAAACATTGTTCTGCAACTCCAGCCCCGGAGAACCCATTATGGTATTTTTAGATAAGTGCTCGGAGCAACAAAAATTATAAAAATAAACCGAGCGATAACACAGGTAACGAGAAATCTCCTCCTCCTCTTCGTTGTCACAATGTGCCTCAGGATTAAGGGAAGAAATGTGGGATAATCACTTCCCCATGCAGGGATGTCTAATTAATTCAGAGGTATTAAAGTCTCTCAGCACCCCTGCAAGGCACACATGGAGGTGCTCATTGATGAAGCAACTTGGGTGAACTTTGGATAAGTGACTTGTTTAAGGTTCCTCAAGACTCACAGACAGCTGAGACAACTCGGGATGTCTCCCGACTTCATGTTAGGACTGCAAACACCCTATAAATCCTCCTGTGGGAATAGAAGTAAAACTACAGTATAATTTGGACAAAAAAGGGGGGTTTTTCATTGCTAGAAGCGGCTAAAAATTCTGACAAGTCAGCTTAGAAATACAGGCTTGGCATAGGAAAGAGGGGAGGATCCCGTCACCTCGGTCCTTCCTGTGGTGATAAACCTACACTTACTGCAATTTAACCAATAAAACACCAATATTTGAGACAGTGAGGGATCCCAAGGGAAGGTGAGGACAAAAAGAACTCGCTGGGTCCCGGCAGAAGATCCACATCCTTTCTGAGAAGGGTCTATCCTGCTGCAGCACAGAGCAATGTCACACTGACAAATACCTGCTCAGGTGGCAGGATAAAAACAACCAGCGGGGAAATGAAGAAACCTTGAGAATGCTCCTTCGTGATACGCACCACTTAATGTCACCACAAATAAAACAGGTCCAACACTCGTTTGATACCTCCAGAAAGAACATCTCACAGACCCAGACAGAGCTCCAAAGCACACAGCAATAAAACATTTTACCTCCTGCTCAAAACTCCATAGAAAATTTAAAAGGAATTCTCCAGCGTTGGCTGCAAAAGACGGTGTGACTCTGTTTTTACTAGAAATGCACAGAAGGAATCGATGGCAAAGAATTAATCAACCCACCTTAATTAGTGGGCTCTGTTCACGGCTTGCCACACCCCACAAGCCCAGCGTTCCCATCACAGCTCTGGGAGCAGAGCAGGAGAGGGAACAGGCAAGGGAGGGAGAGAAGGATGGGAAAACTACTACAAAATAAGTGAGATCCTGACCAAGAGTCTCCTCAGTTAGCTCCAAATAATGCAGAGATTTATGAAATCACTGAAGAGCTCAGCAGGGTCTGACACCTTCACCCGGGCACCTTCACCCGGTGGGTGTCCCTCACTAATGACACCCCCTGCCATGGGCAGGGACACCTCCCACCAGCCCAAGTTGCTCCAAGCCCCATCCAACCTGGCCTTGGACACTTCCAGGGATCCAGGGGCAGCCACAGCTTCTCCGGGCAATTCATTCCAGCCCCTCTCAACCCTCCCAGGGAAGGATTTCTTCCCAACATCCCATCTAAATCCCCTCCCTCTTTTAGTTTAAAAATGTTCCCCCTTGCCCTTGAACTTTCATCTCTAAATTTAGAGCCAAGAAAAAACAACTCGGCATGTTCATGGAGGAAAGGGAATATTTTGTCTCCTACAAACCATGTTTCCATCAAACCCTTCCACCTCGCACGCCTCAGCCATCCCCACCTTCAAGGCGGTCGTGGCGTTCCAAAGGTGATGCTCAAGTACCAAAGGTGATGCTCTACCACCAAAGGTGATGCTCGACTACCAAAGGTGATGCTCGACTACCAAAGGTGATGCTCAAGTACCAAAGATGATGCTCTACCACCAAAGGTGATGCTCTACCACCAAAGGTGATGCTCTACTACCAAAGGTGATGCTCAACTACCAAAGGTGATGCTCGACTACCAAAGGTGATGCTCGACTACCAAAGGTGATGCTCTACCACCAAAGGTGATGCTTCACTACCAAAGGTGATGCTCTACTACCAAAGGTGATGCTCTACTACCAAAGGTGATGCTCGACTTCCAAAGGTGATGCTCGACTACCAAAGGTGATGCTCAACTACCAAGGGTGATGCTCAACTACCAAAGGTGATGCTCGACTACCACCAAAGGTGATGCTCTACCACCGCCTCAGCCAGCCTACTACCAAAGGTGATGCTCTACCACCAAAGATGATGGTCTACCACCAAAGGTGATGGTCTGCTACCAAAGGTGATGCTCGACTACCAAAGGTGATGCTCGACTACCAAAGGTGATGCTCAAGTACCAAAGATGATGCTCTACCACCAAAGGTGATGGTCTACTACCAAAGGTGATGCTCGAACCTACTTACATCTCGGGAAGTGGTCAAGCTCTTGCTGCCCTCCTCTCCCAGGAAGTCTCGGATGCTGCGCGCGACGTTTTCCCTGCGCTGCTGCCGGAACCTCTTCTCCTCGTCGCACAGGGCCATGCTGAACCGCAGGTCCGTCGAGGAGCTGCTTTGGCAAAAAGAGACAGCCTTTAGGCAAAATGGGGGGCACAATTCCGAGCAGAGGGCGAGAAATGCAGGAATCCCTCCGGGGCTTCGACAAGACGGAACCAAAGCGCATTATTCCGCGCCACGCGACTGCGGCGTCCCCGTCCCGTGGGAGGGACACCATAGTGGCACGTGGATTTTATATAGAAGCCATTAAAAGAAATAGTTGAAATCCAGCAAGGTCAATGCTCACACACGATTATAAATTTACAGCACTGGCAGGACATGGGAAAAAGTCCCTTTTCCACCTGGTTTTCCCCCCCACCACTGCGGTCTCAAAAATGCACGCCAGAACCCCAGTGTTGTGTTTAAATAAAGCTGCAACTTCAGCTCCCACTTCCCATCTCTGGTCTGAAGGCAGGACAGCTTGTCACTGATTTAACTCATCCCTGGGGTTTGGAGTCAGTCACCTCCATCACTGCCCCTTGGCAGGGGTGGAGGGTCCAAACCCAACCTGGCATCCACCTCACTGAACTTCCCAGCCCTGCAATCCTAAAATCCCAGAAGATCCAAACCCACCATGGCATCCACCTCACTGAATTTCCCAGCCCTGCAATCCTAAAATCCCAGAAGATCCAAACCCACCATGGCATCCACCTCACTGAATTTCCCAGCCCTGCAATCCTAAAATCATGGAATATCCAAACCCACCCCGGTATCCACCTCACTGAACTTCCCATCCTTGGAATCCTAAAATCCCAGAAGATCCAAACCCACCCTGGTATCCACCTCACTGAACTTCCCATCCTTGGAATCCTAAAATCCCAGAAGATCCAAACCCACCCTGGCATCCACCTCACTGAACTTCCCATCCTTGGAATCGTAAAATCATGGAATATCCTGGGCTGGAAGGGCCCCACAGGATCATCCACGAGCTGCCCCTCCTGAGGAAGCTGATTTACCTCTATTTAACTCTCAGCCCTCTCAGCTTAATTATTAGTTTTATTATTCAGGAAGACAAGCTAAAAATGCTTATTGTGCCTCCTTTTGACGTGTTGGGTACCAGGCAGCGTTTTCTATTCCCAGGATTTTTTGAAAGGCAGGCAACAGTGAAGTGGATTCCTCCGAATTTTTTTTAAAAAAATGGGATTTTCTTTATGGGATTACGGAAAAAACATTCCATGAAGATACAGATGATGCCACGAGCCCACAATCTCCGTGGATATCAGAACAGCAGCAGGACTCCATCAGACCCTTTAAGTTTATCACATCCCAAAGCCTTAAGAGCAAGACACGGCCAAGTGTCTTCCATTCATTGAACTTCAAGAGATAAGAAACACCCATCAAGTTCCAAGCCTGGAGGATTTTGGGGTGGTCTCGAGGGCCACCAACATGAGCATCTACCCGAGTGAAAAATGAGGAGCAGAAGGAAAGCACCTGCTCGGACTCACAGGGCACAGCTACAGAAACAAACCTGGTTTCAAAGCTCCCCACTTGGCACTTGGGGGCTAAAAAAAGGGATTTATTTTATTTTTTTATGCCCTCTGTCTCCAATGTTTTTAAGAAAACCCACACCGGGCACGTGGTGGGATTTTTGGAATCGTCTCGCATGGGGCCAGCAGTTGAGACTTTGATGATCCTGGTGGGTCCNACTCACCACACTTCAAGAAACAATTCCAAAGTCAATTCTGTGACCTAAGGAAGAAATATTTCACTGTGGTTACACCACTTAAAAAAAAAAAGAAACAAAAATAAAACACAAACACACCTGCAACATAATCTATTACCAAGAGAATATTCCTTTAAATCCCTTTTGTGAAAGGGAGGGTATTCCTGACACACAGGAATGAGTTTCTTTTCCACGGATTTTTTTTTTTAAAGCCTACAATGTGATTCCAAACCACACACGAAGAAGGAGGGGGGAGAAAAAGAAGAGGCAGAGAAATAACATGAAGGAAGAGGGCGAAGAGTCATTTGGGAATGGCTTCAAAGGCAGGGCAGCGATGACAGCATCCTCACACCTGACGTTACTTACTCAGTCAGAAAGCACTTCAGGAACCACACGGTGATCCAAAGCTGGAAAAATACGGATGAAACAAACCCCCCCCCGGAGTGAAACATTCCAAAGGGGGAATATCACACTGTGTTCTGTGCCTTACACAGCCTGCCACAGGAGCACACGCTCCATACCCGTTGTCTCCATCAGGCTCAACCTCGCTCCATGTTCCCTTTCTCTTGGCTTATAAATTTTGGGGTGTATTTGAGTTTTTTACGCTGATTTATTCACCCACGACCCTCTGTCAGGCTTTGCTAATGAGAAGTTAAAGCCCACGTGTAACGTGGCAAGGCCTTGTATTAATGGAAGGAGTTTTGTAAACTGTGTTTTTCAGAATTTATTCACCAGCTCTTTCTCACCTCGTGCCTGGCACAACCAGGACCTGCACTCTGCAAGCCCAAGAGTTCCCGAGGCTCTCAGTTTAATAAAAGTGCAGAAAGTGCTAAAAAAAGCAGTAATTTTAAAAAAAAA
>VWZG01007661.1:209950-224702 GCA_013396735.1 Grallaria varia
AAAAAAAAAAAAAATTAAGGGGGGGGGGGAGGGGGTCAGTTCTTCTCTCAGGTGGGCTGGAAGGAGATAAATAGGAACGCTGAGAAAACTTCAGAGGACAACCCTCACCTGGGACATCCCCTGTGTGCCCCCAAATAGTCATCCTTACCCCGTGGGATGTCCTAATCCCTCCTGGAATTCCTAAAGCAGCTCTGTATTCAGAGAGCAAACACACACACAGCACTGTGGGACGCTGATGGGATCAGAAACACCCTTGGACTTCCTTCCAGCCTGGAATGAACACCAAGGGCAGGCCAAGTGTTTTCCTCCCACGTCAAGAGCAACGTCCCCACAGCAGTTCAGATGCTCTTTTAAGAGCCTCCCATCCCGTTCAGAGCTGCACCACCAGAGGCAAAGTCATGAATGTTCCAACTTACGTCATTGAAAGTTAACTGGACCTCCTTCTTCTCTCCCAGTTTCAGGGAAGACAAGGGAAACGTGGACGTGCCCAGGGTCTCGTCCATGACATAGTTGGCATCCATGAGAGTAACCTAGAAAAGACACCCAGGTATTCAACTCCATCTCAATAAATCCCTTTCTTAATTCCACACAGCCTGGGCCTAAAGTTAAAAAAAAAAAAGAAAATAAAAATAAATTATATGGAAAAGGAATGGGTTTAACCCAAGCCCAGGCAATGCCCGATGCCAACACACTGGGCATGAGCACACCAGAGCTCTGCCCAAAGGGGTTTCACCCGAGAACCTTTGGGGCAGTGAATGTCACCACCTCTCCAAAGCAGGGTTGACAACCCAACACTCTGCACACGAACACACAATTACCTCACATTTCCAGTCAGCAAAGCTTCCCTGGGGAGAACCTGACATAGTTTTCAGTGTGATGGGCCAAAAAACCAGACTTTTCGGTGAAGGTGGAATCCAGATATCCCAACCCCATTTTAAGATGGACTCCAAACAGCCCAGTCTTAGATGCACAGACCAGGATTGTCAGGTGGAATCCAAACATCTCAGTCTTAAATGCACAGACCAAGATTTTCTGATGGAACTTAAACATCCCAGCCCTGCATGCACAGACCAGGATTGTCAGGTGGAATCCAAACATCTCACTCTTAAATGAACAGACCAGGATTTTCAGGTGGAACCCAAACATCTCAGTCTTCAATGCACAGACCAAGATTTTCTGATGGAATCCAAGCATCCCATTCTTGTATGTACAGATCAGGATTTTGGGATGGAACCCAAACATCCCAGTTGCACAGACCAAGATTTTCTGATGGAATCCAAACATCCCAGCCCTGTATGCACAGACCAGGATTTTCAGGTGCAATCCAAACATCTCAATCTTAAATGCACAGACCAAGATTTTCTGATGGAATCCAAACATCCCATTCTTGTATGTACAGACCAGGATTTTCTGATGGAACCCCAACATCCCAGCCCTGTGTGCGCAGACCAAGGTCGTTCCAGCCCTGATTTGGCAAAGCGCTCAGCATTCCAAATTACGCAGAGCTTTTCAAGTCTCTTCTCATACTCTCCCTGTCAGAGCACACACCTTCCAAGCTGTGATAACATCCAGAGACGTCTGTGGATACCACAGAACACCATTCCATGCTTTTGCTCTAATCCACGTGGCTCTAGGTCTAGCAGCCTTCCAAGTCCTCAAGGAAAGAACTTCCATCATCATTTACACCGTCTCGGTTAAATGAGTTCTTCAGACTTGTTTGACCCATGATTTTTTTTTTTTCCACTTTGTGGAATTATATCTTTTATGGCTTGGACCTCATCTTTTGGATAAAACAAAAGGAATCAAGATCCAATCACTCTACATCTGAGCTCAGCCTTTCCTCAGCCACAAAGAATCCTCTTCATCCCGTGCCACAAGGAACCCTTTGAAATTATCAACTGTATTTTAGGGCAGAACTTCTCATTTTAAGGGCATCCATGTCCCGCCTCCTCACAGAGCTTTGCTCTGCAATCTCTGAGCGTTGCCTCTTCAAACTTCTCGGTGGGATTCTGCAGAGCTGTTGATGCTTCAGAGGGAGAACGGCACTTGGGAGAGAGTCAAAGACGTAGATGAAAATGATAAGGATTGCGGAGCCTGTGGAAGGTTGGGAATTCACAAAGAGGTTTTGGGTGGGGAGGTGGCTTTCTAGGTGGGAATTCTGACACTCCACTCCATGCAGAATCCAAAGATTCTCTATGTCAGCAGGTCCACAATTAGCCATTATTACGTTTATCTTTGCTGGCCGTTTTCATGGAATTTTATCACACGTGTCCCAGAAACCAGCCACAACCTTCAGCTACTCTGAAGGTACATTTCACATCTCTACTTAGGTTCAATCTTGCTGTGTTTGTGACTTCAATAATTTTATCCTTGCACCCAATTTTGTACCCAACCAATCCAAACGCCCCTAGGGATTCGTACTTTTTATTCTTCGTTTTACGATTTCACTCCTTTTTCTGAGGGTCTGGAGAGCTGATACAGTCCACGTTATTATTTAGCCAAGGGCAGCTCCTGAAGACTCTCCAAAAAAAGCACAGGATCCACAAAGAAAAGGGGAAAACTCCCCCAGAGACTCTGCCAGAATCCACAAAAGCAAAAGTGAAACTATTTCACTCCTCACCCTGCAACAGAGGCAGATGAATCCCAGTTCTTTTCTCCCTGGCTTTCTCACGAAGAACCCAAAATCTAATCCCTGCTACCCATCTGCCTGCCTCGTTCTTACAAGAGATTTCAAACCTTTTTTCGAGTTTCCTGTGGCTGATTTGCACCTCTCCAACCAAAAAAATCTGGTAAGAATCACCTGGGTTGTACCCGAGCAGCTGCTGGCAGCTGTTTTGCGTGACCTGCAGAGCTGCGCCGGAGCCGTCGGGAATTCCCGAATATTTCTGTCCCTGGACGGATGGGACAGCTCTTCACTGAGCTGATCATGGGTTTGGAGGGCCCATCCCTCTGCCCAGGAACACAGGGAGCTTGTAGGGAGCACAATGCCATTGTAGACCCAAGAGATGATGGTCACAAGCCCAAGGAGAACCTCCCCAGGCTACAACCTCTGTCCCAGGTGGCCTGTTTAGACTGAACTCCACGAGCTCGGCTCCAAAGACTGTCCAGGCCATCCCTTAGAAAGAACAGAGCTAAAAAAGGCCAGAGAAAACCTTAAAAGCTTGCCATGCCCACTTGTGAAACGCAGCCATGCAACGCTCAACTAAACAAGGAGCGGTCCCCAGGACAGCCCCGGATGGGCTCCAGGCATGGAGGAGACAGCAGAACCACGCTTTTGCTCTCTGTCTCCTTGGGGAGAAGCCAAGAATGGGCAGAGAGTTGACTTCAGCCCCTGCTCTTCCGTGTCTGGAATAGCTGAATCCGTGCAGGAAGCAGGGAGTGGATACCTGGTGTGAGGAACAGTAAGTGCTGTCCCTCAGGAGCAGCCCAAGAGGTGACTCCCAGGCACGTCTTACAACAAATCCCAAGGCTACTCCTCGAATGGCTCCGTTTGCACAACAGCTCTCGCTTGGCTGACACAAAAAGATGGGATCTGGACGCAAGAGATGCTCTTGGTCTTACCCTCCCACCCTGCCCCGTGATTTACCTCGAGAACATTCTCCAGGTTGGGGTCCAGGATGAACTCGAAGGTCTCGTCCCACACGGGGTTGACGTCGTTGTTGAAATGTTTCGTTCTCTTCCTGCAGTCAGGGGCGGTGGGGATGAAGAGCTCCACGTAGGGATCCGGAGTGTCAACTACGGAGCAAAAGAGACACCCAGGTGAGGAGGAAAACTCGAGTTTGGGGCTGGAACAACTGTCAATGGGAGTAGGGGAAACCATGGACCATCTCCCGGTCTGGGACAGAAAAACAGGCAGCTTTAATGGAAGTTACATCAATACAATGATAGGAACGACACAATGACATCAACAACATCCCAAAAAGCAGCAGAGAGTGGAATTTTGAAAGGGGAGGAGCAAAGAACAGCACTGGGACCGAGCCGAGTTTATTTGGAACACATGAACATCTTGCAGGCAGTGGTGGGGGTTTTAAAAAGCTTTTCCTCTTCCTCCTAAGGGATTCAAACCTTTAAGTTCTTTGGCTCGTGTCACAGAGGGAAATATTCCCCAAAAATGATGGAAAGGGTTTGATCCAGAGTTTTGGATCCCCTTTCACCTTTGCTGGTTTGGGAATGATGGAGGCAATGGGCGAGTCCACCGATCAGCCACACACAGAAGGAGGAGAGCTGGACCCACTGCAGGCACCGCAGAAGCAAGAGCTTATTTACGAGGGTATTTGCATAATAAATGTGCAGAAGGCTAATTGGAAGCAGAGACACTGCAACTACAGCTGAGCAGAGTTATCAGTGGGAGAAAAACACACACTGACAGAACCCATCGGATGTGGCTAATAATAGACACTCCCGGCAGCAAGGAATGCATTCCTGGCAGCCCTAAAAAACCACGACCCAACACGTTAAAGCACGTAGATTTTTTTTCCCCCCCCATTTAATGAGGGTTTCTTTTCTTTTTTTTCTGTAGAACTGGGCCCGGGTTCATGCAGCCCTTTATGGTGGGTTTTCCTAAAGCACTGCTCTGATTTCAAACCAAACCAACCATCTTTTGGCAGGGGGGAAAAAAAATCCCAACCAAACCAAAATCAAATCCCAAGTGCTGGACAGAGTTGTGGCCAAAACATCAGTGCCTTCCCCCTCCATTCAGTTTTGATGCGATGATGTGACCAGCCGTATGTTAAAAAACCCTGATTTTTTTTCCTTACAAACACAAACAGCAAATGGTTTCCTCTCCATACTCCAAGCCCCAAAACCGATGGAAACCCAGAGCTCTGGCATAGAGATGCCATTAATAACTTCCTACCGGGCTAAACCCGAGGCACAGAACAACCAGACTGGGAAAAAAAGCCCTCGTGGTGGCTCAGCATTGCCAAGCCACTCCCTCGGCCCCACGCCTTTGTCAGCTCTCAACCCAAGGCAAAGATTTTATCACCTGCCCTTTCATGCTTGAAAGTCTATTTTGAGCTATTTTCGCTTGAGAAAATGAAAATCTATTGCTTTGCGACTTCCTCCTTCAGGTGAAGAGAAAATGCGCTGGAAGACCTCATGCGGTGATTAAGATATTGCTTTAAGCTATAGCACAATAATCAAAAATGTTAATCCTTATTATTGGACGGGGACCAAAAACTACCTACCAGCGACCTGGCAAGGAACACAGAGGTGTGGACTTGATGTTTTTAAAACATTGAAGTTACCAAAGTCAACGCATCGCCTTTTGCGGAGACATTTTCATTCCCGCTTGCGCTTTTGCCAATTGGTTGGCCAGGTGACGTTAAAAAAAAACCTCCCCTGAAAATGTAAGGCAAAAATAGCTTTGATCTCAGAATCCCAGATGGATTGGGTTGGGAGGGACCATCCAGTGCCACCCCCTGCCATGGGGACACCTTCCACCAGCCCAGGTTGCTCCAAGCCCCATCCAACCTGACCTTGGACACTCCCAGGGATCCAGAGGCAGCCACAGCTGCTCTGCCCAACCTGTGCCAGGACCCCATAGCCAGGAATTCCTTCCCAGTATCCCATCTAATCCCTGCCCTCTGGCAGTGGGAAGCCACTCCCTGTGTCCTTTCCCTCCATCCTTTGTCCCAAGTCCCTCTCCAGCTTTCTTACAGTCCTCGGACACCAGAATGCCGTTATCTATATTTTGATTCTCAAAGGAAGCATCTTTATGATTTACAGGTCCAAAAGCTGATATTTGGAGAGTTTAATCAAGACAAGAGAATTACCCATATCTGAGAATTCTCTATACATGGACTTGGTGGTCCTAAAGGTCTTTTCCAACCTTAACAACCCTGCCAGGGAACTGCTTTTTGTCCCAGCCCCCAGCACCGGAGACAGAACCACAGACTTGGACGCTGCACCGCGTAAGAATTTGCACTTCTCGCTCAGGACAGCCCGTGGAAAACAAGGTTTCTGCACACCCATCTCTGCTCCGGGCTTGTCCTTATGCAGGGCCCTGAATGCTCTCAAGGTAATTAACGAAATGCTCATAATGATGCCAATTTACAGCATCCTCCCCGGCATTCCAGGGGCTGAGCGCGGACACCCAGCAACGAAAAGCATCTAAACTGTTCTTTTTAAACAAAAAAAGGGCTGAGAGGTGGAAAGTAAGGACTCGGTAACTCTCCCTCCTTTGATTTACCTCCTGGTTAAGTAATTGCCACAGGAGTCTCTCTTTAAATTACATTGTGAATCACGAAGTGAAACACACAACGGACAGTAATTAGGGTCAAGCACTGTCACATTAAATAAAATGAGTAATGGTTTAACAATCTGTTAAAGAAACCTGGCAAATTTTCTGCAGTGACTGGAAACCATTTGATCTGATGCTATGAATTTGATGAGATGACTGTCAGCAGGCCCCTGGATTAATATAATTAATATTTCAGATACGTAATTGGTGTTTCGGTCCTTTCAATTATTTCAACAGCGTAACAGACGTAAAGAAACTACAGAAAGCCTGTTCAAATATAAAATACCAAGGATGAAGCCACTACCATCCTGCACTAAAATGCATCACATTTCTCCATCAGAAGTCAAAAGAAATGCAAAGCTCTTGACGCAGCCCAAAATCTGTTTTGCTGCAAAAATTCCACACCATAAGGCTTTGACTCCTTTTCCACATGAGCTCATCGTGAACACGGGCAATTGGAATGGGGATCAAATAAAGCTATCCTGACTTTAATTTCAGTTATAGATGCCCCACAATATCCAGATTTTTTGGGCCCATGATCTCCAGGTACCATCTTTATGCAATTATGGGAACATTCCAGCAAGTCCATGGCAGAACTTCCTTAAGGAGCCGTGTTGGTTTGCTTGATTGGAGCATTTTGCCTTCTGGTTAACCATTATTATGGTTAATATATGGCAAGATATTGTATATTTGTATGTATATATATAACCTGTATACCAGTTACCAGGTATATTAAATATATATATATATATATATACACCAATACAATATACCAATTAGGTATACTATATATGTCTATCAATATATACATATAAAATGTAATAACCATTAATTTATCCACCATTAAGTGCAATCTCATTCATAAAACATTGCTACGTCCTCCCAAATGACCGTCTTTGCCTGTTTTCTACCCTTTTTTTGCCTTTGGTTTACAGTACACCTTATTTAGCACGAAATCCCACTGCAGCTGAGCAGCCCGAGGGAGGCCAAGCTGGGAACTGTGGGATGACCTCTCCCTTCTCCAAGGGGCAGGAAGTTAAATGACAACGGAATTCCTACTCAAAGAGTGAATTTTCCAGGGCTCGATGGACAATACGGATATTCCAAGCAGTGGCTTGGAAATACGAGTTGGTCTCTCTGTCACAGTCAGGTGAAAACGTCGTGAATTTTAAAATCATGGCTTTTCCTAGTTCAGTGTGACATTCCTGCATTTTGGGTGTTCCAGGGAATGCCAAGCCGTTGGCTTGGTGGGATCTTGCGAAGGCGATGATGCAGAGGGAGGTTTCACGGTGACACCGAGCGAAGGGAGGCAGCTCCAAAGCAGCAGCTACGCCGTGAGGAATCCTGGCATGGGGTAACACGTTCATTAAAAATTATTAGTGCCTTTTTATTACGGTGCTTTTCACTCTCAGTGAAGGGAAGAGTCGACTTCCCAGCAGCAGGCGCTGCACCACCACCCAGTTTGCTGGTGTGGGACGTCACTGGTTGCACAAAACAAGGCAGCTGAACCCTCCAAAGGTCCCACCAGACCTGCAGGAGTGCCAAGATTCCCTTCCCCAGGTCAGTCGTACTGACTTTTCCACACAGACAGTGAAAAGTGACTGAGACGTTAAGAGAAAAATAACATTTTTTTCCTAGCAGTGCACCAGAATCCGAGGGGTTTGGGGTCTTTTAATTGATCTCCGTGTCCAACCTGTGACACATCTCACCCTACCACCAGAGACACGAGCAGGCAGCCTGGCTCGGCTCCAGATGTGGATCCACAGCAACACCACGCCTGGACAAGGGACAATTTAGCCCTCACTAAGTTTAGGCACAGCATTGCATTCCTGCTAAATTACTCCAAAACCCACGCTTTTGGCTTTCAGGCGGGATCTGTGTGTTAGCTGCTGGAGCAGAGATTGTCCCCTGGCCCAGCACAAAGGCTGCCAACACGAATTTACACTGGCAGCGAGCCCTGAATCCGCAGGAAGGACAAGTTGACGCTGGATCTGTGTCTGGTGTCACGAGGCTTCAGAGGTTTTGGGACTCCACCAGCAGCCCAAGGGCTTGCCTTGCTGTGTTGCTGAAGTGCAGCCTCGGGGCCTTGGAGGGAGAAGAGGCTCTTCCCTACATTCCCTGGACTTCAACCATCCTGTACTGCTGTTGGTTGGATATTCTGTGATAAAGCCCATCCCTAAAAAATGCACTCTACAAAAGGGTTCCTTTCCTGTGGTGGCAAACGGGAGGAAGGTTGTTGATTTTTTTTTCTCCCCCCTCTTTCAGGACACGTTCGCTCAGAAATACAGCAATGAAGGTTCCTGGTCTGTAGGAGCTTTTCCTCGGTACAGATGAGCCCAGGGGATGGTTGGAACCCTCCAAAATGCAAGGCAGAATCACAGAAGCCATTAGGGTTGGGAAAGACTTGTAAGATCGAGCCCAACCGTTAGCACAGCACCACCACCACCACCACGTTCACCACTGACAGTGTCCCCAAGTGCCACATCCACATGTGCTTTGAACACTTCCAAGGCTGGGCACTCCAAACCTCCCTGGGCAGCCCCTTTCAAGGACTGACCACCCTTTCCAGGAGGAAATTCCTCCTGATGTCCAACCTGCCCCTCCCTTGGCACAGGACGGAGTTATAGAGAGCCAGAAGGTCCCCCTTGAGCCTCCTTTTCTCCAGGCTGAGCCCCCCCAGCTCCCTCAGCCCCTCCTGCTGCTCCAGCCCCTTCCCACCTCCAGCCCCTGGATGTCTCTCTTGCTCTGATGGGCTGAACCCAGTTGGGATGCTCCAGATCACACTTTTAAACCCCAATTTTCAAAACAAAGTAAAAGCCTTTTTTTTTAACACTGCAGAACTCCTTGCCAAAGGAGCCATGGGAGAGAAGGCTTGGGTGGATTCAAGGAAAACCAAGTGAAGTTTCTGCATGAGCTCTGTGAGAGCTCATTATCCCAGGAGCACATCCAGCTCGGGGAGTGCCTCACTGAAGGCAGCCCAGGAGCTGCAGAGGGTCCCAGGACAGTGTCCCATCCTTACCCAGGTGGCATTTTCCCTTTGTGCCCCACCACGACTGATGCTCTTCCCAGCTCTCCCCTGGGATCAGGCATTAGCCCAACCCTTACACAGCTTCAAAGCACTCCTGGAAAAAGTCAAATAAATAAGGATAAACGGTGTAAAATAAGGAAGACTCCTCCTAAATGCAGGGGGCAAAGGCTCCAGCTGGAGGATCAGTGGTGTCCCCAGCTCCTGGAGGAGAGCCCCACAGGGAGCCCTGCCCGGAGATGGGACAGCACATGGAACAGGAGCACTCCCAGCCACCATCCAGCTCTTTCCTCCTGGGGCTGCAGCTGGTCCCAGCCTGGCAAGCACCTGGAGCAGAGGGGGCAAGGAGGTTTCTCCAACAAGGAAAACAGACCCTGGGTGTGAGCCAGCATGGTGGATGCTCTCCAGAGCCATGGGAGAACCTTCCTCCGGGATGAGGGCGAGCTCTCACCAACCCTTCACAGAACCAGTGCCTGCCACAGGAAATACATGACAAGTTCTCACACACGGAGTTGGGGTCTCATCACAAAGGGGTTTTTGCAACTGGAAAGAGCAGAAGTTTCTGGGTCAGCTTCACTGGGGGACCAGCTGTCTCCAACATCACTGTGCCCTCCAGCAGTGGCTGACTCACCAGCAGGGAAGGAACGCTGGATATGGGAAGGACACCTGGCATTTATTTGCCTCTGAGACCTGGAATGGACATCTCTTGAGCAGGTGTTGGTGGCATTGTTGGTGTTGATGGCATTGTTCATCTCCTGAGATCCACATCTCCCATGGCTGAGCACCAGCCCCGGCTCCCGACCCGGCGTGGGCAGGGATGGAGCACGGATGGGACACGGCCACCACCAGGGCCAGGCTCCACAGGCAGGGGGGCCAAACCTCAGGGCTCCTGCCCACCTGCAGCCCAGAGGATTGGCCAACTCCGACCTGCTTTTTCCAGGCTGTTCGGCTGGAAAAGGGGAGGATTTTGGCTTGGTTTGCTCTTGAGGCTCCCTGGCAAAAATCAGGAGCTGCTCCAGGGCCTTGCAGGGACAACCTTATCCGATGGCACTTCAGCAGGTAAGCCGAGTGCAGCTAAGCCAGAGGGTAGGACCAGCCAGCTGTGATCCCCAGAACAGCTGGATTAGCCTGGACTAAGCTGCTGTAACACCCACTCCAATGGGAGCTGTTAGGTGTCACAGAGGTAGGGATTCCCCAAAACAATGGAAACAGCCTGATCCAGAGTTTTGGATCCTCTTTCACCTTTGCTGGTTTGGGAACAATGGAGGCAACAGGTGAGTCCACCCATCTGCTACACACAGTTTTGGGGAATCCTTACCTCTGTGACCATGAGCCTGCTCCCATTGGAGTGGGTGTTAGTCCAGGCTAATCCAGCTGTTCTGAGGATCACAGCTGGCTGGTCCTACCCTTTGGCTTAGCAGGAGCTGCTTCCCAGCTCCATCCCCCGGCATGTTTTGCAACCAGGGTTGAGCTCCGGGGACTGGAACGCTCCCAAACACTTCAGCTTGTTTACCCTGAGCAGCCCGACTGCAATGGGAATGCATCTTTTAATTGCAATAGGGGGGACAGGAGCCGGGAGAGAAGAGGGTGTCACAAACTATCAAACCCGAAACTTTTCTTCAAAAAGGTTTGTGTGGTTTTTTTCTCCCCTTAAAAATGGCCTAGAATCACAAGTGCTCATTATCAGGGCATCAAAAGCAGATGAAGCAAGTAAAAGCTGCAAATCCAAAACAGGATTAAGCAAGATTAGTGATCATTAAGAGCAGAGCCAAAAGACTGGTTCCCTCTGTAGATGCTGCCACTTGTTTTGAAAGCTGTTGCACTTAAATAGATTTTTAAAGATACAAGACAAATTTTACCACGCTCCCTTTGACCCAGTTTTCCGTCAAGCCTCCTGAAAATCCAGAAGAGGACAGATGGTGTGGAAAGAAGAACCGGTTTGCAAACATTTCTCTTCCACAACATTGCAGTTTGGGGCCCTGACAGCTTTTCTGTAAGTTCTGGTCCTGTCAGGGAAGCAAAGAAGGGCTCTACAGATTGGGTAGCACCTCAAAATTAAGCACCTGCTCTGTGGAAAGTCAGCCGACCAGAGGCAAGGTCTTTTCCAAGAGCTCCAGGCAGCGAAGTGATTTTACAAGGTCTGAAACCAGCAGAAAGCAAAGCCATCAAGACTATTCAGTCCTCACCAATGCTGTGCAGATTTTGGGATATTTCACCTTGTAACAGGTATATGTGACAGGTTTTGGGGACCAGGGGCTGAGGATCCCAGAATGGGTTGGATCGGGAGTGACCTCAAAGTCCATCCAGTGCAAAGACACCTCCCACCAGCCCAAGGTGCTCCAACCTGGCCTTGGACACTTCCAGGGATCCAGGGGCAGCCACAGCTTCTCTGGGCACCCTGTGCCAGGGCCTGCCCACCCTCCCAGGGAAGGATTTTTTTGTGTCTTTTCATATTGAACTCTTTTCCTGCCAACTCAGCAGGGCCAGCTCCGATCCCCTTGTGCCTGACAGGGGGTCCAAGGGATGCAGCAGGGACACCATTCCAGGAGGCAAAGGTGTTTTCCTTCCATTTCTAACAGTCAGTTGGCAAAAAATGGCAGTAATTTCCTCACACTGGGCCTGTTTTGCCCACATCATGATCCCCCCACCACCCTCACCTTGACCCCAGAGCCTTCCATCACATTTTCTCTCCCTTCCCATTGATGGAGGGGGAGTGAGAGAGAAGGTCAGCCAAGGTCACCCCACCCCACATCCCAGGAACCTTTCCAGCCTGCGAAAGGTGCTGCCAGAAGAGCTGAGTGGTCACTAAATCAGAACTGGAACCTCTGCAAAGCCACAGTTGCACAGCCCGGGTGTCAAGAGGACACCTTCAAGTGTCAGGGTCACCCTGACACTCGGGACACCAAAACCTGAAACGAGTGAAACCGGTAGAGAAGGAACTTCTAAATTAAGGCAACAGTAAATGGGCAGATCCCTGAAATAAGAAGGGACTCGAACGAACCGCTGGGAAAAAAAGGGGAGTCTCCTCCCAAACTTCTTCTGCCCTCCTCCCAACCCTGCCGGGGTCACAAGTTCTTACAGTAAATCCCATTTATCATCCCCGCACGAGCACTCACAGGGTGACAAACTGGCCCGAGCACGCTAAACTTCCTTCACATGTGGAAAAGCATCCGCATGGAAAAATTCCTGTGATGCAACAGCCGCCGTTTCGGTTTGTTTTGATGGGTTCTATCAGTGAGTAACAGCGGCAGCTGCTCCAGCTCAGCTCCTCAGCTCCTGGGAATGAGCAACATTCCCATTCGGTTGCTCGTCTTTGTCAGCTCGTCCCTCCAAAAGGAGCCCTGAGATGAGAAATATCGAGCAGAGCACTTGGGAGTACCTAAATAAACTTAGATTTACCCCAGGCTGGAAAAAAAACTCAACAAGGGAAAAAGAACAGCACGAACGTTGCACAAAAGGTGACACAAAATCCCACCCCAACCGAGGGGGGTCATGGGGTGTCTCAAAAGCCACCATTCCTTGCCCTTGAGATTAAAAAAAAAAAACAAAACCAACAGAAAAGGCCATAAAAAATTCCTTCCACGAGTTCCGGTTGCGGCAAATCGAATTAAAAAAGAGAAATAAACGCATCGATCGGCGCCGGCACAATCAACTGGAGAGACCCTTGGAGCATCTTCCCTCAGCGACGAGCACCACGGTTGATTTGATCAGGCAGCTCCCAGGCTCTGACACACCAAACTTTGGACATGCACCAGAAACAAAAACATTTTTCCCTTTCCCAAAAAATCAAACCAGCCACAAGGCTCTGTTTCCCCCTCTTTGGATGGGGTGGTTTGCCAGGACTCCAAGGACTTGGAAGCTCCCCCAGAGATGCCCTGGACCGTGGGTGCCTGAGGGTACAGAGCTCTGAGTTGCCTCAGACAGGAAACCAAGCAGGTCTCAGTGGCCCTCAGTTCTCTGACAGCTTTTATCAGACTAAAACGTCCTTCCTGAGCAGCTTTCTGGGGTTGAACGATTTGCTGAGATAAGAGGGTTGGGGTTTTTTTCGACAAAAAATTATAATTACATCGCCAGATAGCATATGGAATTCATTCTTTAGGACCATCCTTGTCCTGGTGGATAAAAACACCACGGTCCCCTGGCTCTCTTCACCCTTTCCCCACTCCCTTTAATGTTGTGTCACGGGGTCCTCACTTCAAGCCCCCCTTTTTTCTTCCCCCACGTCCCCCCACGCTGCCTCACAAAGGAGAACTCTGAGTGCCCGTGTCTTTCCATTCATCCCACCTTCCTACACATGCAAACCTCGCTCTGCTCTTCCACCACCTTCCCAGAGGTCTTTTTATATAAAAGCTACATAAATATATATATAAATGCTACATAAATATATCTATAAATATATATATAAATGCCCACCCTGCTGCATCTTCTCTGTGTGCTCAGTCCTTTACCCCTCGCACATTCCCAATTCCCTCTTTCCCCCCTCCCCACCTTTGCCAGGGCTCCCCCTCTCTCCCACCCATCCATTGGGGCTCTTCCAAGTGTCCTTCCCCCAATTTTAGGAGGTTTTAATTAGGAAACCCCTGAAGCTAAGGGGTCAGAGCAGTTGCCATCATTTGACCCAGAAGCTATTTCCAGGAACTGGGAAGCAACTTCCACCATCCAAGGAGCCTGATGGGAGAGCAGGAGCTGGGCACCCTCCCAGCCCCAGCGCTGGGCAGGGAAGGGGACAAGAGCCAATGGTCTCACCCTCTCAAGAGTGGAGAAGAGTTTTCACGGGTGTTCTTCCCAGTGGTTTCCTGTTGAGCTACACAGCCCAGCAAGGAGGAAGAAGTGCTGGTGTCATGTATCTCCCCGCCGCAAGACCCGTCGGTCCGTTTTGGCTCCGGTTGTGTTTTTTTGGGTTTTTTTTTAAGGTGGTTTTTATTTTTTTTCCCCTCCTTTTACTGCACTGACTCAGCAGAGCTCTTAGGGGCTTCTTCCCTTTCCGCGTGTTCCCGGCGCCAAACCGCAGCAGCAGCTCCCAGTCCCCACTGGGCTCACCCAGAGCTTCTGCCCCGGCCAAAAAGTTCATGGTAGGGGTTGCCCCTTTGGAGGGGAATCGGTCACAGCTCCCTCGGCTTCACTTGGATCAGTGGAAAAGGAAGAGCAGCAAATCCTCTCCCCGAGGGACAGAGGGCGGGCAATGACACGGGGACACTGCCCTGGCTTTGACAAGACAGACAAGAAGCCACCACCGAGCCCCTGGCAATGATTTTGAACACACGTCAGGCACGATGTGTCATCACCTCCTCCCGCCCCGACTCCGGCAGAAAGAGGGCAAAACAGAAGGAGAAATACTCACGCATGTCACCGATGGCTCCCTTGGTGACATTTGTGGCTTTCCTGACTGTCACGGTGAATATGTGCGAGTACTGGTGTTCCACCTGGAAGGCAGAGGGTTAGAGGTGATTAAGCTCAAGGAAGGGAAAAAAGAATGAGGAAAAAAA
>VWZG01007661.1:247336-273160 GCA_013396735.1 Grallaria varia
TGGGACACCCACACGTGTTTGGGACACCCACTCCGGTTTGGGACACCCACTCCTGTTTGGGACACCCGCTCCGGTTTGAAACATCCACACGTGTTTGGGATACCCACTCCTGTTTGGGACACCCACACCTGTTTGGGACACCCACACGTGTTTGGGACAGCGACACGTGTTTGGGACAGCCACACGTGTGTGGGACACCCACTCCTGTGTGGGACACCCACACGTGTTTGGGACACTCACACCTGTGTAGAACACCCACACCTGGGTGGTACGCCCACTCCTGTGAGGGACACCCGCTCCTGTGTGGAACACACACCCACTCCTGTTTGGGTCACCCACTCCTGTTTGGGACACCCACACCTGTGTAGAACACCCACACCTGGGTGGGACACCCACACGTGTTTGGGACATCCACTCCTGTGTGGAACACACACTCCTGTCAGAGGGGCTCCTGTTGGAACACACCTGTGATTGCCCCATCATGAGCTGTTTGACCGCAGAACCCTCATTATCCATGAGTACCTCATTAAGAGCCTTTGCAGGTGTCGTGGGTGCCACTTTCACTCCCAGAGGGTTCATTTTGGAAGGGGTGTTAAAGCCCATGAGCCTCCACCGGGTCCACCAAGATGCTGCTCCATCATTTGGGTTCCCTCTGGTCCGCTTTTAATCTAAAAGGTGGGGATTTAAGTCACATTTTTTTGTGTTTGTGGCCGTGCTAAGAGTTCTAAAAAGCACCTACAAAAGGTACCAGAGCAAATAAGGGCACAGACGGTGCCCTGAGCACTCTGTGACTGGTCCCTCTTGCACGAAGGGATGGCTTGGTTTGGATTGCCTTTAGTTGTCACTTTTATTAATTCTATCGCTTTCACCGTTCGCGATGCTTTAAGATGACCTTAAAATTCCCTTCCACATCTTTTCTGTTTTGCTTTAAGGGTTTTCACCTTCGAGTATTCTGAAATACACCGAAGAATATTCATAGACTGTGTTTTATCTGCTGCATCATTGGCTGCTCAAGGGGCAGAGGCCTTAAGATGAAGGAGGGCAGGGATAGATGGGGTATTGGGAAGGAATTCCCAGCTGGGAGGGTGGACAGGCCCTGGCACAGGGTGCCCAGGGAAGCTGTGGTTGTCCCTGGACCCCTGGACGTGTGCAAGGCCAGGTTGGACGGGGCTTGGAGCAACCGTGGCACTGGTTGGGCTTTGAGGTCCCTTCCAACCCAAACCATTCCAGGAATTCTTTGAGTAACACCCAAAAAAGTATTTCCCACCTGGGGCTCCCCATGAGTCAGTGAGAGAACCCGACGGGCTCAAACCTCAGCTGTGGCTCACCCGGAACTCGCACTCCCAACATCAGAGGTCTCCAAGAAGCCGGCTTTGTAGACACACCAAAAGATGACGCAGAGTTTCACTTCGATGTCGATGCCAAGTTCTTCCCAAATACCCGTTTTTACGCTGGAATTTGCTGGGGCTTTGCACATACTTAGCGCCTAAATTGGAGCTCACCCTCTTCAAGAAATGTGGTCCTAAAAAAGCAAAGAGGAGGAGAAAAAAAGGTTTGAATGACTCAACCGGGACCTCCTCGGAGTGCAGGAACCCAAAGGCTTCACTTCCACAAGTGGAGGGTACGTGAGTACGGCTCACACCCTCCTCTGACAAGGTCCCTTGGTGTCTGGGCAAAGCAGTGGCCACAATTAGAGGACACAGAGTGAACCAGAAACCTCATTTTCTCCATCATTTTCTCCCTGCCCCCTCCCCCCTCCCCACCCACCGTGATGCTCTCCAGGGGCTGAGCCACCCCAGCCATGACCTTCAACCCCGTGGTCTGTCTCGTCTTGCCAGAGAAGCGCCATCCCACGAGCGCCGTCCACCAGAGAAGGGCCGGGTTATGTTTAGAGGGACTGCCAGCTCAGACAGTGCCCCTTTGATGTGGGCGGCCCCCTCGCCGCCGAACATCACCCAGTGGCATTATTCAAGTCCTTTTGTCTTCCACGTCAACCCACTGCGTGAAGATCACCCACCTCTGGGGAGGACAGAACTCTAAAACTGTTGGTCTTGAGACATGAACAAATGACAAGAGGCGTGAACAGGGTTGCTCTTATCAAGTTATTTCCCTTCTCCCCTTGGACTGGTGATTCACCGGCAAGACTGAGGGTCTGACCACCTTGCCTGTGCTCTAAATCCCCACCCCACCCCAATACACTTATTTTTAAGAACCCAAGACACGTACTGCTGAGCACTGGAAAAGCAGAGTTTCCAGAGGTGTCTGTGATGTCTCAGAGGCCCTGGCACAGGGTGCCCAGAGAAGCTGTCCTGGAAGTGTCCAAGGCCAGGTTGGATGGGGCTTGGAGCCACCTGGGCTGGTGGAAGGTGTCCCTGCCCATGGCACTGGATGGGCTTTGAGGTCCCTTCCCAACCCAAACTATTCCAGGATTCCAGCTCCACTGGAGGTCTGATCCATGTTCCTGGGGGTCTTGTTGCTCCACATTCCCCCTGGCACAGTCCTAATCCATCCCCATGCTTCTCTGGAGCCACGTGTTGCTCACAGGCTGGATCAGCTGCCCCTGAACTCTGCCAAGGAGGACTTATCTCCGACTGTCTTTCTCGGCATTGTGAATTTATCCAAAGCACGAGGCCCAGGGAACGGCTCTGGGTGTATTTTTTTGTGTGGTTTGACAGATAGCAAACACTCAAATAAACACAACCCCCAGCAAACAGGGGAACTCCAGCATTGCCATCCAAACTGCCAGGGTTATTTTTGATTAGCAAAACTCCGATTTCTCCCTGTCCAAGGCAACAGCTCAGACTCTTGATAAGGAGCTGAGTAACTGGAAGGCAAAAATTCCTCTTGCCTTTTTGTTGACGCAAGAGAAAATAAAAAGCTTTCTTTTACATTATGACTGTTCCTGTTATTTCCTATAATTATTTTTGGTCTAATCCTATTTCTTCAAGAAAATTGCGGGTGGGGTTTTATGATTTTTTTATTTTCTTTTCCTGTGACAAAGGAGGTTTAGCAGCTGCCTCCCCCCATCTCTCCTCCTTCCCCCCACACTGCAGGTCCTTACTCACCACGTTGTGCCCGGGGAAGGTTTTGTGGGGTCCCCATCTGCCAGTCTTGGGATGGGTTAAGAAACCTCTTTCCATTGTCTTTTATGTGAAGTTTGTTTTTCTAACTTCAGACCATTCCAACCCACTAACGACTGTCTTCTGCAAGCACACAAAGGCGTCCTCTGAAGCAGAGCTGCAAGGGAAGCCAGGACAAATTACAGAGGCCCTTCTGGTGTGCCCTCCAAGGGGCATCAAAGCTCAGGCTCGACTTTAGGCAGACCACGGAAAAGGGCGAGTGGCAATATCAGGGCAAACACGCAACTAAGTAAACAAAAAGGGGTATTTTTTTTTGTTTCAGATGCTTAACACAAACCCACTATTTTCTTCCAGACACTTCATGACGTATCAGAAAAGAAAAAAAAAAAAGTCACTCTTTGATCAGGCTTACAAACACAAGGTATTCCATGGAGGGCTTTGTCCTGCCATGCATTCCCAAGGCATTCTTCAGACATTTGCTCTTGGGAAGACGAAACGTCTCTCTTTCTGCGGAGAAAATCATTCAGAGCATTATCTGTACCACAGGGGGAGGGGAAACTGTAAATCTTGCTCTTACGATTTCTCCTGGTGAAAAAATAGCCATTTTCTTACCCATTTCATAGACCTGAAGTGGTGTCATTGGGGCCTAAAAGGGTGTAGTTGGATTTCCAGGCATCTTTGACATCTGGCAGAACAAATGCCCTCCTAATTTCCTCTTTACTCCTCCCGGACAATTTATCAGAGGTATCGGTGCTGCAGAGAAGGGACATTTCCTCCAAGCCAGTTTGCCTCTGCCCTCACTCCCCCACACCCGCACACAAACATTTCCCCTACCACTTGAAAAATAAAGAATTCATCGCTCTGGTGGACTTTCCACTGCAAAGGAGAAAAACCTGCCCTCCCAAAGGTGTCTGATTCCTTGGCTCTCTGTCCCTGTCTCAGTCCCTCCTGCCACCCACGCGCGCCGCGGTGGTCCTGGGCGGTGGCCAAGCCACCCGTGGCAGCAATGGAAACAAACTCCACAGGGGCTGAAATAACAGCGGGTTTCAGACATCCTGAAATACCTCCCGAGGGCCTGAAGCGCGGCACGTCAGGGGAAACCTTCTCGTTAAGGCTGAGGTTGGTCTCTGTAAGTGCCTGCTCTTGTATCCATAGCATCTGGCCTCCTAAAATGACGGGATCGTGGGATAACTGGAAGGGACCTTGGGAGGTTCCTACCCAACCTCCAGCTCAAAGCAGAGGGAACTCTGGGGCTTGATCCAGTGGGAACCTGAAAGCCTTAGAGGGAAGAGATGGTGCAACCACCCTGGGCATCCTGAGCCACGGCTGGGCAGGAAGGGATTTCCTTGGGATCCGCTCTGTACCCCTCCTGCTTCAGCTCCCCATCAGGTGCCACCAGCTCTGTACCCCTCCTGCTTCAGCTCCCCATCAGGTGCCACCAGCTCTGTACCCCTCCTGGTTCAGCTCCCCATCAGGTGCCACCAGCTCTGTTCCCCTCCTGCTTCAGCTCCCCATCAGGTGCCACCAGCTCTGTTCCCCTCCTGGTTCAGCTCCCCATCAGGTCCATCAGGTGCCACCAGCTCTGTTCCCCTCCTGCTTCAGCTCCCCATCAGGTGCCACCAGCTCTGTACCCCTCCTGCTTCAGCTCCCCATCAGGTGCCACCAGCTCTGTTCCCCTCCTGCTTCAGCTCCCCATCAGGTGCCACCAGCTCCGTATCCCTCCTGTTTCAGTTCCCCATCAGGTGCCACCAGCTCTGTTCCCCTCCTGGTTCAGCTCCCCATCAGGTGGCACCAGGAAGGACCTGGCTCCATCTCCTCCATCCCCTCCCCACAGGCAGAGTTGTTCTGTTGGACACATCACTTGGATGTGGATGTTTCAAGGCAGTTTCATGTTATTTAAAACTCGCCGCCTGTATTGCCGGCGTTGTTGCTTGACAGGAAGACCACGTGAATTTTCAGCAGGTTAAAACAGTTATACACAAAGGCTGATCTTATTTACACAAGGACTTTTTAAAGGAGATGAGTACAGGGTCAAATGTCTTATTAAATATACCCTGGAGTAGCATTTACATTAGAGATGTAAATAAATCTGCCTGGGTCTAAACAAAAATCAGTCACAAAAAGAAGTAATAGACACCAAAAAAAATCATTTTAACAGCATTAATGGTATGGAGCTCATTATTGTGAAGATCTGCTGTCCTCACAGTGACTTCACCCCTTCCTTCTGTCCCAGCATCTCCTTGCCAGCTGTGCCCAGTTAAGGCAAAAGTGCAAGAAGCAGAAAGGGTGCACACCAGGATCTTCCTCCCCTTGGCCTTGCACCAGCACCGTGCTCTTTAAATAGATGCCTGTGGACATAACTCTTACCATTAATTATAATTATCTTTACAAGTAGGACTATCTATGAGAGCATTGTACTGACAAGACAAGGGGGAATGGCTTCAAATGCAAAGAGAGCAGATTTAAATGGGATATGGGGAAGGAATTCCCAGCTGGGAGGGTGGGCAGGCCCTGGCACAGGGTGGCCAGAGAAGCTGTGGCTGCCCCTGGATCCCTGGAAGTGTCCAAGGCCAGCCTGGATGGGGCTTGGAGCCACCTGGGCTGGTGGAAGGTGTCCCTGCCTGTGGCAGGGGGTGGCACAGGGTGGGCTTTGAGGTCCCTTCCCGACCCAAACTATTCCAGGACTCCAGGATTCTATGGCCAGATCCATGTGGTCTTTCTGATGGAAAGCCTCCAGTCCCTGTGCTTTCCTGCGTGCAAAAATTCCATAATTTGAGATGACAGAATGCCTGCTTTTCTTCCCTGAATGAATACATTAAATAGCAGAGGCTCCAGCAAGTGGTTCCACCGGTTATTGCTCTCAGTTACAAAACCTGAACATCCTTCCTATCCTCCTTCTCCTCTTTTTAACAACCATTAATCCATGAGAGGGCTGTGGATATTTACCCTCTTTTTCAAAAGTCCCAGTTTATCCACTTGGATCACCTAAAGGGTGGTTGAGGACTTCAAAGTGACGGCACGATTTCTCCTGCAAAAAAAATATGTGGCTATCACATATTTATAGATATAATCCAAGGGAAGGAGTGAGGACTCATGTCTGAAAGTCTCAGCAAAGTCATTTAAAATATTCCGAGCAAAATACCCCGGGAGCAGGGATGGTGCCACCAGTGGGAAGCGGAGAAGGGCACGCTGGGACTGTGACAGCAGTGACAGGAACACGAACATGGGGCACTCACCACGTCCCAGCCTGTGCACGTCCCTCCGGACGAACCCTCAGATCTGGAAGTTGTTCAAACGGAGGAAACTCAGCTCACTGCTCATGGCAATAAGTGTGTGCAGGACTCACTGCCTATCTTATTTCTGGAAGCGTTTTGGGTGCAAAGAGAGTTGCAGAAAAACAAAAGAAACTTTGGGGTTATTTCTTTAGAAATAAGTTTCTGCTGTCAACATTATGGAGCAACTTGTCGTGCGTTCCCTGCAAAGAACTTGCCCAGGTATTGCAGGGAAACAGAAAGGAACCCACAGGTTATATCTGAGAGACCCTTTCCAGGAGATCAAATATTCTGGCTAAACAACTGAAGGTAGGGTTTGGACAACTGAAGGTACTGTTTGGACAACTGATGGTAGTGTTTGGACAACCTTGTTTGCCCTTTTGAGAAAAATGGCCCCATAAACATTGCCCCGCTGTCATTAGCACCACGGGTCACAGGTTTTATGCACACCCCATTCAGGTTCTTCAAAGGCAACGCTGCACTTAAAGGGTAATTCGCACATTTCCTCTCCTGAATGAGGCCATTTCTGCGCTAATGTCTTCCTTTTTTTCCACAATAACCATTTTTCTTCTGCTTCTCTCCCTTTCTCTCGACTAAAATCGGTCTGATTTCGCTTTGCTTTGCTTCGCTGCGACCACAAGAAGAGACTCAACACCCACATCAGGAGTGTGAAAAAAACCCTCGAGAAATGTGTTTCCTGAGCGTCCCATCTTCTGCTTTCGGGCCTTTGGGTTATTTTGTGTTCATTGCCCTGACTGATACTTCGTTTTTCTCACATCCACAAACTAGTTAGACATAAAGACCCTACATCAGAGACTGATATGGACACTGCACTAGGCAGAGGGGTGGGTTTATTTTCAGTGAGTCCTAATACTCAGTAAAGTTCCCAGATACCACCAAAGAGTCTTTGACCCCCAGGAAACCCTGTTCCCTAATGCCCTGAATCGGCTGTACTATTATGACAAAAGCAAAGCACATAAAAACATCCCTGAACCACAAAGAAACACTCTCTGAAACCATTCAACTCAAACAGGATGTTTTTTTTAAGCAATGAGAGTTATGGACCCTCAGTCCTTTTCCATCACAGGGAAATAAAGATGTTTTTGTGCACCGAGGCTGAATCTGAATTTTGAAAACACTTGCAGAAGAGCAGAACTAAAAAGTACAAGTGCAATCTGGTACCAAGCATCAAAGAACCAAAAAAATAAGCCTTATGCAGAACCATCTCTCAACCTGCAGTTTTTAACCTTGGGAAGAATTGAATCCAAATTTACAGAATACCCACAGAAGGGAATCATTTTTTCACATTTGCAGAATGAGGCAATTGTATGTTTTTCTGGCTTGGTTTTTGCTTGGTGCTGTGAGGAATAGATCAGCTGGGAGCTCCACGTGTCCGAAATGTTTTCCTTAATAAACAAATAAAAGCAGGAAAATCAGGAGCCAGCTGTTTCTCAGGGATAGTACAGACTCACACGTCCCTCCTGAGAAAATATGAAATCATTTATTTATCTCATAAAAGCAGGAAGATGCTCCAGAATAAGAACAAACACGAAGATTTCTCCCTGAAAGCTGCATTTTTTGACTTGATCATTTTTACTCCTTATCACCCTGACCCTGGCAGTTAATTACATGCAGTCAGGAATCCTTCCATGGTGTATTTCTGAAAGGAAGGGATGCTAATTAATTAAAGAAACGTCTGGAGAACATCAGGATGCAGCAAATGACGCCCCCATCGCCCCACCCAGCAGCAAACCATTGTCCCTCTCCCCAAACCAACCAGCTGACAAGACAACTTGACGAGTAGAAGTTCAGAAAGGGAAGTCAAACCGGGAAATATCCAAAGCCCATAAACAGGTGACACCTCCAGAAGTATCTTTTGACCATCCTACAACAAACCCGGGCAACCCAATAAGGCAAGAACAAAAAATGTGCATTTCATGCCTCAAAACCTGACTGTCCCAATTAGCCTTTTTGCACAAAAATATTCTGGGTAATTTCCTTATACCTCCCCCTCATTCTCATGAAACTTTTGGGGTCCTGCATCCCCTGCACTGGGGTAAAGTGGTCTGGGGTGGGGGGATCTAATGCAGCCAAATCCATAAAGAATTCAAATCCCCAGGATGGATGGTTCCCAAACGTGGTGGTGCCTTGGGCTCTTCACTCGTTACCCCTCACTGCAGTGAGATGGACCCTTCCAGAATCAGGGAGCTTTTTATCACATAAGGAGGTGAAGGAGGTCCCCACCAGAAGAGATTGGAAAGGTCCAAATGCAATTGAACGGAGGGATTAGGGAAATGCACAGAACCAGGGAATCCTGGAATGGTTTGGGCTGGAAGGGACCTTAAAGCCCACCCAGTGCCACCCCCTGCCATGGGCAGGGACACCTTCCACTGTCCCAGGTGGCTCCAAGCCCCGTCCAACCTGGCCTTGGACACTTCCAGGGATCCAGGGGCAGCCACAGCTTCTCTGGGCACCCTGTGCCAGGACCTGCCCACCCTCCCAGCCAGGAATTCCTTCCCAATAGCCCATCTATCCCTGCCCTCTGGCAGTGGGAAGCCGTTAAGGACATGTCCACATACAGCTGTTACAGGCATTATCTCAGCTCCAGCGAATTTTAAACCATTTCTCTGAATACTGGACAGGATCTTTGGCCTTTTCCTGCTTTCTTTTCTCCAGGGGTCACGGCTGCCCAACCCCAACGAGGTGACAGGGAACAAAGGCACGACCGTCTCTCACCAAACAGACTCACCCACCCACTGCCTTAGGGTAGAACCAAAACCCAGACTGGAGAACACCAAAAGAACGTCTTTTTTACCTGGAAAAGAGCAGGCTGCAAACCCCCAGTTTCAGGATGTGCAACCCAAACATATCAGAAAATAGTGTCACAACTTTGGAAACACCTTTGAGCTTCACGAAGCTGCACCAGGGCAGGGTCAGGAGGGAACTCAGGACAAGGTTCTTCCACCAGAGGGTGGTGGGCACTGACCAGGCTGCCCAGGGCGGTGGGCACGGCCCCGAGGCTGCCACAGCTCCAAGAGCCTTTGGATGATCCTCTGGGGCACAGGGTGGGATTTTTGGGGTGTTTGCGCAGGGTCAAGGGTAGGACTGGATGGTCCTTGGGGGTCCCTTCCAGACCCGGATATTCTGTGACCAGATGATTCATGCGTTACTATTCACCCCCTTACAAGTCTCACTATCTACTGGAAAAGAATACACAGTCATTCGCCAAATAAAACAAACCTTATACAGGAATTAGCAGAGGATGTTATTATTTGATAGAGCATAATCCCTTTTATTAATGACTAAATGGGTGCAATAGCTCAGTCCTCGGTGATTATGATTATTCCCAAAATAAAGTCCCCGAAGGGACACAGCTCCCTATTTACCATGAGTACAACAGGGCTCACTCCTCTGAAGCTGCCAAGGGAAACAGCTGAAGAAAAAAAGACAGATTGAAGGATAAATTGTGTTTTTGTTAGTATGTGACCTTGGAATGTTCCAGTACAAGAACCCAGCCCGGGACTGGACACAGTCCTCTGCCAGGACACTTGGAGGAGCAGGAGAGGGAATGAAATCCATGAGAAAAACAGCACACAAAGGACGTTGGGCATTTCTTAAAGGCCCTGGTGAAGAACGATCATGGTCACAAGGCCCCGATGAAGAACAATCATGGTCACAAGGAACTCAAGCGTGAGAATTGTCAGAAATGGTAAAGATGCAGAAGGTAAGGAGAACGAGGAAGTTCTGGTGCTTGAGATACTTCCAGAGTTTCTCTTTTCTTTGTTCCACCTTTAATTTGGGGGGAATTCTGCATGGCTGCCGTGTGAAACAGCCCCGAACATGGGGGCACTCGGTGCTCCCGGGTCTGCACCCCCCCCTACCCTTCTCCTTCTGCTCTCCTTGCCTTATTTTTAACCACAGCAGTAACAGAACCATCCCAGCCTTCGGCAGGCCTTGTCACTACCCAGCAAGCAGCAGCAGACCAGACTCCACACAAGTCAAGCACAGTTCCCACCAGCATTCCCTCTAAGTGGATGCCAAGCTCCCTCCCAGAGTTCATTCCGGCTTTGTGCTTATCAGAACAAACTTTGTTTCCTTGCTGGCTGCCTCTTCCCTTTCCTCATGGCAGGAGGGCACCTAATTCAATGAGCATGAAACTCTTCCCTGCTGCTTTATTTTCCTAATCAAACACCTCTCTCTATGCCCCCAAACAAAGCTTCCCGTGGAGGAAAAACTGTGCAAAAGCTTTGCAAAACTTTGCTATCGACAGCCCAGCCTTCTCTGGTTCACTGCATTTTTAATCTCCCGTGAACAGATTTGCCAGTGGAGCTGAAGGTCACATAAAAACGCACGGAGGCTTTAAGGACTTCTGTCTCAGTGAGGGTTTAAGCCAGCAGAACTAGGAGGTGATGGAAGCTTTAGGATAATCAGGATATGGCTCCAGCTCTGCTGAAGTCCCGCTGACATCAGAGGAAGGGAAGTGTGTGCTGGATTATTTATTACTGGATGCCTAAAGGCTGCTCTGAAATGGGTCATAGATGGCCACCCTCCTCCGTTGGTTCAGAATCCTATGGCATCATTTCCATAAGGGAAATGACTTCTTGTGCTCACACATTCATTTTTCCGCAACGAAATCCTTGCTGTGTCTGGATGTGTAAAAACCATCCTAAGCCTAACCCGGAGAAAATTCTAAAGCTTGACTACACAACAATAACAAACTGCTTTTTGTATAATAAACTGTTGGAAACAAACCATTACTGTGCTTAATGATTAATTTGCTACGTCTTTGGTTTTTAAGCCTTGCCCAAGGCTCCAAGCTGCTCTTCCAGGCCATTCCTCATTACAAACACCCAATTTCCTTGGCATTTATTAAAGCACGACAGAAGGGTAAAGGTCACCAAACAAAACTTTCTGCCAGCAGCCTTTTCCACCCGCACTCCACCTTTCCAGTTTGGTTGTCAAGCCTCCTGCTTCCTGTTGGCCCATGAGGAATATACCATGTCACTAAAGAATCAACATGGAATGTTATCATCTCTGAGATAATGCAATCATAGAACCACAGACTGGTTTGGGCTCGAAGGGACCTCAAAGCCCACCCAGTCCCACCCCCTGCCATGGGCAGGGACACCTTCCACCAGCCCAGGTGGCTCCAACCTGGCCTTGGACACTTCCAGGGATCCAGGGGCAGCCACAGCTCCTCTGGGCACCCTGTGCCAGGGAAGGATTTCTTCCCCATATCTATCTAAATCTACCCTACTTTAGCTTAAAGCCCTTCCCCCTCGTCCTGTCCCTCCATCCTCTGTCCCAAGTCCCTCTCCAGCTCTCCTGGAGCCCCTTCAGGTGCTGGAAGGGGCTCTCAGGTCTCCCTGAAGCTTTCTCATCTCCAGGTGAACCCCCCCAGCTCTCCCAGGCTGGCACTGCCAGGCAATGAGCTCTCTGCTGTCAACCACATGAGAAAAGGCAATGCCTGTGTGCTGCCAACTCAAAACTCCCTGTCACCAAAATGGAATGTGTGTTTCCTAAGTGGGGCTGAAGGAATTCTTGGTGGCTGAGATAAAATGTTCAATTCAGCCGGACTTGGAGAGGGGCTGTAGCACACAAAAGCCAGGGTGGTTGTCCTCCAGCAGTCAGTCCCAGCAGAGCACTGGGAGGACTGGCCAAGCACGGCTGGGAAGAGGACAGGATAATTCTCTTTCCCTCCTGTTTGTGCCTGCTTTGCTCCTTGCTACCAGGCTTCCTGCTACCTCCCCGTTCTGCATGCACTGCTCAGCACACTCCGATCTTTCCACCGCTTCCCAGAGAGAGAATGGGATGATCTGCAACACCTTATTGTCCAAGGATCCCCACTCCTGTACCCAGAAGAATATTTCCTCCATTACCGTTTTTAAAGGCACCTGAAAGTCTCCTCTCCCCCATCCTGCATGGCCATAGATGGTGAGCTGTCACTGAGACAAGGTATGCTGTACATTTATCTCCCTCATTCCCCTCTCAGTAAATACCTCAGCCTTCCAGGCGCTTACCTGCTTTATTTCTGGGTCTGAACTTCTTCCAGCTCTTCTCTGCCCAGAAGGGAATGTCAGATGTAAGTGGCATTGCACCCACTGTGTCCCGCTCTGCTGTGGGATGGGACCAACCTCAAAATCACACCAGGTTAATGACTAATTACTGAGTGGTTACTCAAGGAAACCATTATCCTTGAGCATCCTTTGTTTACTGTTCATCACACCCCATCCTCAGCCTGCTGGACATTTCAAGGAGTTTTGCACTTGATATTGCAGAATTTTTATTCCTTTTGACAACGTTTCAGCCACACTTCCTTTTATTGCCAGCTGTCACCCTTTCAGGCAGTAATTTTGCAAAACCCCCTGAGGAAGAGATGGTAGAATTTTGGAGGGGCAGATTCCTGTGTATAAAGCGGCACTTTCAACCCAAGCTTGAACAAAACAACACCAAAAGTTTCCCAAGTTTCACTCACTTTTGAAGTCTTCAAAACATACCTTGTATCAACATCATTTCCTCCCCAAATTTTTACTCTTCAGTGTAAAACATCTATAGCAAAGATGTCCCTGCATCCACTGACTCATCATTCTCCAAGTCCTTGTTGATTCTGGATTTAATTTCACCCCGCTGATGTTCAACGAAAACTACAGATCTTGGGTATTCCCCCAGGAAAGACACCTTCACTGGGTTATCAGCCCTAATTCTCTGCTCTTCTCAGGTGATTTGTCCTGACTCCTCCTAGAGTGACGCTGCCCAGCCGATTCTGTGTCTCTGTTTGCTGGGAGGACTGGGACACCTGACCTTTTGGGTGGTGTCAGGCACATACTTAAGACACAAATGCCACTGCCTGGTGGGTTTTTGCTAAGAGAGGCACAAGACGCAGGTAAAACATTTGCTGGGCGTGACACATTCATTAAGTAAATAAATAAACTGGGGATCGATAACTGGATCAGGAACATAAAATTCCAGCTGGATATATCCCTGGCAGGAGGGATGGAGTCGTGCCTGGAAAGCCAACAGGCTGGGGCTGAGCATGGATGTACCCAAACAAACATCAGTTTAATACTTTCATATGTAGAGGTTTTAATTGGTTTTAAGTAGTGTTTTTTTCCCTGGTTTCCACCATCCAGAGCCCGGGAGCCCCACGGTGCCATCCTCGGAGGGAGCTGAGCCCAACAAACGGCTCTTGAAGGAGGGCAGCAACTCATCCAGATGCGCCAAACAGCTCCTGCATGGAAATGCAGCTGTTTTGGGAACCGCTTGGGCACCTCTTGGATTTTGCAACAAGCTGAAAAGGATGGGAGGAGGCCTTGGAGGGCAAGGTAGAGGCTCAGAGCACCATATTGCCTGGTGACCCACAGGAGTGGGTAAATCCCGAGGTGGGGAGCTGAGACCTGGCCATGTGTGCCACCTAGTGCTGCCATGGGACACCAAACCCCTGGCATCGCAGCCACGCCTGGCACAGGTGGGTACAACAGCCAGGTGCCAGGCACTGCAGTCACCTACATTTCCATTTAGCACTTGCCACAAAAATGTTCTCCCCCCAAATGCAATTGCGTTTGCAGGTCCTTCCTCAGCACTGAGATCTGTCTCGATGGGAATGGCCAGAGGGCCAAGCCAGTGTGGGCACAAATCCCCCCTAAATGCCCACAGTTTGCAATTACAAACCTTCGAGCCACCTCGTTAGGGAGATTATTTGCGGTTTAGGACACACTGACACTGCAGCGTGGAATTCGGGAGGGACTCACAAGAGAGTCCCTGCCCAGAGGACAATGCAAAGGTGGCAAACCAGTCCTGCCCCTCTGCTCTTACACAGGAGCTTGACGCGGGAACTTGGAGTATTACAACGTGGAGCTAATGGCAAAAAGTGAATTTTAATCTCAAAGTCATCCTTCTTCTTCCAGTTCTGGAAGAACCGGTCACTTGTTTATTTCTCCAGGGACTCCTTGGACAAAGGTGAATGTGGTAATGCAGGGCCTCACATAAAAAGGCAAGCACGGACGCTTGTGACAAACTAGAAACAGGCAAAATAAAGAATTATCCCCTTCCAAATACTGTGCTTGCTTTTATATAACACTCCATACTCCCCCCATGTTCTGTTAGAATAAGGTGGGATCCTTGGTTGCTTTGAGACTGGGATTGGGGCAACATTTGAGAACATTTGCATAATCTATAACATAATTTACAGAGAAGAGAGCAATGGTTTTGCTCTTAAGAACACACATCTCCTTAAGTAATTATCTGCAATCCTAAACCAAAACATAAATACCTGTGTTGGTGTAAGGAAATACAGAGGTGGGTCTTCTCTCTCCTCCAAACCAAGGGGGTCACATGTTGGATCAGCAGCAGAAGCACCACACAAAAACCTGTGACATAATTCACACACCTGAATGATCTTTGTTCTGGGAGTTTTGTTAGCAGCTTTAACCCCCAACAACCTCCCATTCTGCTTTTTCCAGGTTTAGCTATTCCAAAAGCTTTCCCAGTAGGGTCCCACTTGTATTAACTCCTTTTTTTTACTTTTTTCCCCCCTTGGAGAGATTCCCTGGCTCTTTAAATCTGAGTACGTCAGTTCTAGTCCACTTTTCCTGAGCCTAATTCTGTGCATTAAAGCCTGGGGACAAGGCTGTGCCACTCCCAGTGCAGATGTTCCCTGGATGGGATGAAACCAAAGTTGCAATGAGACACCACAAAGAGAACCACCATTTCACAGGAGCTTTGTGAAAGACATTTAAAGGCTTGGAGAAATAAATTAAATTGGGGAAGTACATAAACCATTTTTTTTTTTTCTGACAAAGTTAAAGCCTAATAAAGCCCAAATCACCCAAATGGAATAGGGATGCAAAACTGCTGCTGACTTTAAAAAACAAAGTGTGGAGGAAAGAACATAAATCCCGAAAATGTGGCAAGGAGAATGTTGAGGTCAGAACTTGGAGAGGAGAAAGAAGAGGGCACGTATGCACATCACTATTCATGGCTTTCACACTCCCACAAACTTCACCATAAAGTTGTGGACTCCCCTGGATCCCTGCAAGTGTCCAAGGCCAGGCTGGACTGGGCTTGGAGCAACCTGGGACACTGGAAGGTGTCCCTGCCCATGGCTGGGGTGGGACTGGATGGGCTTTGAGGTCCCTTCCAACCCAAACCATTCTGGGCTTCTGTGGTCCTGAAATGGGACCTGAATCATATACATGTCCACACCCAGGTGAGAGTAACTGGCTGTGCATTTTCAGTCAGCAAATATTTTGGAAACCAAAATTTTTCCTCTTTTGAGAAAGAAGTGGGAAGACAACCGGAGGAGAACGTACAAACACATGGTCATTCTTGGTCTTGCTAAGCTTTCTCCCTGATTCTCTGGGCTGTCAAACAGACAGAAGAACAACAGCGGGTCAAAAATGATCAACTAGCTATGCCTGGTATTTATGAAGTCCAAGCTCTGGGCTGAAGACACTATCCCAGTGGCCCAGGAATAACCCAGTGTCTCACCATAACCCTGTTTTCAGGAAGTGGGGTTTCTGGCACCCTCAGTGAGACGAGCGGTTCTTGTAACTGGAGAAGGCAAACAACCCTCTGACACAGCTCCCACACCGTGTCACGCCACGGGGACAAAAGGAGGGGGTGAGAACTCAAAGGACCGCAAAACTCACTGCCACAACATTTGTATGGATTATTTGAGGATGCACGTCAATTCAAATCCCCAATCGAATTTGCCTAATGGCGCTTTATTCAGTAACTAAACAAACCATTTGTTTCTGCTGGTGTTGGTTACCTCCGTGTTAATTATTACCCTTTATTTACGAACCGCCGGACGTGGCTCTCAGGGCTCTGGTGCCAGCGACAAAGCGGGGATCGGTCACAGGTTAGACCCGATGGCCCTGGAGGTCCTTCCCAACCTAAATGATCCTGTCATTGTGAAACATCTTCAGGAAGCCACAATCGTGCTCTACCCCAGCGGCAAGGAAAGGGCAGAGGGGCAAGTCCCCCCATCAGACTGGACTGAAACAATTCCAGCTCTTCTCCAAACCACGCACTTTGTGTATGCTCAGGAAAAAAAACCCAACATTGTGCTGCATTTTAAACAAAAACCATGCAAATGTGGAATACATTGTTGGCCGCAAGCATCAGATATACCTTCCCAAAGCTGGATATGAACATAGGTGACTATTTTTAAAGACGTGATCTCTAGCAGCGCTCCTGTTGCTGAATGCCTCAATTATTGCTCAGGGATGAGCACTCCATCCCAAAATCAGGACTGATTCCAGACACTGGTAATTTCAGAAGGTGTTAAAAGTGGCTGTATGAAATGTGGAATTCAAAGCAAGAGAAAAAGATTCACCTTAAGTCAAGGGCATCGTTATGCCAAGCAGAAAAGCCAGTTTTTAAGCCACAGGAGGTGAGCCCTTTATTAATATCTTGGTTAAGCATCAGAGCAAAAAAAAACGGCTTACAAAGAGGAAAATTAAAATTACCCTCCTAATGAATCGGAACACCTGGGAAGGGGAGGTTTTGAAATGCTCATCTGGATGACACCCCAAGAGCTTTAGGGTATGGAATGAAACACATTACCCCAATCAACACTATTTTTGATGACTCCCAGCCTAAAATCATGTAGGGTTTTTTTTGCACAGGAACTGGTTCCAAGTTCCAGTTAGGTGTCATCCAGCAGTTTAAGAATTCTTTGGATCTGGAGAGTTCTGCAAACAGTCTCATTGTGCTCTTGTTCACCACAAAGATTTGACTGTACAAATTCAGGTGTTGCGTGTAAGTTCTTTATTTCCCACCGATCTTACACTGCCTCGTGCTGAGGAGAACATGAAGGGAACTAAAATATTCCAGCCTGAGGATAAGACTCGTGGAGTGTCCAAATCATTGCAATGTAAATCTCTGTGGAGCTGCAGAGACTTGTTTGGGAGCAGGCAACAAATCAACTGATACTGAAATAGTGGATGCACAGTGGATGTAGCACACAGGAAAAGGTTGTTGTCTGGGTTACATGGTCATTCCTGCTGGCCTTTGCATTTGGGGGTTTTCCTTCCCCGGCCAACATCACCCAGAGTGTGACGATAGCATTTGACTTCTTACAGTCCTGCCTTTACTCATTTACATTCATTAGTGCCAAAGAGCGGGGACAAGGAGCCTTGGGCAAGGGGCAAATCATTCTCACCAGTCAAGTATAACTAAAATGTTCTCCACGTAAACATTTCTCCTCTTTCCTACCCTCTGGAAAGTCCATAAACCTTCAAAATCCCCCAAGAGCTAAGTTACAACACCTACGAACGGCCGTGCGTGGGACACCCCGTGTTTAAGGGACAGAGGCAGGAGCTCCAGTTATTTTGGGAGAGTCCAGGAAGCAGAAGTTCACAAGGTCTCACTTGCCACATCCACATTTCCATACCCGGGATCATCCGAGTTCCCCGAGGCCAGAAGAAAGGGCAGGGGAGCCATGTCTGTGGCCAGAGGAGATGTTTGTGTGGGAGCTCTGGCCCTGCCCATGGACATCGAGTCAGGAGCAAAGACCGCATCCTTTTTGCCCCCAGGAAGAGCTGGAACTCTTCTGCAGGCACAGAAGAAAAGCTCCCTGGGACAGCAGGGAATGCCACCAGCCGCTGACCTGGGCACCACTGGAGGCTCACGAGGCTGTGGGAGCCGCCATGATGGGCTGGAACCAGTCACACAAAGGCACCGGTGGCAGCTCAAAGAAGCACCAGCCCAAAATCAGCTGCCCAGACAGAGCTCTAATGGTGACATAAACCCTGCTATTTCCACCCAAACCTGGCCCCCGGCTAACGCCGGGTGCTGACAGGCCCCGGGTTGCTGGCAACTCTCTCCAAAACAATCTCAGGAAGAATGCCATCCGAAATGAAACCCCAAAATAGCTCACACTGCCAGGGCATGTTGCAAAGCCCTCATTTACTTAATGAACTACCTACAAGGGGAACACAGTGAGGCCCCGAGTGGCACCAGCACAGAATTTCCACAGCTGGTGGAAACAACCAAAGGAGACGAGCTGAAATGTTTTCAGGTGGGTTTGTATGATTTATCTGCTCTTCACTGAGGGTCAGGATGAGAAATAAACCCAAAAATATTTTGGAGGCCAGCTCTGGACAAGCAGAAAAACAGTGGAAGAGAGTAACATTGATATCAATCCAAATTTACAGCTGTGCCAGGAGGAAACACCATCCAAATTCATGATATAGGGTGACTCTTGTGGAGGACAATAATCAGAACCATAAAATCAGACACACTGCTTTGTACAAACAGTAATTCAGCCAGACAGGAGTCCACCCTTAACCCGTGTGCTGACAATTCAGTGCCTGGAGCAAACACCCTGGTCTGAGAGCACATCCTCTCAGGAATTGTGCTCGGGCTCAATGATTTTCAGGGTCTTTTCTGACCTTACCGGTTCTGTGAGTCCATTCCCAGTTTTGCTCTTTGGAAAGGGGTGTTCCTGCAGGCCCAGGGTCTCTGCAGGGGTGTAGTTGCCCAGGTTCTGGTTCCCTCACACACCCCAATGCAAAGGATAAGCAGACAATGTCCCCGAAACGGGATAAAAAAATGCTAACACGGCTCCAGGACCAAAAGGGAACATCAGGTGTTTTCCCTGGCACATACACTAAACTACCTCTTACAGCCTCTGCAGGGGTTGTGTCTCCTTAATTATTTTCTATTTTTGTATTTTTAATCATCATACATTTTCCCTTAACTGAAAATTCTAAGGAAAAGCAATCAAAACCAGTGAGACTTTATCTGCTGATGAGTATCTCCACGGTGGCGTTTCCCTCCAAGGCTGGATTTTAAGCCCAGCAAACCAGCCAGGTTTTTATGCCATTACATAATTGGCCGTCTCCAAAAAGCAGAGAAGCATCTGAACAATTTCTAAATGATTTGCCTCTGGTGAGAGTCATATGTCTTGGCAAGACATAACATGATGTGATGTCTCCTTCCCAACCATCTGATTTCACTTTGAAGAAAGCAGGACTTTCTCCAGATTCTCTCTGCCAGGATGCTCATTGTCTTGGCGAAATCTTTCTGGATTAAACTCGTGTTCCGACCTGAGCAGTTTAACTCACAGCATTTCTTAAAGTGTCTTAAAATCCCACTGGAAACTACAAACAATTTGAGTTCCTAGAGGCCTGTTAAGGAAAAGGGTCAGGGGACACAGTTTTAACTCAGTCTCTGAGTCCTTTTCCCTCAGCAGTAACCAGCTCACTTAATATCTCTTTTTTCCTTTAATTTCTTCCCAATTTTTTTCAATTGTCAGAACATGCTGGAAGTGAGGCAAAGTGACAAGCCATTACAACAACATTGGAAAACACTCCTGATGTCACTCTGGAAACAGAGATGACTAGAAAGGAGACTTGGGAGTTTGGGTAGCCTGCACTGGGCATGGCCTGCTCCAGGCACCTCCCCACCTCGGCGGAGCTACAACTATAATTTGTGTGGGCATGGATGCACTGGCCATGCCAAAGGGCTGCCTGTTGTGGCATCTGTGTCATGGAACATTCCTCTTTGGCTGACACCGGATGACTCCTCCAGCCTCCCAGCCGGGAAGAGCTGGAGTCACTTTTAATGAACTCGATGGCTTAGTGTCAGTATTTTGATCCACATCTAGTCCCCAGTGAAGGAGGGACCTCGGGGGCACCTTCTCTGTGGGCACTGAGGGAACAAATAATTGCACAGAGGAGCTTCTCCCTTCTCAAAGCACTCACTGTCTACTCCAGGGAGACCTGAGAGTCCCTTCCAGTGCCTAAAGGGGCTCCAAGAGAGCTGGAGGGGGACTCTGGAGTGACAGGACACAGGGAACAGCTTCCCACTACCAGAGGGCAGGGTCAGGTGGGATATTGGGAAGGAATTCCTGACTGGGAGGGTGGGCAGGCCCTGGCACAGGGTGCCCAGAGAAGCTGGGGCTGCTCCTGGATCCCTGCAAGTGTCCAAGGCCAGGCTGGACGGGGCTTGGAGCAACCTGGAACAGTGGGAGGGGTCCCTGCCCATGGCAGAGGGTGGCACTGGAGGGGCTTTGAGGTCCTTTCCAACCCAAACCATTCTGGGATTCTGTGATTCCATGAAACTATGAATTCTCAGAAAACCCCACAAAACCCCTCCGAGCAGAGCTCACTGGACAAAACACTTGTAAATTGAACGGGTAAATGCTCTTGTAGAAAGAAGAAGAAAAAAAAATCTTATTTGCAATATTTACTTTCTGTAAGCCAAACAAGAAAAGGGGTTAATGAATAAAACTAAACAAACTTTAGTGCCCAAGGATGTGATTTATGTAAGAAAGCATTACCCCAAAGCAATTTTCTCCTCAGTAAAACCTACTTTAGTTTCCTTTATCCAGTTTAATGTCCACGTGCTGGCAGCCACGGAGAAATACAAACAATGGCATTTGCAGCTTTAAGCTGCACAACAAAAGAGTGAGAGCCTGGATGACAGATTTCACTAAAAGTTAAGCAGGAAGTAGTTAAAAAGAAAATTCCAGCATCTGCAATATGGAACCTAATACTTAGAAATACCTCCAAGGAGGGATTTTCTGCAGAGGCTTCCCACAGAAATAGTATTTTGATATACAGCCCTTACTATAAATGGCCCAGCAGAAGCAATTACCCTCGTATGAGTTACAGGCAATGACAAAAAGCAGATAAAATGTCAGCTGACACTACTTTATGAAAGGGAGTTACAAAACCTCCTGACGTCTTTTGGGAGCTGACTGTGATCAAATGTCTGCATGGGAAACACAAAGCATATGGAGGCCGTGTGGGGGAAAAACAGGGGCCCTGCTAAAACAGCCCAGAATGACAAGAGCGGAGGAGTTCACGGCTTAAGGTTGGGAACAATGGCCAGTAACAATTGCCAACAAAGGAAACTCAGTTTCCTTCATTCAAGGAACAATGAAAAGTATTTTCCAGTCTAGGAGGTACAGTTGAAATTGGAAAAAAAAAAAAAAAAAAAGATACACCTGTAGATGAGTGCATCCAAACAAGGTCCCTGAAAATTGCAAGAAATTAAAAAAATCCACAGATCTGCTTCAGGGTGCAGCTGCAAAAGCTTCTGTTTATATAACAGCCTGTGTTTATGGCCTTCTCCTTTAAATTCACCATTAAAAAGATCCAAAAGTCTTATGACCTAAAAAACCAAACGGGACAGATCATAGCTAGGGTGAAATTCTCAGTCAGTCTCTGCCTCAAACCACCATCAGGGATACAAATGTTGTGCTTCATACTCCATTCATCCACACTCCTTGGAAAAAGCTCGTCCTAAAGAGCTTTGAGCTGAGTTTAAGTCACTTAGGGCTTGTTTGTCAGGAACTGGTCAGGCGAGACTGAATTTGTGACTACCAAGAGCGCAAATGAGGAAAAGAACAAACTTGTCTAATACATTCCATTTGAAAAAACAAAACGCAGTTCTGGAAGCCACTTCTGTGGGGGATTCCTTCGTTCCCTTTCCTTTAAAACAACGTGAATTCAGCTCCCAGTCACCACCCAAGGAAAGAGCTCATCCTTACTTTGGATCAAGTGGAGGTTCACGTTTAAGCTGAGCAAAAAGGAGCAATTCTCGTGTTCTTTTCCTCTGTGGTTTGGTAACCAGTCAATGTTTACCGTGTATCAACAGCGTGCAGATGCCCTGTAGTCATGTTACAATACAGGGATCTGGCAAAGAATTTGCAAAGCAAACAGACCTGCCCGGGAGAAAACCTGGTCAGCACACAGCACCACCGTGGACTGTGCAGGTGGCTCATCTCACCTCTCATCTCCACAGGTAAATGGGATGTAAAGTCACTCCCCTCACTTTAGTTTCACTCACAGAATGTCACTCCATTCCCTTGTAAATGATTTCTCTCTGTATCCCTTGTAGGCTCCCTTCAGGTACTGAGAGGATTGGAGCTTTGAATCTGTCAAGAATCTGTCAAGAATGTCAGAGGATCAAAACAAGGTCCCGCAGACATTGTTAAGAACAGAAGCCTGGAAAGAGTTCCTTGAACTGCGTTTACTCTATGCAGATGTTAATGATAAAAAATACAAGCTTTCCTATTGGAAATCTCTCCTCAGAATTCTAACTGGCATGCAAATAAACCCAAGTTGTGGATTTATGTGTCTTCAGCAGAGGGAGTGCAAAGGGAAGTTTCTTTGAAGAGGGGGAAAAAGTGGGGCTTGGACTTGCTCAGGTCTTGCCTAAGTCAGCTGTAGCTTTTTGTGACATCTGCCTAATTTTTTTACACTGGTTTTTTTTTTTCTTTTTTCACAGTTCCGGGAGGAATTAAGGAAACCAAAACCCAACCAGCCCCAGCTCATTTGGATAACAAGGCATACTCCCATTTTCCTGTGCAATGACCCATGTCCACAGTTACCCCATGGAATTAACCTGCCCTCCTGCTCCCTGTCTCCCTGGAATACGTGTGTGCAGGCAGCCCAGCCAGTGCACAAGCATTCCTTGCCAATCACTGTCCATGGTATTTTTCCCAGTCCAGCTCCCAGCTCTCCCATCCTCTATATTCATATGGTGCTTTTGCCTGGAACAGATTTCTTTCGTGTTCCGGACGATTCCTAAATTGCACTAGTCTGGAAACTCCATAAACAGGCACCTTTTTGCTGCAGTTTTCCAGGAAAAATAAGGCAACCTCCCTTGTTTTAAAACCAGGTGATGAGTACTTTTGTTTCCAGCACAGCCCAGGGGCGCCAATGAAAACAAGACCCCACGTGAGGACATGGAATGAAGAGAGGGAGAAGTGCAGCCCAGTTGCCTGGTGAGGCAAACCAGCGGGTGACCACACGAAACCTCAAAGCAGCTACATAACCAAACACTTCTGCAAACACATTTCTCATTGGCAGAAAGCAGAAACAGGAGCTTAAAGACATCGACTTCCTCTGAAGGTCCTTCTGTTTTCCAAGAACATTTTGGAACACCCAGAATTGTTATGATATCTGTGTACCCATCAGCCTTGGAGTGGGTTTGCTTCGGGTGCGAGGTGTCGAAACTGTGATAGCAAACTTCAGACTGAGCTCCTTTTGCAAGAAAAGAGCAGGGAAAAAAGCACAGGCTGAAGAAATTAAACTGGTTTCCTCCTGCCAGGAAACCACCGCACCATAAAACAAGAGGAGATTACCACAGTCACAAAGGAGGGGAAAATATTTGAAAGATATTAAAAAGGCTTGAGGACAAATTCACTGCTAGTTAAGTCGAGTTTTCATGAGTCAGTGCAAAACGGAGCAGCACCAGTGCTGGGGGACAATGTTTCTCCCGCTGCCACTCCGTGTTCCCTTCTTTTGGTGGCACTCCTGAAGCCCGTCAACCCTTATGGATCACTGGAGCTGCCGCCCTGAACCGTTGCCTTGGAAAAGGTGTGAATTTATGTAGCCTTTCATGTGCAGTTAAGGCTAAAATAGAAACAGGAACCGCTTGGGGGGATTGCTTCCTCCCCAAACGCCAGCAAATGCAAAACTGCTGAGGCTGGCGGCGGTTCTCCGTTCCGCAGGCTGCTTCCACCTGCACCAAAGGGGGCCTCAAGGAACGCAACCAAAACAACACTCATTTTTGGCAAATACACTAGAAAACAAAAGGGCACTTAGTTGATGCATTAATTCTCCACCGGGTGGTGAGCCCTGCCACAGCAAAGCCTTTTATTTCTAAGAAAAATTGCCTTCGCAGTATAGGAACAGTTCTCTGGGCGATACAATCCCCAAGCAACAAGTGGGGAAGGGCAGCCTTTAGAAAAACACCACTGCCACATCTCCCTGATTTTCCCATCGTCTTGGAAAGATAAAGAATGCCCTCAGTCCTACTGCAGCCGGCAGGCACACCAGAGACCTTCTGCAGCCAAAATCAAAAGAACTCCTGTGCGTTCTGGCTGGTTCTCCAGCTGCAAAAAGGGCTGCTTGCCAAGGAGAAACGTCCTCTCTGAAGGCTGAAGTTCTGCACTGTTTCTTGGTTTACACATTGGTTAATTACAATTATCAGCTATCCATATCTCCAGGGTCCTTCAAATCATAGCATAACTACCTTTGTACGAGCATTTTAGGGGCAACTCTCTGGCTGCCCACAAGTTTTCCCTTTAATGTTGCTGGTTCTACACCCTAAAAACATTTTCTGGATTTACATGTTCCTATGCACCTTATTAAAACATAACATCTCACTTGCCTGGTGGTTTCAGGGCAGTCTCATTGTCTAACAACCTCAACAAAAGCTCTGTGAGATGGAATAAAACCGATGGGACATATAAAATGTACAAAGCCAGACCCTCGATCCACAGCGTTGCGTGTACCAGGCACTGTACCCTGACCCCCTGGACATCACCAGAGCTCCATAATTAATCCAGTCTGCTAATGACACCTTGAAATGCAGGAACAACACACCCCCCTTTCAGCCTTGGAAAGACTAAGCAAGACGTGAAAGGCAGCCACAGCCCACAGGGACAGGCTGCCAAGAGCCACCCTCTGCTCCAAGTGGGTGACCACAGCCAGTGTTTTATGCAGGCAAATATATAAATAAATAACAGATGCTTTTTCCTGTGCCAGAGGAATAATGTGATCGCATCCTTTCGTGCACCATTCCCTAAATCATGCAGGATGACCTACTGCTGATGTATACAAATTATTCACTGACCACAACGTAACTCTTTGAGGGCAAAAATAAGACTTTATTTAAACTGGCCCGAAACCACTTTCTGGCAAGTCACCGGTCTGCAATTTAAACACCACCAGCATCGACCCTTAAGATACCTTAATTGAAGGAGTTAAGGGAGTTTTTTGTTACTTAATGCTGACCTTGAGGGTGAAAGTGTGAGCGATGGGAGGACGGAAGCTCCACACTGAGGAGTTGCACAGCTGCATGACATCCTCCTGCTTGCATAATATTCCGCACGCAACTGAGATTAAAATAGTAGTTTACTGATAAATAAGAAATAATTATGACCAAAAGCAAAAGCATGCTCAAACGACAAAAGCTCTGCAGCACTCGAGGGAAAGGAGGAAAACTGTGTTTACAGGGCCACCATCCCAAGTGGTATGGGGGAGGTATTCTAAAGGAAAAGCATTGGGGGAAATCACTGGTTGCTTCAAAAATGCCCCATAACTGGATGTGGTCTCGTCAGAAATGCAAATATATAGAAATAAAACTAAATGCCCTCATTATCCATACTGTGCATGGCGCTTTGCAGCACGAGTGTGATCAAAGCCCGGCGACCGCCTGCTTAATGAGCATGGTAAAATTAAATCATTAATAAGCTGAAGCCCACATTCCCAAGAGCTTGAAGGAAGGGGGAAGGGGGCGAACTCCTTGGGACGCTGGTGGTGCCCGTTTAGCCCCAGCATCCACTGCACTTCTCCAGTGGGAAAGGAGCATTTGCTCCAGCGGTTTTAAAGGACGGCTTGGAAAAGGGGAGGTTTGGGGGGGCTGAAACAGGGAGAGCTGGAAAAGGAGTAGCTGGAAAAGGGGGACTGGAAAAGAGGGACTGGAAAAGGGGGCACTGGAAGAGAGGA
>VWZG01007661.1:286729-324852 GCA_013396735.1 Grallaria varia
ATATATGTATATTTTACGTGACTGCTTTCTAATTGTAATTTTTTTTCCTCTGGTGCTTTTTTTTTCTTTTAATTTATATAAAATCTCAGATGACTCCCGTGTTTGCTTCCTCTGTAAATCCAGACATTTTCATTAGCATTGGTAAGGGATTGATCACATCAAAAAAACCCCTTCCACTACTGCCTTTCAGAAGCAAGACACACAAGAAAGTAGGTGCCAAGAGAGGGAGGAGGAAAAAGGTGGCGCAAGAAATTCACCGGTTTTCCTTCCTGGGATTTTCTTGTCTGCAGATCCTGAGGACACACTGAAAAATTTGGTGTTCCCTTGAAGCTTCAGAAAGCAGAGTCAGAGGCTGGGCAAGCTGGGAGCTGAGCACCTTTGGGAGATGTCCCCAAATTGGATCCATGTACCACCCCTGGAAGTGTCCAAGGCCAGGCTGGACGTGGCTTGGAGCAACCTGGGCTGGTGGGAGGTGCCCCTGCCCATGGCAGGGGGTTGGATGAGATGGTCTTTAAGGTGCCTTCCCACCCAAACCACTCTGTGATTTTATGATTCTAGCAAGGCACAGTTAGAGAAAATTGGAAATCCAACTGCAACCGTAATATCTCTTTTTTTTTAATTATCGGCGCTCCACGGAATCGTCACACAACTGGGAGCATCTTTAATTAACAGAACCACCGAAACACTACGGTTGGAAAACACCTCCAAAATCCAAGGAGCAGTTCCTGCCTCTGGCTCAGGATGGACCCCAAAATCCCCCCCAAGAGCAGCGGGGGAACTCATTCCTCTGTCCCGGTAACGAGGTGCAGCTCGTTACCGCAGGCTGGCACCGTGGCGTGTGCCAGCACCCCTGTCCTGACCTGCCCAGCTCCCAGGGAATTTTATCACCCATTTATTCCCCCAAAAGCACGTTGGCTTTTCCCGTGGGATCACCTGAAACCTTGGAAACACACACACTCATACCATGGGATGGGTCAAAGGGTGAGAGCGATGCCCACCACGCCGAGCGCCGGGTGGGGCTGGAGAAGGCATGTGTCCCTCAGCTGCCTTTCCCTAAACCACAGAAATCCACCCAAAAAAGTAAAGCTTTTAGGGTCACTCATCAAGGAAAAACTGTGCCAGCCATCCAGATAAAACTGTGCCAGCCATCCGTAAGGATATTCCCAAATTTACGCCAGTGGGTCTTCAGAGGTGGGAGGTGAAACCAAGACCCCACAAAGTGTCACGACTTTGGGGTAAAAGCCTGACCCTACGAGAGTGCAAAAACTCTTTTCATGTGATTTGAAGTGCCAAAAATCTTCGGTGAGCCACGACAAGAGCAACAACAAACGGCTCTGGATCTCTTCGCCTGCACCTTCCAAAGCTCCTCCTGAGAAGTGACACAACTCGACGTCCTTTCAGTTGTGGCTTTCCAGGCCGTTGCCCGGACGATGTTAATTAGTCCTGCCTAACAAATAGTGGCCGAGTTGCTAAGGAGGAGCCGTGGGTGCCAATTAAAAGAAACCTGCGTTGAGCTGGCTCGGATGTGAAAGACTCGTTCTTACGTAAGGCGAGGGACGTGCGATGAGGTGCTCCGACCTCATCTCGGAGCTGCTGCTCGAAGGGCATCACGTCAACCAAGGCATGGAAAGACAGACCAATCCAGGAGAAGCAGGAGAAAAGGAAAAACAAATGGTTGTAAATTAGAAACGGGCTGAATTTCCCAGTGCCCCATGGATTGGTAGAATTTCGGCCAAATTTGGGACATATTTCTGTCACTGGGACAACGACCCACCTTCTTCGGACCGTTTGCCAGGTGAGATGTTTCGGTGTTTGTCATCATCACTGGCCCGGTCTCGATGGTAAGCACAAGATTTCCCAACCTGACCGTGGAACGGATCAAGTGAAAGACATAAAAGCATCCCAAAACCAAGGTGTCATTCCCATGCGGTAACCTTGGGATGTTCTCAGGAGTCTTCACTCCGTATCAGAGACGGGTTTCAATCAGTTCTACGAGCTCTCCTGCTCAGTGGGTGGGGATGGATTAAACACTGAACTGAAGTTTCCACGTGTTCTTCCTCAGGCTGGAGAACGACAAAGGACATTTGCCTCATTTTGAGGGCAATTTGAGGAGCGTCTGAACACCCTCCACAAAGACCAAGTCGATGCCTCCCGTAACTGCAGAACAAACAGTGAAATGTTTAAGGAGATACAAAGGTCTGAAAATCAACTCTGCTCCAGCGGAGCCCACGGGTTTGGTTCCTGCAGCTCTTGGGCACTTCCCAAAGCAACCATTGGAGATCTTCTGGCTCAGAGTGAGGCCCAAACCTTCCCCAGAGCGCCAGCAAGGGCTCTGGACGACCGAGGAAGTGATGCCAAATGTGTGAGGTTTTTAAGTTAAAATATTACTTTAAACAGAAGAAAATTGAGGGCAGGTAGCTGGTTTTCAGCAAGCCAAGGCCAGCAGTGTTTCACAGCCCAGTCTGGAGAGCAACAGCAAAACCAAAAGCATTTCTCAGATGAATAGAGAATTGTGAATAGAGAATTGAAACCCCCAGGGGTCCGGATTTTGTTTTTAGGAAGCTGATTTCCTCTTTGAAGTCACTTCCTCAGTCCCCCTTTGTTGGAAATGTTTCTCCTAATTCCCTTTAAACCTTCTCTGCAAATGTTTGCCACCGTTTTCTTAAACATTTGTTTATTCAGCAGTACTTTGGGTGCTGCAAATGTGATTTGTAAAGAGCATGAGGAGTAGCAGTTCCAGCAGGGCTTCTCCCTCTCCATCTTCCTGGTGGGATGCAATGGCACAAGGCCAATTCCCGAAATTTCAATTCCCGGGTGTCACTCAGCATAAAACAACCCCTCGGGATGCTTTGGTGCAACGAAACAGTTGGAAAAAAACTCATCTTCAACCTTGTATCAAATTTAGAACTGGCTCTAAAATAAAATAAAAAATAAGAGCTCATCGGGATCTCCTGATGTTGCCAAAACGGACAGGGAAGCTCCTTAGAAAAGGCACCCGTGGAATTTGTGTCCCTTCTGATTTCAGCTGGGTCCTGAGAGACCAGAACATGGTACAGAAGTTTTTATTCCCAGGAGGAAGTCTCAGCTCCAGGAATTTCCTACTGAGGAGAAAGAAAACCAAATAATCAGATCGAGAGAAGGATGTGAAACTCCTTGCCGCGTTAAACCCGTTTGCTTCATTCTCAGTACCTCCAAAATTTACTGCAGGAACTGGAAGTCATGTAAATCACCCCGGAGTGACTCATAAAAATTTTTATTTATTTGCCTCTGGCCCCATTTTCACAGGTAAGATCCGTCCTTGACAAAATAAGTCGCAGGGCTGGTGATTCAGCGGGTCCGAAGGGGGTTAGGAATGAGGTTCGTTCTCATTAAAATGGCCATAAATGCACCCGCTTGAACAAAGCCTTGACAGAGCCATCCATCATCGGATTTGGGGCTAGTCTAGATCTGCTTGGCTTGCACGAAGCCGGCCCCACCTTCCCGTTCCCGGCCACGCTCGAGTCGCCCCAAATCAAGCTCTCCCCGCCCCGTCGTCGGTGTGTAATTACAAATAACGCCACGATCTCATCCTTTCAGCCCCTCAAATAAACCCCCTCCTCGTGTCCCTCAGTCCCACTGGGAGCACGGACCCTTCAATCCTAAAGAGGTGAATTTACTTGAAAAAAAACCAAAAGTCAATTCTTCTGCAAATTTGGCTTTTTAATTCAAGTGAGCTGTTTCCTTACCATGCCGAAATCGACCTAAAATCTCGAAAATGTGAAAAATCTGGATTTGGAGCCCACTTTCTTTTTCATTTTTTTTTTGCGGGTACAATTTAGATTGCTGTAAAAATGACCAAGTCACATTTATTGTCAGAAATCGAAGGTGTTCATGCCCAAATTTCACTCTAAGTTATAATAAACCTCTTCCGAGTTTTCATCTCCGTTATTTAAAATACTCCTCAGCAGCCTGTGGTGAGGTTTCTTTTGGGCTTCTTGTTTAGTATTTAAACAAGAATACATTTTTAATATTTAAACAAGAATGCATTTTGAGTATTTAAACAGGAGTAAAACATAAGAAAGAGAATATTTTTAATTTGGAAAGGAGCATAACATAGGAATGGGGCCATGAATGGAAGGAAAATTAATGGTTAAAAGACCTGCAGACCTAGTAAAAGAAAGTAATGCATTTAGGCAATAAATCACTTCAGCTCCCACTCCACAATGATACCAGAAGTCAAAACAGGTGAAATGAAACCAATTTTAAAATAAATGTATTAATGATAACAAGGGAACGCAACAGGAAAAATCCATGGAAGGGCAGGGCTGAGGGTCCCTTGGCTGAGTATAACATTTAAATAAGCAATGTGGGATTTTACTCTCAAATTCGGTTTTTGGGGTTTTTTTGGTGTTTTTTTAATATTCTACGACCTACTTATAATGCCCTACATGGCCAGTCAAATTATTAACCTCCCCACGAGCACGGTCCTTAACCGAAAAGCCGTGGAATCATGGATTGATTTGGGTTGGGAAGGACCTTCAGGACTCCCTGTGTTACTCCCCTGCACCATTTGCAGCCACAGTGGTGACGTTGTCCCTTTCTGACGTCGTGGGTCATGGTCGGCACTGCGGGAACTCCTTTGGAACCTTCCCCAGCTGGGACCTGGACTTTTCCTGATCTCCAACAAAAGCATCTTTTAGGACAAGTTTATTTTTGCTCTGGAACATTACGCATGTTGAGTGGACTCCTGGTGAGTAAGGAGGGGACTTCCAGTCAGGACTGGAAGGTGCTTCTCCCCCCGCCGCCATAGAAAACAGGGGTTTGGTTTCACCTCTTTTGTGTCCTGGGAAGCAAGGAAATGTCTCAGCTTGAGCCCATGGAAAAATTTGGACAAATCAGCCTTTTGTTGGAACGTAGTAATTCCATGGAAACCGGCCAAGTTCAACTAAACCGTCCTTGGGAAGACTTTCTCAGGTCCAGCAAGGAATTCCTTGGTCAAAACACAGCTGGGACCTTCCCCTTGCCCTCCACCTGACAGGCAGGGCAGAGGTTTCACCTCTCATGGTGGCTCTTGGACAAGTGCTTGGGATAAGCTTTTCCAATGCCTCAATCCTCCAGGTAGGTGGATTCACTTCCCATAAATTCACCATTGCAGGGTCACTTTTTCCCGTCAGTTCTTTTCTTTCGTTTAAAAAAAAAAAAAACCACAATCCTAAATTTCCATTTCTCTTCCAGAATAAACTGGGAGAATTTTTGTAGGATGACAGATCTTTTTCTGCCTACCACCAGTCCATGGAGATGTTTTGACATTCCATAGTCAGGCTCGTACTTCACAGAAAGGGGTTTATCTGCAAAAGCAGCTTCCTTGGTAAAGCAAAGGATGGAGTTCAGCACAAGCACCAGTTTTGGATCCAAAAGGAAACGAGACAACACAACCACGGAAGAGATGCAAGAAGGGACTGGTTGTCCCTCGCTGAGATGCTCTAGAGAGTCTCTGGTCATCAAGGAACCTCCTGCAATGTCTCCATCCCCAAAATTCTAACATGGTTACTTCCTAACCAGGCAGGAAGCGCAAACATTGCTTTTATCCCTCAGGCTGGCTTTTCTCATGCCAGTATTTCCATGTGGAGCTTCCTAGGAGGTGTCAACCCATCCTGTAAGTCCTCAAGACCTACCTGCTGTATCCAGACTTTCCCCACCCTTTCCTGCTGCCAAAGCAGCTCTCCCACCTCCCATGGGGACACCTTTGGAACAGAAGGAGTCCAGAGCTGAGCAGAGCTTCACGCTGGCCCTGCAGGAGATCAGGGAAACCTTTTAGCCACCAAAGGAATGGGAATGTTGTACAAGGAGAGCCTGCAATGGAGTTATTGGGGCCATTTGGTTGAGGTAGAGTTTTCTGGACATTGTACTCCCAGGGCCACTGTGCTCCAAAAGGAACCCCCTGGCCAAAACACGATGGCACCACTTGGATGATGTTTCTTCAAGCAAACAATATTTATTTAAATTGGCTAGAGGGGAAAACCACCAATTTTTGTTTGCTCCGGCCTCTTACGTAGCCCGTCCTACGTAGTAGTGCGAGGACAGAGCGACCAACCCATCCCAGCCCCCACATGGTGGGTCTGACAGGAGCGGGTTGGGAGCAGGCGAACATTGGGATGCAACCACGCGCATCCCGTGGTCCTCGGGGTTCCCACCATGGAGCTGCTGCAGGTGGTGGGGCAGCTTGGAGGGTCCCTTGGGAGTCCACGTGCCCAAAGCACAAAGAAACCCCCGAACCCTCCTGTGCACCTCCCAAAGGACATCCATGCAGGACACCAAGACAGGAACATCGCCCATGGGCACGTGGACACAAGGGAAGGTGGGAAGAAGCAGGAGGAGACCTGCCGCTGCCTGATGTCAGTGGGGGTGGTCTCAGGAGTCATTGCAGCTGCTGTGGGGGTCTCAATGGAATGCCTTGGGATTTGGTGGCTGCCCCAGGAGCCTGGAGGAAGGAGGCACCTCCCAGGGGGCGGATGGAAGAGCTCCCTGCTGTTTCCCTGTGTATCCTCTGTCCCCTCTCCTCCGGGCACGAAGACCTGGAGAAGTTCCCTGTACGGGCTGTGGGGACCAGACACAACCCTTAATTCCCAGCATTCTCCTCTTGGCTCAGTCCCCTACGAAGGGTGCCCACAAGCTCACCTGGTGGTGCATCAAGACATCACCCGAGTGGGCTGGAGGAAACCCAGAAATGCATCTTCTCAGGCAGGCATGTTTTGGAGGAAAGGCACGGGAAAAGCCATTGTCCACCACGTTCTGCCAACAAACGCATTTTGGTAGACTTTGTTGCATGGAAGAGCAATCTGGAGCCCTTTAGGCCTTGTCTGGTGTTGACTTTGGCCATGGGCAAAGGACGTGGACAAATGTCTGTAGTTCCACACGTGGCTGTCCTTCCTTAAACTCTCTTGTGCACTGACTCCTTCCACATTCCTGCGCCTCGTTGTGTGTTAGTGGACATCTCCTGGGAGTTCACACCAGCAGCTTTTGTGGTGCAGGAACAAGGAGGGGGTAACGCAGACCCTGGTGTGAAAGGGCTTCCTTCTCAGAAAGACACAACTTGACAGAGGAACAGAGTCAGCTCGTCGGATTCCTCGTGTAGGGAAAAAAATCATCCCCAGGAGGCAGAGCCGGAGCGGGGGGGAAGTGGTGGGGTCATGGGAGGAAGAGCAGAAAGGGAGGGATGAAGAGACAGAATAGGGAGAGGGGGGAAAAAAATGAGTCAACTTATCTCTTTAACAGATGTGCTCGTGTCACAGATCAACCAAATCTCGTTCAGATAAAAAACCACATGAGCAGCTCTGAGCGTTTCCTATGAGCACAACAACAGATTTTTCCAGCTGCAGAGAACATCTGGAAGAGCCCTTGATCCCACCAGGGATTGGGAGCTGCCCAGCTCCATCAGCAGGAGCTCTTCTCTTCACAGCTCAGGGGGACGTGCTGGAAGAGACCTGTAAGAGCCCCCATGGTTTTGGAGTCCCTGCGCTCCAAAAAAGGGCACTGTGGGGCACTGAAGGTTCAAAAGAGGTTTGTGGAAAGGCTGGTAGGAGACGTTGGTTCCCTTCCACCTCTAAAGAAGCTGCAAACATTACCTGGCAGTCTGCATAAGTGCACAGAAAAATTAACCATGGGTGGCTGGTGGGAAACCCCATGAGGCTGGGGGAAGTGGCTGGTGCTGCTCTTCCTCAGGCACCCCTGTGGGAAGTGGGAATGGGGCTGGAAGGTCTGAAGGAGGGTCCATCCTGGAATCTCCACCGATCGCTGCGAGACCATGACCTGTGAGATAAAGTTTGGGGGTGTTTGGTGCTGCTGGCTGCTGACCTCCCACAGACTGACAGGGCCAGCAGGTCTCCTCTTGACAAATCCCAGGAATACTTTTTTCCCTCTGAGGAAGGAGGCAAACCCACGGTCCACCTCCTGTCTGATTTGTGACTACAACTGAGCAGTGACTCAGAAGACCAAAAAAAGAACCTTTTCTCCCCAGCGTAGTCAGTGGCCAGGGCTGTGCACCTACAGGGGATGATTCAGAGCATCATGGATGTGTAAAGCCCTTGGATTCTTGGCAACTTTTCCTAAATTGTCTGAAATTGCAAAGATTCCTAAGGCTGCCCTAAATCATCTCTGACTTACACAGGAGCAGAGGAGGGGGAAGGATGGACTGGGGCACTTGCCTGGGTTCATGTAATCTGTCAGTCTTACCATTACAAAGGCAGTTGGAACTGCCTTTCCTTAATGAGAACTCCAGTGATGCTCGACGTCACAAAGGGGTTCGTGCACATTATAAACGATACCAAAATTAGGGCGATCACCCCGAGACTTCCAAGGGCGACACCAGAAAGGTTTTTGCAGGCTGCAGCAGGGCGGGTTACGTACAGAATGTAATTAACGCTGCGTATGCAAATGTAACCCACCGCTCGGGGGCCGGTTTCGCTCCCGTGCCTTGTGGATGTTCTGAATGGAGACACTTTGACACCTCCGCTGGTTTATCTGCCTGCTGTGACTCAGCAGCCCCGAAGGTCTTCCTCTCACCAGAGACGGACCCCAGGTCTGGCCAGCGCACAGCTTAGGTGTGTGTGTAAAGCCAGCTCAGCAGGATGAGGCAAGCCCGGGTCTAAGGTCTGAAACCCACTCAGATATTGCTGCTCTCATTCCTGATGGGAAACCCTTCGTCGCGGGCGCTAGCGAGGCGCCTGCGTGGTCATCCCACATTCCGAAACGGAATCATCCATAACCGCTGCTCCCTGAATGAAACGCTGATGAAACCGATGACAGAGGGGAAAAAATTCCTTCAGGATGCTCACCAGGAGAAACCATTAGAGACCTGAAGGGATTCATTTCCAGGCACCGTGACACGGGCTGTCTCTGAGCAGTTCTCCAGGTTCGTTGTCTGCATGGGCGCTGTCCAAGTGAATAAATGCTCTGAGGACAGGAAAAATCCTTCCCAGCAAAGTTTTGGCAGCAGAATTTCCCTCCATAAGCCGTTCTGCCTTGCGTGGCTGACACAGAACCCCGACAGCACAACTCAGTTTGTTACCTGCCCGCCCTCCCAGCCAAGAATTCCTGCTCAATATCCCAGCCATCCCTGCCCTCTGGCAGTGGGAAGCTATTCCCCATGTCCTGGCACTTCATGCCCTTATCCAAAGCCAAGATTTAGAAAGTTCTTCTAATACGATAAAGGAGCTGTGGAATTTTACACCTAATTTGACACTACACAGTATCTGTATCTCACAGGTCTCCCCGTTAGAATATATTTCAAGTTTCCAGGGATCCTGAGCCACCCTCTGACAGCCCTAACACACATTGAAGGACAAATGGAAATGTCCTCTTTCCAATAGTTATATGGCTGTCTGTGCACGCGGGAATCAGTTCGGTTCTCTGCAGCTGAGGAGCAAACACATGCCCAGAAGTGTATGAAAGCATCTGAATCATCTGTCCAGGAGCCACACACTCAAAATCCCCTCGGAACCAGGATCAAATATTTGTAGGAGCTCACTCCCCCTAGAGAGGGAAGGTGACGGAACACAGAAAATCCTTTAATTCACTGGACACTCCGACACATCCCCCTTGCCCAAGGAAATAAATGGAAATAAAGCTGTCGCGTACCAAGTGGCAGCACAAGGCTGTTTGCTTGGAAAGGGAGCTTTGCAAAGCCTGATCTAACATCTCCTGCTCTCCTCAGGTTTTGGTGCCCACCGAGTGACTCCGACAGGCATGTAAACATGGATTAAACCGTTACACCCCGTATCCGAATAATGGCTCTTTTTCTCTCATTTGCCTTTAAACACAGCATGGAAAGGTCAAAAGGTAAAAAGAATGTCCGGGGATCTGCCCAGGCTTGTAAAATATCAACAGCATCATGTAATCATATCAGAGTTCAACTCTACCTTCTAGAATAAACACTTTTTAAAACTTCTCTTTTTTTCACGTGTAAGCAAAGTTTCGGAGGCTTCTTCACTTCTATAAACACTCATGGCAGCTCTAAATACTCTCTCCTGGCAATTTGTGGTTCAGTAGCACCACTTACAAGCAAAAAGTCCTCCAAATGTCATCTTGATTATTCTGCAGGGTTAATAGCCAGGGAAGGAGCTGGAGACACGGCGCTTACCCGGAGAAAGCAGAAATTCGAGCGTCGCCACGTCTAAACACAGAAGGAAATCTCCCTCTTGAGACATTTCTCCTCTTCAAAACTGAAAGAAGGAATAGGAAGTGTGGTCTGGGGATGTGACAGTTCCCGGCAGCCTTGTCTAGACTGAGCTCCCAACTGAGGAGGCATCACATGGAGGTGGGAGCGGGGATAGGGGGACGGGACACGTGGCCCAGGAGTGCAGGGGTGGCATCGGGAAAGCCCCAGCTCAGCTCAGGCTGCCAAGGGTGTCCAGAGCAGCAAGAGGAGTTCCCACACCTACACGGGCACTAAAAAGCCCAGCAAAGCCAACGTGGGCCCATGGCAGAGAGTGGTGGATGATTTAGGGACAGGTGATGAGGGTGGGAATGAGGTACTTGATGCCTCCTCTGCCCCACTGATCTCCAGGGAGCTCTCCCAGACTCCTGAGCTTAGGGGAGGGTCAGGAGGGAGAGAAGGGACCAGCAGTGGGAGAGAATCAAGGCAGGGCCTCTGGAGAAGTCTTTGCTCACACAAGTCCATGGGACATGATGGGTGTCTTTGCAAGACCATTTAATCATCTTGGAAAGATCCTGGGCATCAGGAAAGGACCCAGGGGGTGGGAAAGGAGGATGTCACTCCTCGTGTAGGAAAAGGAGGATGGGGAAAGTAAATCATCTCATGGAATCCCAGGATGGTTTGGGACCTGACTGTACATGAAATAGAAAAAAAAGAAAAGGAAGAACGGATTCAGGAGGAAGGAAAACTTTCCTAGGCTTTGGGAGTTAGTAAAAAGAAGTATTTTGTTAGCCTGTAATCAGTCATTTGGTCAGTTTTATTAGAGAAATCTTGATTTCAAAATAGTGCAGAGGAGTTGGCTGTTGGCCTCGTAACAGCTGACCCAAGAAGGGTGAAGAGGGATAAAACCTGGCAAATAATACAGTGCACAACAGCCATTGAACGAATAGCCCTGGCCAAAGCTGAAGAGACACTGAGGACACGTGAGGACACTGCAGAGAATGTCCCACTTCCATGGATCCCCCTCTCCAGCCCTTCGACTGTTGGGCAGAAGAGAAATTCTGTTTGCTCACATATTAATGTAATTAGGCCAATATTTCTGCCATTCTAAGAGAAATCTTGGCGGAAAAGCAATTCTCTGGAGGGCCACTGGAGAAGTTTTGGGTGGCACTGAAGTGGCATCGACCACCCAGATAACGACAGGGCAGCTTGAGAGGTGTTTGTGCATTGTGGCGCTTCTGTCAGAGGGGAACACTTGGGCCAATTTACAGCTGGAAACTCGATTAATTGGTTTGAGTGGAAAATAAGTGGTTCCAGCTTAAGCCATCTTCCTCACCTGAGTTTATCTGCAGGAGTTCACAGCCCAAGAGTAAGCCTGGCCACCTCATTTAGCTAAAATAATCAGAAACAGAAAATCTGACGAGTCTGGACCACTCAAAAAGGGCGGCAGCAAGGGCAGCAGAGCATCCCCACCACCCACGGTGCTGTGCCACCACACCTGAGCAGGTGGGACAGGGCAGGTCTCACAGAACCTGGACGTCACCAGGCAGACCTGGAGAGATGGAGACAGAGGGGACAAGCCCATGGTAGCGATCAAAGCAGTCCTTGGAGGAGCAAGGGTAGGGGCTGAGCTTGAATTGAGTCCCCTTGCAGAGCAGGAGGAGCTCCCACGTGTCCCAGGTTTCTGCCACTGCTGTCCCCATGTCTGGTCCTCCAGATTCTCCAGATTCACCTGAAATTATTCCCAAATTTACGAAATCCACAGGTCTTATGACTGTGCTGATAAACGAGTTCCCAGTGGCAACAGCCCGAGGACTCTCAAAGAGCCACCTTAGCAGAGCTGCCCAGCAGCCTTCCTTGAACATTCCAATTCAAACAGACTCATGTAAACAAATTTAAATAGACTAATTTAAGGAAAATGCAGCCTTATTCTTGGCTGTCCGATTTTAAATACGTTGTTTGAGTTCATTTTAAAAACGACTCAAACAAAGCAGAAGCTTCACCAACCCTTTCACAATTTGCTTAAGCAATGACAGCACTAAAAAAAAAATAAAGTTGCCATCAGAAGAATGAATTCGACTTTAATTTCGTTGCCTTCAGCCATTGCGTGGGTATGTTGCAATGCGTTTCACTCTGCAACACTTCCTGTTACAGTAACAAGTATAAATCACTCCAACTTTGTTTACCATGTGCATAAAAACCTGTTTTTTAATACATAGCAATTCCACGACCGGCGGTGAAAACAAGTGGATTTCATTTTATTCCTTGACCAGCCACTGACGACAATAAAACTACTGGCAGTGGAAAAGGGTGCCTAAAAACCCTGTGGCCATCCACGGTCTAGGGGATCTGTTTGCTTTTACATCCTGCCTGGGGCAAGGTGGGGGAAAAAAACCATTTCATTCATGTGTTTTTCCCTTAAGCTTTTAACAAGGACAATGGGAATAACGCAATGCACTTACGGCTTCCGAATGCGCCGCCACCTTGAAACGAAGCGGATCTGTGCGGAGAACGAAAACACAAGGAACAGGTGTTGGCTCGAGATAGGAGGAGCCAGGATTGTCACCAAGGAACTTGTTTCAGGAATTGGGCATTGCAGTGGTGATTTGGGCACTCAGAAGTGACTGACCCTCCGGGCACAGGGAGGGCACAGCGTGCCACACGTGCCACCCAAGCCCAGGCAGGTTGTGCCATCTCCATCCATGGAGGTTTCCAGACCCTGAGCGTGACCCCAGAGCCAGACAGGCACCTCCTGAGGTCACCCCCAGGCCAGGTGCCCCCGTGATGACACTGCCCTGTCACCCGCCTTTGACACCACTGAACTTCCTGTCCTTGTGCAAAGACATCTCCCCTGGGGAGGCGCCATCCAGGAGGACTGGAAGGTTCCTGGGGCCGGCTGTGCCAGTGGCTTCCTCCCCCCGTTACGCAACCGCTGACTCGGCCAAGGGTTGCGCACGTCCATCCTTTCATCTCTGCCAAAGAAGTGCCGCTTTTCGGGGATTCGCAGCCCTTTTTCCCACGGCCGAACCGTTTCGATGCGTTAAACCTGTGCTGCAACAGCCAGGGGTGATTAACAGCGTGTTAATTGTGCGTCGGTTTTCAGCGCAATTCGGACAAGACAAAAAAGTAACCGTGTAAAGGTCGGGTCCCGTTTGGCAGCGGGGCGGCGCTTCTGACCCAACCACTGGCACCCGTCACCTGCTTTGCTCAGGGATGGGACCTTGGAAACCTTCGAAGGTCATGGAGAAAAAGAAATATTGGCTTTGTGAACCGAAGTATTCCTCTGGTCTCTGAGGGCAGAAAGAGCAGCCCCGTGTTGGCCTCACCAAAAGGTCATCTGCCTTGGTGAGGGCAACACCTTGGTGGTCAGGCTTGGCACGGGCTGCCCAGGGTGCTGGGGGAGTCGCTGCCCCTACAGGGATTTTGAAGAGTTGTGGGTATGGGGACGTGGGTTGATGGTGGGTCCGGCAGAGCTGGACTCGAGATCCAAGAGGCTTTTCCAAGTTTAACCATTCCACAAAACCTGGGCAAGATCCTTCACCCCCCTCAGCCCGAAACCTCTGCAGAAATGCCCGACCTTCAACGTTGTCCTTGAGGTCCATGGGGTATTTTTGGACAGGTGTGAACACCCTCTTCTCTCTGAGCCTCACCGTTTCATTGCAAATGGCCAACTCAAGTCTCTCATTCTGTGAGCAGAGGAGGGACAACCGTGCCATCGTGTGACCCAGAATGGTCCCCAAAGCAGGGGGAGCTGCCTTGGGGCTCCACTTTAAACACATGCCCCCATCTCATCTCCCCAAGCCACGGGATGATGGCCAGGATGCTCTGCTCTCTCAGCCCTCCTCTGGTGACAGACACAGGCTTTGCAAGAGGTAAATCCACAGATGGGAAAAAAACATCCTGAAGGGTGGCATGTGTGGACATCTGAGATGTTGGGTCAGCTCCAAGAGGTGTTGGGAAAGAGGCAGAGTCCTCAGGGTGGGGGGGAAAAGGAAAAACAGCACCAAAAAGCAAGTTCTGATGGGACAACTCCCAGCTCTGCCTAGAGCAGCGTGAGCTGAAAGGAGCGTTTGCTCTCACGGAGACCATGCGACACCCAAAGTTGCTGTGGGCCAGGAACTCCTGCATCCTTTTATTCATTTTTTTTCCCTAGGAAAAGCTCCCTCTATGGAGCTCAGCTCCAAAGAGAGCAGCAGGACCCGATGAAACTCGAGTGCAGCCCCACCGAGGCTCACGGGCCGTCCTATCAAACCCACACGGGGGTGGTTATCAAGTTCAAGTTACTCAAGAGAACAAGCCATCCAATGGACCTGGTTTGTGTCACACCCCTGCCCTTTTCCTCTCAGGTCCTCTCCACAGAGTGTTGTCTCGTTGGTGAACTCGCTGTTCCCAGCCCAGCGATTGCACTTTATTTTGCTTTTCTGAGGTTTTTTTGATAAGATACACGGAGGGTTTCACTGACCCCAAATCTCTGCCTTCACATGGTCCAGTGAAGTTTGTTCCTGGAGGCAAAGCACGAGGCTTTAAGGGCTCTCCTACCCCAAATATCTGCATTTCAATCAGGTTATTCATATCATTAAAGTCAAACTCGCACGGCAAGTTCTGGAATCCCAGTAAAAGTGCAGGAAATCATTTCCCCTGTCTCTGTCCTTTAGCAGAGCAGACAGTGAAGGGAAATGCAAGTTATTTGGACTTTCGGAGCAGTTTTTGTGCCTGTGTTTTCTCTGGTGCTCGACAAATACATGAATATTTCACCAAGGCTGTCTCACTTCAATTTTCCTAATACGTTGTATAGGAAGGATCACTGGTTTTATTAGGAAAATCTTTGCTGTTTCACGACGCAAATTAGGATTAAATATCCTCCACTGTGGCTCCGGATAGAGAAGAGCCAACCAGCTTCCTGAATGGAAATCACGGAATGACTGACAGGGTTTGAAGACCCCCCCAGTCCCCCTCCCCTTCACATGCTTTATCCCATAGTTTGCCACGGAAATCATGGAATGACTGACAGGGTTTGAATACCACCCCCGTCCCCGAACAAGTGTTATATCCCATAGTTTGCCATGGAAATCATGGAATGACTGACACAGTTTGAAGACCCCCCCAGTTCCCCCTACACATGTTATATCCCATAGTCTGCCATGATACAGAGGGAACGGATTCTCTCCATTCACCAGGTTCTGGGAAGCAAATACCTGACCTCTTCCAGTCTCTGGAACTGTGGGAGAGGCCTGGAAAGCTTCCCAAGGTGAAGTGGCTGATGCAGATTTTAGCAGGAAGCTCCGTTCATCATCCCCTCATCCCTCCCTGCTCTCTCATCAAGCTGAAGACAGAGGAGGCATTTTCCGGATTTTGGGGAAATGGAAAAGGTTCTTGGACAGAACTGGCTGCGTGCAGGCGGTGCCTGGGAAAAAGGGGAACCCCTGAATTTCCCTGGGAGGGCTCTGCTGAGCCAGCAGGGGCTGATGTAAGATGCCAAATCCTGCCCACGCCACCAGTGTTGCCAGTGAGAAGTGCTGCTCCTTCCCTGCGCGCTCCCGGCGGCACTGCAGGGGCCATCTGGGGTTTCCGAGCCTTCCTTATTCCCAGCAAGGGGAGGAAACAGCTCGTTGACCCTTTAACCTGCTCTGTTGGATCTCAGGACAAGGCTCTGCCCCCAGGGGGTGGTCGGGCACTGACCAGGCTGCCCAGGGCAGTGGGCACGGCACCGGAGCTCCAGGAGATCTTTGGGTTTCTCTATCAGTTTGGCTTCAAGTTCCTTATTCAAACTGTTTCAAAATCAGAGAACAAGAACCGAACAAATCAAAAGACCACCTACATTACTTATGAATTATTTCATTAGCTGGAAAGAAGTTTGGCCTTCCAGCTGTGGAACAGGAACCATTGCACGGGCCAATTGCTCACAAGGGTGGCACAGGGTGTCACACCTCCTGGCCTAGGCCATCCATCTTCCTTCCAGGGGAGGAAGAAAGACACCTTCTAGTGGCTGTCACTTTCCAATACCACCAGCAGTCTGGGTTGTCCCCTTCTGACACCATCCCTCTGGAATGGCCTCAGGTCCTCAAGTGGGTGCTCTCATGGGTCACGCCGATTTCTACTCATTTTCATCCTCACAGAGAAGAGAAAAAACTTCCTCCCATTAGTGCTTCTGCATCCAGGGGCTGCCACCAAAGTGATCCCTCCCTGTGAGCATTTGTGGAGCTAAGACCATCATCCCCACAGGCCTCGTTTGCTAGTTCATAATTAATTTTTTTAAAAAACTTTTCAATTCGGTCCTTTGTTTTAAAGCTCAGACATGAAGGCGCAGAGCTCTGTGGTGGCTCCAAGGCTGTAGGTCAAAACCCCAGTATTTATGTTGCAGACCCAAACTGCTTGAGGTGGAATTTATGGCCAGCAATTTTTCATGAGACCGAAAAACTGAAGTCCTGAACTTGCTGAGTTTGGAGTAAAATGCTCAGTTGTGATGGTCACACCCCACCCCAACCTCGTGATGAGCCCTACACCTTCCGTTCTCCAGTGACATCTATCTCCCAAGTATGGCCATCTCCCATGTATGACCATCTCCCAGGTATGGCCATCTCCCAGGTATGGGCATCTCCCATGTACAACCATCTCCCCATCTCCCAAGTATGACCATCTCCCAGGTATGGCCATCTCCCACGTATGGCCATCTCCCAGGCATGGCCATCTCCCATGTATGACCATCTCCCAGGTATGGCCATCTCCCACGTATGGCCATCTCCCAGGCATGGCCATCTCCCATGTATGGCCATCTCCCAGGTATGGCCATCTCCCACGTATGGCCATCTCCCAGGCATGGCCATCTCCTATGTATGACCATCTCCCAGGTATGGCCATCTCCCACGTATGGCCATCTCCCAGGCATGGCCATCTCCCATGTATGGCCATCTCCCAGGTATGGCCATCTCCCACGTATGGCCATCTCCCAGGCATGGCCATCTCCTATGTATGACCATCTCCCAGGTATGGCCATCTCCCACGTATGGCCATCTCCCAGGCATGGCCATCTCCCATGTATGGCCATCTCCCAGGTATGGCCATCTCCCACGTATGGCCATCTCCCAGGCATGGCCATCTCCTATGTATGACCATCTCCCAGGTATGGCCATCTCCCACGTATGGCCATCTCCCAGGCATGGCCATCTCCCATGTATGGCCATCTCCCAGGTATGGCCATCTCCCACGTATGGCCATCTCCCAGGCATGGCCATCTCCTATGTATGACCATCTCCCAGGTATGGCCATCTCCTGTGTATGGCCATCTCCCAGGCATGGCCATCTCCTATGTATGACCATCTCCCAGGTATGGCCATCTCCCATGTATGACCATCTCCCAGTCACACTGGAATAGAACCCAGTTAATATCAGGGAGCACGACCCAATTTCCCAACAGTTGGCGCAGAGGAGCGACCAGAGCGATGACACCCTGAAGACCCATCGAATGATGTGATCTGATTCACAAACCCCACGTGAGCTGAAGGGAAAAACTCCAGCACCTCTGAGACATCCACCCATCCATCATCCACCTGCTAATCCCGACAGGATTGTCGGGCTGTCCCAAGGGCACCTCCTGGCTCCGGCGTTGCTCAGCTTGTGCTGGATTTGAGGTGACTCAAACTGCAGGGCAGTGGCTTCTTCCACGCTGCAAATGCGAGCGGGGAGAGGTGGGAATGATCCCACAGCTCCTTCCTGGCTGTGGGAAGGATTCTTTGGGAAAGATGGCTCAGCCCGGCAGAGCCTCCAACTCACCAGGTCATTTGGGTGGGGAAAGCCCGGAGAAGGCTTGTGGGAGGTGGAACACCACTCCCAGCCACACAGAGACCCATCACAAGCCCTTATTGCCCACGTCCATGCAGAGCTTCCTGCAGCAAAATTCCAGGTGCTCCCTGGTCTTGGAAAGCCAGCGATGAGGACAAGACCACAATTCTTTTCAGCCCCCAACACTGGTTTCTTCTGAGAACTGGGCACCCCAACCGGTCCAGTCCTAGGTCTTTTCTGAGAACTGGGCAGCCCAGCTGGTTGGACTGGAAAGCAGGATGGTTCCCAGGCTCCCAGTCACTGCCGTGACAGCTCTCCCCAAAACCACAGACTCCGCTCCCCGGGATTCCCAGTGGTTCCCTCTCCCAAGGACAGGTAACCAGGCGGGGTCAACACCAAAACCCTTGGCTGCTTGAGCCGTGAGTCCCTCAGGAATGACATCTCTGCCCGAATTATTTTGGGGTGTGGGGAGCTTAAAGTCATCCCTCCCTTCTCCAGAACGGAGTTCTTTGGTCGAGGTGCACCGTGGATTCTTTCCTTCTTTCTTCCATGAGAGCCTTCAAAATTTCTCTGGGTTTTTTTCCTCCAAAATTTGAAGGTGAACATTCCCACTTCTGAGGACACCCTCATATTCAGTATTTATTAATTAATTCACAATAATACAGATTGTTTAACAATCAGTGTCAAACAGCCCTGCAGGGTCCAGAAAGCAGCTGGAAGAGCCCGACTCGGGTCTGTAAGTGATAAGAAAGAAGAGAAACCAGGATGTGGTTTCTTTTCACCTCCTCTCCCAAGATGTAAACTTTGCAAAGCACGAGCCAGAACTCCCACGCTGAGGGAAACATCCAGAAGCCCCCCAGGAGAAATCGAAGGAAAACCCAAACAGGGAGGAAAAATGAACTTCTTTTCTTAACGAGCCCCTTGATTAGCGAGTTGTGCTCAGCATTCCTGCCCTGCCCGTGCCCGGGTCTGACTCACAGGCACCCAACTTTCCCAGAGGATCAGCACACGCCTGCCCTCAGAAAAGGGAAATGGAGAGCTCTGCTTTGGTGGTCAGCACTTCTTTTAATAAAACCCACACCGAAATAACCCTGTGGATGCTGAAATCCTTTTTGACTGATGTGACCTCGAATCTGCCCTGGGAAAGAAGCAAAGCAGGGCAAACTATAACCTGCTTTATATATTTTATATTATTTTTATTTTATATTTTTTATATATATAATATATAATTTATGTTTTTATGCTTTATAAAGTAGCATGAACTACCCGGTGCCTTTCCTTATTTAACTCAGAGCAGGTTAAGCTTCTCACCTGTATTTATTTAACATGTTGCACAAATGCAAACGTGACCAAAAATCAGGGTAACGAAGGGCAAAAAATATTCTGTGCATAAATTCCACCCAGTGGAGACAAACCATGCCAAAAAAGCCGCCACCAAAACCTGAATTTTCCAACTGGTCAGGGCTGTATCTGGCTGCAGGTAGACCTAATTCTCCTCTTCCTGGGATTTTAGAGTGCTCTGGAAAGAAGTAACTATAGAAATTAGGGAGAAATTATGGCTCCTTCAGCTTCAGAGCCCTAATAAAAAATGCAACAGGGAGGAGGATGACAGGTCATGCTGAAGGTGCTTTAGGGTGATCCAGGAATGGATGGATGGAAAAAAAAAGGTCAAATCTATCCAGAAATTATCCATTCCACGTTGTAGTTTTAGGATTGGCCTGTTCCAAAATGGAAGTGTTTGGGGTTTGGTTTTTTTGTTTTGGTTTTTTTTTTTTAATGAAACCACTTTTTTCTACCATATTGGTGGTATTTTCTGCTTTCTGGGGGGGATTTTGCCGATTAAACCGAGGGGCAAAATGCAGAAGGACAGAGGAGCAGGATGGATGCTGAGACAGGCATAAGCTAAGGGTGAAATTTCCAATTATTTTGCATGCTTGGAAAAGTATTTACAAAAAAAATAAATAAAAATTCACAATTCCAGCTTAAATGCTTCCAGCTATTCCAATAATAACTCCTGATGAATAAATCAACCTCCTCTCCTAGAAAACTCCGGGGTCACACCATCCTTTGCCATTTTAGGGTGCCCTGACAGCCCTAACCTTTGCCCCTGAGAGTTCAGGACGAATAAACAGAAGTCCATCAAAATACGCAGCACCCAAAAGGAGGAAACCGTTTTTCTTCAATGCTCATCAAATTAAGGACCTTAATTATGCTCAGAGAAGGGGAAATCGAGGAGCTGAAGTTGCACTTTACTGTTTCAGGCTGACAAACTTCAAGTTTCTGTTCCGCTGGGCCTGGGGGGTTCTGTCTCCTCCAAAGTGAAGGTACAAGTCGTGGAGTTCACTTGATTGGTGGGTTTGGGGTTAATTTTGAAGCAAGTGCTTAAATATAATTATGGACCAAACCAACTTGGTACAAAATGAGCTGACTTGGGTCGATCCAGAAATAGATTTTTGGTTTATTTTCTGTAGCTACAGGCGCAGAGGAGCCCAACCCTCACAGCCCCTCAGCTTTGAAACAGCACAAAAAATGAAAGGGGAAAAAAAAAAGGCAAAATGCTTCAAACTTCGGATGCCTTTTTATTGCAAAAAACCTCTAACCAGCTGCCTCAACATGATCCAGATCAGGGCTGTGGGAACAAGTTCAGAAGAAATGGGGTCTAAGAACCGAGGAGAACCTGCCCAAACGTGATAAAAATAGAATTCCTGTATAAATACCAGGCTGGAACCACCTTAGGAAGTTCACGTTGGCACCAGATGCATCTGGGACTTCCACGGCTTCCCACAGGAGTGTCATCCCAAACTGGCAGAGGGACACACAGCTGGCCTGAAGGGGGGTCAGAGCAGCAGGGAGTCATTAACTGGAAATGAATTAATGATCAATAATTAATAATCTGTTCATCTATCCATGTTATACACCATCACACGCACAATGGCTTGGCTTTGCTGCGTCCCTCCAGCCACGTTTCCTTCTCAGAGAGAGGAAGTTAATTAGGAATAAATTGAAATGTTAGGGAGCAGAGAGAGCTCGTTGAACCCACCCCAAGGTCACCCTTCAGCCCACGAAAGAGGCCAGCCATGTTGAGCTCCACCACGCCTGACTCCTGCTGTTTCAGCCCACATGGAGAATGAGAAGGGGCCTTGCCTGGAAAAGCCAGTTGTCCAGCCCCCGTCCCTGTGTGTCCCCCAGATGATGGATAGTCCCAAACCAGCTTCTCTCCTCCAACCAGGGAGCCAAAGGGAGCCCCTTGGAGGCAAAAACTCAACACTTCAGCCCTGCAGGCTCCGTCTCCGGTCCTGAGATAAGGGATGGACGTGCTCCGAGGGTGAGTCACCCCACTGGCAGGCAGATGTTCCAGATGTGCCGTGGGAGCCGCGTTTAGACAAGACCTTGCTTTCGGGCGGCTAAATTTAGACTCCAATAATTCCCTCCAACCATTATCTCACCCCGAACCTGTGAGATCTTGCCCCTTCTCAGCGCCGAGGCCGCTGGAGATGCGCTGGTTGGGCGCGCGTCGGCGTTTCATCGGCACGGGATGGGTGGGCAGTTCGGGATCCAGTGCCGGTTCCATCCGTGCCACGGGTGGTGGGGATTTGTCATCCCGAGGGTTTCAGAGGCAAAAGCCAAATTCCCCTTTTCCACGGCAGTGCTCAGCGGGCTGAGGGTGATTTCCAGCAGCACCGACTGACTCCACGACTCCAGAGGAAGGAGGTTTGAAGACATTGCTCAGATCCACAATTATGACACGTGCTAAAATCACTAAACAATACGAGCTGGGTCGCCCAGGACCCACCAGCCCTTTCCCCTGACCAAAAAACTGCTGGAGGAGCAGGTCCTTTGCAAGACCAGGGGGCTCAGCGTGGTTCTCATCATCTCAATCATCAAAATATCATTTCTGGAATCCAACTGTGTTCATTTGAGCAAAGTGCCCCTCAAAGCAAGCCCAACACAGGGAACCTCTGGGATCAAGCACACAGCTCACCCTCTTCCAAACGAGAAGCAAGATGGGGAGGAGGAACTTTTATTATTTCCAGTCTGTATTTGATTAATAATAATAATGCCTTTTTCAAAAGAGCTTAAGGTTCCCGTGGAAGTTTTACCCAAATCTCACGGACACTCAGATGTGCAAGAGGTTGAGGTTCTCCAGCTGGGCCAGGAGCCTTGAGGGGCTTTGAGGTATCACTTTGTCATTAAATCGACTTTCTTGAGTATATCTGATTCAAAGAAGCACTGAGAGGACACCAGAGCTTGTTGTTTAGTTTATCCACTGCGAGGAGAAGCGACAGGGAAGTTCTTGCTTTTGCCCCGTCGGATCCACGTTGGGTCATTCTGGGCACCCAAGGGAGAGCCCACTGGAGCTCCCACCCACCTCGGGGTGTGGTTGGGTTGAACACACACCACCACACAGAGATCAGTTCCATTGCAGCAGGTTCTTGTCTCTATTTAGCACTCAGCATGCACCGGCCAAAGTTGGGCTGCGGGTTCTCGCCCAGGCACGGAGAAGAATCTGGCCGGTGGCTGGGAGATTGTCTCAGCAAACAGACAGCAAAACCATGCTCTGATTTGGCTTGTAATAATTAAGTCGACGGGTTAATTGTATAAAATTAACCACTCGTGTGCGAATCATTAAAATCCGCGTTGGGAACGTCGACCCGGCGAGGAGCTGCCTTGCGTTTCACATCTTTCATTGCTCCTGTCTCCAGGGGAAGAAAGGAGAATTAAGTACGGTGCAAAAAGCCAAAAGAAAAAGGAAATTATCCATGGCCAGACAACCTCCGTTCCGGCACCGTTTTGGAGGGAAGTCAGGGGAGGAAAGCTTGTCTTGGGTCAGTTTTGGCAGCAAGAATGAGCAGTCCCAGGAAGGGTTAGCCTGACTTTCCCGGCGCTGTTCTTCGCTCAGATGACAACTCCATCAAGCCCGAAGCACACCCGTGTCAATGTTTCTTCCATCTGTACCCCTTCAAAGGCTTTTTTTTTCCTTCTCCTTTTTTTTCCCTCCATATTTCCAAGAGACTTTCTTCTCTTTTTTTTTTTCTTTTTTTTTTCCTGGCTTTCCCCCACTCCCTTTCCTTTTTAATTATTTTTTCCCCCACCATAAAAGAATGAGTGCAGGCTGGAAAAGTGGCTTTCCAAGAGGAGTGGGAGAAGGTTCAGCCTCTCTGCCAAGGGCTGGGTGACACCAGCCTGAGAGGACAATTCTCCTGCTCATTTTCCCCACCGCTGGCCCTTGAGTAACTCGATGACCCAAAGCCCTTTTGCTGGGAGGGACCCTCTCATGTCTTCCCTGCGAGCCACAGATTCAGGAACCCCCAAACTCCCCCTAATTTGGGTCGGAAGGGACCTTAAAATTCATCTCATTGCAACCCCTTGGCAGAGACACCTTCCACTGGGACACAGAAGCCTGGTGGGATTCCTGTGAGAGATTTAGGAAGCGCTGGCAGATGGGAAGCTCTTCCCTGCTCGTGGATGCATCCCTTGAACTACCAAAACCGCCAGCAGGACAAATTACTTCATTGTGATGGAATAATTCATTGCAACAGAATTAATTCATTGTGACAGAATTAATGCCTGCAGTTGGTGGTGGTCCATGATTTCCTATCCCAGCCTCTTGCAGGCTCCAAACATCCCGACTATGAGAGCTCCAGGCACAACCACAGACATGAAGAACTCCAAGAATTTGGTTCAAATATTAAAAAAAGTAGTCACGGTGTGCTTTGAATTAAAAAAACTTGGAATAGCGTTTAGAAGCCCAGAGGTTTATTCCTTTTCAGCCACAGTCACAGGGAAATCTCCTACCACAGGGCCCAGGGTTTGGCAGTGCCAGGGCAGGGTTTGGCAGTGCCAGAGAAGGGTTTGGCAGTGCCAGAGAAGGGATTGGCAGTGCCAGGGAGGGGTTTGGCAGTGCCAAGGAAGGGGGTCCACAGTGCCAGGGCAGGGTTTGGCAGTGCCAGGGCAGGGTTTGGCAGTGCCAGGGCAGGGTTTGGCAGTGCCAGGGAAGGGGATCAGCAGTGCCAGGGAAGGGTTGGGCAGTGCCGGGGCAGGGGGTCGGCAGTGCCAGGGGAGGGGGTCGGCAGTGCCAGGAAAGAGTTTGGCGGTGCCAAGGAAGGGCTCAGCAGTGCCAGAGAAGGGTTTGGCAGTGCCAGGGCAGGGGGTCAGCAATGCGAGGGCAGGGTTTGGCAGTGCCAGGGAAGGGCTCAGCAGTGCCAGGGAAGGGTTTGGCAGTGCCAGGAAAGGGGTTGGCAGTGCCAGGGAAGGGCTCAGCAGTGCCAGGGAATGGTTTGGCAGTGCCAGGGAATGGTTTGGCAGTGCCAGGGAAGGGGCTCAGCAGTGCCAGGGAAGGGTTTGGCAGTGCCAGGGAAAGGGGTCGGCAGTGCCAAGGAAGGGTTTGGCAGTGCCAGTGTACCCCACCACAGCTGGTGGTCAGGGGTGTTCTCCTCAATTGCTGAGGCTCACAGAGAGAAATCAAGGCTGGTGGGGCATCCGTCATGGAAAGGAGACCTGTGGGACATCTCTGGACACCGTCCAAGGTGGGTTGGGTTGCTGAGAGCCTTCCCAGGGGAGCCTTTATCATCTCTGCAGGTGAGAGGGGGTGGTCACCGGCGCTGAGCCGTTTGCTCCAGGAATTATCCTCCGTTGTGTCATCTTTCTCTCCCATCAGGTGAGGCTTTTTCCTGCCCTTCTGCACCATCTCTGAGCTTGGTGTCTCTGCCACGTGGCTTTTTCCTGCCACGTCCTCCTTTGCCCTTCACACTTTGCCCTCCTTGAGCTCTCTCTGCCCTTTCCGCAGGAGATCCAAAGCGCCCAGAACACTCTCCCTCAAAAGGTCCCTGTCCCATCCAAATGGAGATTTGGGCTTGCACGGCTCCCAAAAAGTTTATGACATCTCTTATTTTCTGTCCCCTGCAGGACAGGACCAGGCAGAGTGAATTTGCAGTCAGGGAGAGTCCATTACCCTGTGCTGTACCTGCCCAGCAGTGTTCGGGCTTGAACCCACCAGCTGTGCTTGTCTTCTTTAAAGATCCATTTTTTGCAAAAAAAAAAAAAAAAATTACATCAGGAGGAAAATAAGACTCTTTTGGACACATAAGCCAAAAAAAAATAAAAAAAATTAGCCTTTAGCTTCTTTGTTTGCTATTCCATCAGCTGCTGGGTTGTTTTTTTTTTTTTAAATTGAATGTAATAAACGCCGTGGAACTCAAGTTTTGTTTAGCCTCGTGAAACAGCTAAGGAAACAAATTCATCTTTGAACCTGCAAGGAGGGGCTGGGCAGAATGTTCATCTTTAAATATTTACAGTCTGACACAGCTAAACATTTGAATTCCTTACAAATTGATTAAAGTTGTGCTTCATAAGGAGGAGCAGAGAGGGCAAGCCAGAATATCAAATGGTTCTCTGGCAAGGTACTAAATATTTAACTTTGCTTCGGTGTTGGATTCACCCATAACCAAGACAAACATCGTGATGACCCTGGAAACCAGGAAAATCAACAGGATGCAGGAAAATTCGGGTAGCTGGTTGTGTACAGAAGGGTGGGGGGGGCCAAGACACCGGCCAGGAAAAAAGGTCTTTGTGAAACAGCAAGATCCAACATTTGGATCCCTGTTGAGAACTCCACAGGGCTTTTGGGAGGTCTCTCTTCCTCTCACTTGGGAGTGGGGCTATCAAGGGACCCCAAAAACCAGGATCTGTGTCCTGGCCTTAGCTTTGTCAGCCCCTTGTCCCAGAGGGAACAGCCCAGGATAGTGGTCCCATTAAAGCCATTATTGCATTTGGATTGAGACCCTGGAGGTCACAACTGCAGAGATGACTTTGGGCTGTATGTTCAGCCTTCTGGACAGTTTATCTTAAGTCTGGTTTTAACCATAGCCCTTCCTGACCTTTACCATGTTCCTGGTCGTCACCTCCGCATTGAGATGTTGCCCAGACTCCCCATCCCGTCCCATCCCATCCCGTCCCATCCCATCNGGGACAGAGAGTGGCTTATCCCTGAGTCCCATCCCATCCCATCCCATCCCATCCCATCCCTATTCGTGTTGCTCAGGGGAAACACACGTTACACAAAAATGGATTTTTCATTGCCTAATTAAAATTCTGAAGGTCAAATTATGGAGTTCATCCTGTTGCACTCCTGGCTCCGCCCTGCTGGGATCACCAGTCAGAGAAAACACAGTGGTTTTCTTGTCCTAATTGAGAACAACAGAGCCAATAAGTACGGGCGTTACGCGGCTTGATGTGTTTTATGTTCCATTATTTTATTACTTTTCCCTCCGTGGTGCATCCCGAGCAGTGCATGATGTGCCAGAGCAGCTGAAGAGACAGAGGGAAACTCTTCGGGCAGCAAAGATGCTCCAGTCCTTCCTTTTTGCAAAACACACCTGGGTGAAAAGGGGGAGTATTAAAATACATATGATCGTAATAATAATAATGAGAAAAACAGATTTAATTGCTGTTACCAACGCATCACATGGAAAATACATGAACACAAATGAACTGAACTTTGCCTTTTCAGCCAGTTATAAAAAGTTCTTTTTTCCTTCACAAAGATTTTCCCCGGGATGGATAAAATCACACAAAAATCACAATTTCATGGGGGAAAAAAAAAAAATCACAACATAAAAATTAATTGAGACAGTTTCTAACAAACCAATTACTCCGGGTAATGACTTCTGGGCTGGGTTTTGAGGTGTCAGCCCTGGCCTTGCCCTGATGCTTTGCCATGACTGTCCCTGTAACTCCTCATGCCACGGCCAACGTGGCTCAGCCTGGGCACCACCGAGGAGGGCTGGTGGCACCAGGTTGGTGGCACCAGGTTGGTGGCACCAGGCTGGTGGCACCGGGCTAGTGGCACCAGGCTGGCGGCACCAGATTGGTGGCACCAGGCTAGTGGCACCAGGTTGGTGGCACCAGGTTGGTGGCACCGGGCTGGTGGCACCGGGTTGGTGGCACCGGGCTGGTGACACCAGGAAGGCTCTGGATGGCCTTTGGGACATGCAACACTAAGAAGAGACCAGACTTTGGGGGGGTATAAATAGATGTCTGAGCTGGGTTTTGGTGGTTCTGAAGCTTGTCCAAAACGTTAGTGGAGGAGGGAAAGGTATCTGTGATCACGTTCTGCTCACAAAGGTCTCTTTTTTGGACGGGGCTGGCAGAGGAGTGAAACAGGTTCATGAAAACCAGCACGTGTATCAGTTCCTTCCCTTTCTTCCACAAAGCAAAGAAGTTTCACGCATTGCCCTATTTTGGCCCATTTCTGGTGCTTCTCTGAGCCTACACAGCTCTTCCTGGTCATCCCCAAACCAGGCAGGAAATCGTGTCCAGGAATGCCCATCCCCTGTGAGGTCTCAGCGTTGCCCACGGTACGGTGGGTGGACAATCACAGTCCCACCAGGTCCTTCTCAGCCACCCCCCAAGCGAAGAGAAACCTGGGAAAATACAAATACAGTCACCAGGAAAAGACATTTTCTTTTTGGATCGTGTTTTGAGTGAAGTTTACAATTTAAATCTGTCCAATTTCTGCCTCTTTTATTGCGACGCTCCGCCGGAATTTGGGGACGGTCACTGTGCAGTCCTTTGTGTGGGAGATGCAAATCTCATGCAAAGGAGATGCTTTTAATAACGTAAAGGAAACAGAGGCACGAAGGTAAGAGAAGGTAGAAAACCATCCCAGGAGTCATTTTCCAGACCAGCCCAAGCACCTGGTGGCCAAAGGAGCTGGAAGGACTTGGGCAACTCGTCACAATGACCAAAGACTCCACGGCAGGCCCTGGCACCCACGCCCTGTGGTCAGCACACCATCATCCATCCCACCAGGAAGGTGCTTTCCCCTCATCCCCATGGCCACGGCAGGCTGTTTGGAAAGGTGGGAATTGGCTGGGCAGGCAGACATGCCGTGGTGCCTCTGGAATGGGTTTCTCCACGTGGAGCAATGGCATTTCCCTCAAACCACAGCCCGGAGTGCGAGGGGGACAATTGGGAAAATTGTTTTGTCATCTCCAGCTCTGCCCCAGGCCCGGAACTGCCCACATTATGGAATACAAAGTGGGTAATGAAAAAGCCTGGCATTTTCTCATTCCTAGCAGGGAGAGTGTGTTTTCCAAGCAGCCCATTGCCCCCGGCACTCAAGGCTCAGACAGAATAACTCCCGTGAGGGTCCATCTCATCCCACCCATCTGGTTTTGATAGGACACAGGCATCCGGGCGAGCAGACAAACCAGCAGCTGCCATGCATTAACCAGTCTAGAGACCTGAAAGGACTGGGAACGCGGTGAGAACTTTCCTACTTCGTTTGATTTTTGTTAACTCCTCTGTGGTGCCGCTCACGCTCTGCCAAGCAGCACAAACCCAGCAGAGAAGGCAGAAACTTCAGGGCACCAAAAAGCCGATTTCCTAAAAAATCAGGCGAAGGATTATCTCCATTTTTTTACACAGTGGATACAGAGGAGAAGTTCTCTGGGCGATGTTTTAGGGAGAAAAATGCCTCAGACTGCACCAGCCTCAAAAGCTTCGGGTAGAGAAGGTGGGCAGGTGCATTTTTGCACAGACACCACCCATTCTGCCTGTGAGGTCCCACCTGCCCCGTTTTGTCCTCCCTTCGCCCCCCCTTCACCAGCCACCATCTCCCCCTCATGCCTGTCCTCCTCTCCCATGGGACACACCAGCTCTGGAGCTGTCTCATCCCCCAACACCCTCCCCCGGTGCAGCTCGCACACACATCCATTGAACCAAGAAACTGAGTCTGGACAGACCAGGAGGGTTCAGAAGTCCCTGTTTCCAGATGACCAGCCAAGAATCTGTAGCAAAAGAGGCGACTTGCTTCTACCGTGCCCTAATTCTGCACTTGCTCCTCCTGTGCCAATGGAACAGCTTTCTGGGACCAGCTCTGGGGAGATGCTGGAGGTCCACCTGGGCAAGGCACGTGCACGAAAGAAGACCTCTCACAGCCACGTGTGGATGGACAACGTGTCTCAGGCTCTGGCTCGCTCCTCCTCACGCCCCTGCTGGCATTCCCAAATAAAAGGGAAAGCACGTCCTATATTCGGAGACACAACGGGCTGTTTCTCTGCTTTCCCCTCTCCCTCAAAAATGTCTCTTGGCCTCCCACCTGCCACGTTCCTCAATTTTTTTAGGCTTTCTCTTGCTCTGAGCAGCCTCTTCGTTTCACTGTTCTCGGGGCAACCAAGAGCAGAGTATTCCTGCCCCCGGGATGGATGGCCAGGAACCTGTTCAATCCCATATGGCCAGCCATGTCATCTGGTATCCATTCCCTCGGAAGGCAGGGAGCCTTTCCCTTAAAGCTTCCCGACGTTCCAACTGCTGTTAAACATGAGAGTGCCTCTCTGGAATCACGCCGGAGCGGAGGCAAAACAACCCCTTGCATAAAGCCAGGGAAAGCTGGCGTGAGGAGAAAACAAACTTTCTCCTTGTGCAAGCCCTCTTGCCAAACCCTTCAAAGGGAACCGTAAGGCACACGGTGTGGAATGATCCTATTTCCTGTTGTTGCCTCCCTGCAGCCCCACCGGGGACACCACAGCTCAGGAATGTCCACGGCTGGAGCCCAGCCCCGGCACGCACCCCACACATGCCCAGCCGTGTCACCAGTGGTTGTGTCACTGCTCCTGCAGCCTTTTCTTCTCTCCTCCTGGAAAATTGGGTAACTCCGTGGCTTTTCTTAACCCCGGGTGGAACGCGCTGCTCGCACACGGCCGGCCCTGGAGCAAATCCCCTTGGAGGTGTCACTGCACGGAGAGCGAGGAGGGAAAGGCTCCACATCCACTCGTGCCCACAAACACCACTGCCTGACTGCCAGGGCAGAGCCAGCACCCCCAGACGTCTGGCAAAGCAGCCCCCGAGCACAAGGTCCATGAGGAGTGGGGGGACACCACCCACTGTGATTGATGGTGCTGTTTGTGTCATGCCTGGGAGCACCTGACCTGTCCGAGATGGAGCACCTGACCTGTCCAAGATGGAGCACCTGACCTGTCCGAGATGGAGCACCTGACCTGTCTAAGATGGAGTACCTGACCTGTCTAAGATGGAACACCTGACCTGTCCAGGATGGAGCACCTGACCTGTCCAAGATGGAGCATCTGACCTGTCCGGGATGGAGCACCTGACCTGTCTAGGATGGAGCACCTGACCTGTCTAGGATGGAGCATCTGACCTGTCTGGGATGGAGTATCTTAATCTTACCTGTCTGGGATGGAGCATCTCACCTGTCAGGGATGGAGCATCTGATCAGTCTGGGATGGAGCATCTGACCTGTCCAGGATGGAGCACCTGACCTGCTTGGGATGGAGCACCTTATCTGCTCGGGATGGAGCACCTTATCTGCTCAGGATGGAGCATCTGACCTGTCCAGGATGGAGCATCTGACCTGCCCAAGATGGAGCACCTGACCTGTCAGGGATGGAGCATCTGACCTGTCCAGGATGTAACATCTGACCTGCTCAGGATGGTGCTTCTGACCCATTCAGAATGGAGCATCTGACCTGCCCAGGATGGAGCACCTGACCTGTCCAGGATGGAGCATCTGACCTGCCCAAGATGGAGCACCTGACCTGTCAGGGATGGAGCATCTGACCTGTCCAGGATGTAACATCTGACCTGCTCAGGATGGTGCTTCTGACCCATTCAGAATGGAGCATCTGACCTGCCCAGGATGGAGCACCTGACCTGCTCAGGATGGAGCCTGTCCCTGCCCCTGCTGAATTCCCAACACACATTAAACCTCTCATTGGAACGAGGGAAAAGCCAGTCAGGCAGAGCCCCCTTGAAGCTCAGTCCCCACCTTTGTGCCCGAGCTGGTGTTTCCAGTTCCCCTCCCAAAGTCCTCAAGTTCTCTCCAGCACTGCCAGCGTGGGATGTGGATCCAGGGGTGGTGCCAAACCTTCCCTAAAGTTGTGGATTTCCTCCTTCTCCTATCAGGAGGAGCTCTCCAGGTCTCCTGGGATGTCCTCTACAACCCAACCACCTCCATCAAACCCCTCAACAAAGGCAAATGAAACCCCTTGGGATGGAATGACTAGAAAAGGCTACACGAGGAGGGTGTTTTCTTAGCACCACATGGAGAGGAAAACAGGGAAAACAGCTTTTCCCAGTATTCCAACCACAGTTAGAAACACACTGGCTGCAGGGTTCGTGTGTGGCCTCCGCAGCTGGCTGGAAAAAAAATATGTTTCTAACAAAAAATTACAATTTGAAATTTAAAAATTGATAAAAATTAAGTTAAAGGGGTGAAAATGATAACAGTAACGTCGCTAGAACAGCTCAAAATGTCAGTTTGGAAACTGCAACTTGACAAAAAAAAAAAAAATTGGAATATTTGTAAATACTTCTCCATAAGGATTTCATCTCTGTGCAAAACATTCATCATCATCATCTTCACTTTTCTCCTGCGGTAAGTTAAGACATTAAAAGAGGACATGGAGTGTCCCACCAGCCAACAAGTCCAGAAAGGGCTTCCCCAACAACATCTTTCGTCCGGTGCATGAAAGTGAATTCCAGAGCTACCTGTTCTCTGGGTGCCTTGGGCCGAAAATCCCTGGAATTAAGGGTCAGGATTCCACTGAGGAAACCTTTCCTTGCACCAGAGGCTTCACCAGCCTCTGCCTCTCTCTTCCTGACAACTCACCGAACCCACAACGCAAAAAAAAAAAAAACCTGGAATTTTCCAATGCTTCTGTTTGCTCTGAAGGCAAAGCCAGAGATTTTTTAGGAAAAATTCAAATTTTAGTCCCCAGAGATTGAAAATGCAGCCGGAGGGAAAATTTGTACCAGTTTGGAGTTGCCTTCCTCGCTCTGGAAATTCAAGGTCACGGCAGGTTGAGTTTTTTTCTCCCCACGTGTTGACCCCAAGGCAAGACACGAGGTGAGGAGGGGGACAGAGCTGAGGAGGGGGAACGGAGCTTTTGGGTTGTCCATGTCTGGTGGACAAGTGTCAAGAGGAGAAGGCAACCTCCAGCCTCTGACATCCATCCCACATGGCTTCATCTGCAACCCATCTGAGTTCGACTGAAAGTCCAACAAAAATCCATGCAAATAACAGGGACGTGTTCTAAAATTCCCAGCGGTTCCAATAGCAAAGCTATTTAATCAAGAGCAGCCTTTTCACCAAAATCTGGGAATCCTGGAGAGAATCTCCATGACCTGACACGGCCAACCCTAAAGCTCCGGTTGAACCCTCCACCCAGGACACGACACACACAAAGCCAGGTCAGAGCTCAACTCGTTAATTAGGACCGTGCTCATGCCCAGGGACTCTCTCCCGCGTTATTCCTGAGGGATAAATTATTCCAGATGATTGACAGTCCCTTTGTGGTCCTTGTTTTACTGCAGAATATCTTGTGCCTTTAATGGCGCCGACTGTAAATTGGGCTCTAATTAATAACTATGCAAATATTTGGATTTGGTGGAACTGCCAGTCCCGTCTGTTGGTGTGAGACCTGCTATTGAAGTGACATTTGAGAGCCCTCGTAAATGAAGGAGAATAGGAAGGAAAATGAGAATTTAATTCCAAGAGTGGGAATAACTCGTTGGAAAGAAATATGTGGCCAGCACAGCAAATGTCTCTATAATTCCTCAAACCGAGCGGAATTTTAGCACCAAATAAAATCGTGAGAATTGGGGTTTGGTTTGGTTTGGTTGGGTTTGGGAGAGAAAAGAGGAAAAAGGATGCCTTTTGGTTGGGTGGTTACGGCCGAAGAAGACGCTCCCAAGTAAAGCCCCATCTCCAGTTCTCCATCTCCAGATTTTATGTGGAAAGGGAACCCAGACGAGGAAAAGCGGGACCAGAGAGGACCCACCGTGAGCAGAAAGGAGGAGGAAGGTGCCACAGGAAGCAAAAAGGAGCTCCTGTAGGAAATCAGGGGGGAAATACAGACTTTGCTCCTGGTTCTTCACCCGCTGAAATCAGGGAGTGGGTCCAATGGGGGTATTTATGGGAAAGCAAACGTAGCACCGAGTCACGTTCACGTCTTGGTTGGTTGGTTGGTTGGTTGGTTGGTTGGTTGGTTGGATTGGTTTTTTCAGAAACTTTAATGACTCAAAAAGAAACTTTCCCGAAAGCGTTTCGACAACTGAAAATCCCGAGTTTCTCACAAGCCAACATTTTACCACCATTTACGAAGATCCGAAACAGGGAACAGAAGCACAGGAGGCATTTGGAGACTTTCCCAGAGTCCAAAGGGGACACAACAGAGGGGTTCAGACAGTCGTGCAAGAGCCCACTCCAATAAATTTGTCTTACATTGTCTTTACCCTCCGAATGCCCTTCCTGATTTAATTCCCACCCAACGACTCCAACAATTCCCCAGCAGCAGTTCATCCCATGGAACCCAAAAGTTCTTCAGGGGAAACCACCAAAAGTAACTCGTACTTTGCATGAAAACCCTGCCTGAGATTTAATCTTCCTCTCCACAACCGCTTCTGTTTCAGCAGAAAAAAACCCACATAAAGTTGTTATAATTGATGCTGCCTCGAGCCACGCAGGAATTAAGAAATTAAGGAATATTTTTATTAATGCTGCTTTGGTGTCTGTCTCCTGAAATGAACCTAAAGCAACTAAAAATAGCTCCAAAAAAACCCTTTGGGGCAATATTACCCCTGAAGTAGGAACAGCTTCAGGGTTTTATCCCTTTTATTTTATATTATTTTATTTTACTTTAATTCCTCGGCTCTAACCCCCTTCTGTTCGTAGGCAAGGAGCCAAGAGAAAAGAGATTTGTGATTAAAAGCCTTGGAATTCGGGCAGCCACGCTATTTATTAACATTAAAATTAGGAGACGTGGAGTTGGCACAAGGACAGCACTGTCTGAGCTTTGTTGCTGCGTCTTTAAAACCTTCATTTTATGTTTAGCTCTTCCAACCATTTCCAAATTTACAAGCTAAGGAGAATTGTTTTATTAGCGGAGAATTGATGTGCCCACACAAATATTTTGTCTGAAAGGTTTCAATTTTTTTTCAGGCTTTGGATGGGTTTCGTTCTTTTCCTTTTCCATTTCTTTTCTGGGTGGCAATGACACAATTGCTTATTCATTTTCTATTTTTTTATCCCCTGGAATGAAACGACAGCCTTTTCCAATAAAGGCTTCTTTTGGGTTTTCCTTTTTGAGGGGTTTCCAGCCAATTTGGACTCAATATACCGATATATTGTTAATGAAGCAGAGTCTGTGTCTGGCTGCAGGCGCTAATTGGAGATGCACAACAGCAACATAGCCCTGGGCAAATGAAAATGAGAAAGTCCTAAAATATTAAATATTCCACGTCAGGTCAAAATTAAGGGAGTCAAGGCTGCCATTCCAAAACTATGGCTTTGTGTGAGAGAGGTTCCTCCAGCAGCGAGCAAAATAAAATAAAGGAATATAAACTGACCAGAGAAATAAATATATTTCTTTATCATAAAGAAATTTAAAGTTAATTCTGATGTAAGTTCACAAGTGATGAGGTATTAAAAAAAAGATATTATATTCTGTGGTGGAGGCTCAAAACGTCACTGTCAGATCTCACAGACACGGACAAAGTATTTTCCCCACATTTTCAGCTTTTAGAGGATCCCTCCAAGGCAGCTCCAGATGGTTTTGGTGTCCAGACTTCACCTTCCCAGGAACAAGAAGAACAACCTCCTGGGAATTTTAGAGGGCACAGAGATGCAGCTGCCCGTTCATGAAAATCATCACTTGAAATCACGTTTTCAACCCGAAGTTGCCGTAAATTGAATGGGAAATTGGAAGGGCATCTTCATCGCTCCACCAAAAGCAGCTACTGCCAAACAAAAAAAAGCAAATTTAAAATATTTACTTGGCGAAACCTCAGGACGCTCTCGATGCCCCCACATGGGTATCCTCCAGTGGGGGCAGAAACACAGTTAAAAATCCACCCGAATATTAAAAATATCGCAGGGGTTTAAGACAACCGCAGTTGGATGAGCTGCAGGTGGATCAAAATGGGATCCCAGCTCTCTGTGACACGAGGTATTAAAGGATTCCCACCAAAACCAAAGGCAGTGCAGGGACCTCGGTGACACGCAGGGACAGAACTTGGAGAGGAAAACCATCTCAGTGCTCTCCAGACCTCCCTCAAGACCAATTCCAGCATGTCCGTGGGGAGCGCACGGATGATCTCCCTCTGGGATTTCATGGGGAGGTTATCAAAGCAAGTGGGAAATTACAAAACAAACCAAAAAAAAAAAAAATAGAAATACTTCCCCCTGTTCTTGTCTCCACAGTGGTTCTAGACAAGGTGAAGATGCTCGTGGTGGCCTCAGCCAAGGTGAAGATGCTCGTGGTGGCCTCAGCGGCTTCTTCTGGGCTGTGAGGTCTTTACAGGAAAAGACTCCTGGAGCCACATTATTCCTGCTGGAATAAAGAGCACTGAGGTCCATTGGATGCCACATTGCCAGGAAACTGGGCCATTAATTACATTAATTAATAAGGATTAAAGACATACAGAATAGGACAGGAGGAGGGTCCTGCTCAGGAGAACTGGTACCTTCAGGACATCAGACCTTAAGGACGGGGCTGGTCTGCTGGTCTATATGAGGAACCTGCCAGATGCAGAGGTCCCAACACCTGGAAAAATGAAGAAATTCCTCCTGGTAACATTGACAGAGGACTGTGGCTCTCCATCACCTGGAAAAGGAATTGTCACCACGATACGAAATATCTGTGATAAGACAGGCATTAAAAAAAAAACAACTCAGAGTGACAAGTTTTCAGCACAAACTCACTTTGCAACCTTTCCTCCCCCAAAAATATAGATGGAGTTGTTTGGTCTCGCCTTAAAATGGGGTTTGTTACATTTTGGGAAAGGGATTAGAGCATAAAATCCTTCTAATTTAGAGAGGGAGAGGAGCATTGAATTCTCCACACGTGTCTTCTCCTGCCCTCTCACCCCTTTCAGGTTCTTCTGCTTCGCGTTTCGGAGTCAAACAGCGGCAATTATGGAACGATTCAATCACGGGGTAAGGGAAAGGGAAAGAAATAACCAGCCGAGCGTGGTTTGGCAGGGCGGGTCCGGCTTGAAACCCGGATTAAAACGAGCAGGGTTGTTCAAAACCAAACAAACTGACGCACGCAATTAGGGCGAATTCCTAGAATATTGGATTAGTTCCCTTTTGTTGCTCCACGTCAGTCAGGAGAGGAATTTTCCCTTTTGCTGGTGTTGGCTCGAAGCGTCCACACAGACACCCAGAGAAGTCCCCCCCCCAGTCCCCAGAGCTGCGCTAGGATTTTCAGAGCAATTAAAACTTAATTAATTACGCTGGCTGAAAAGCTGAGAACCCACCCTAAAACGGCACGAAGGGCTGTTTGGGGGATTCCCGGGCGCAAAGGCGTGTAGAAATTAGAAGAATTTCGAGACATGAGGTCTGATGAAGACCAAAATGAGGAGGAGAAACTGATTTATCTTTGTTTTATTGCCATAATAACGAAGAGCCCTCTGGCTGATGTTTTGGGCAATCCAAGGCATGGCCTCCAATCCCTTGGAACCTGAGACGTCCTCCGGGAAAGAGGGATCAAATCCAGGTGTCTCCTGTGAGTGGGACAGTCAACTCAACTGCAGGGCAGAATTCCCAGGTCCTCTTGCAGGCAGGTTACCTTCGCCTCTGGTAAAGGGTGGTCGAATTTTATTTAAAATTTATTTATAATTAATATTCATTTATAATTATTATTTTAATTTCGGATCAATTTATTTATTAATAACTTATTTATATTATTTTATTTATATTTCTCATTATTTCCAATTAATTTATTTACCATTAATATATTCATTTAAAACTAATTTATTGATGATTAATTCTATTTATTCATAATTATTATATTCAATATATTTATCATTATTATAATTAAATTAGGGTGAATTTTATTTCCATTTATCATTATTTCCAATTAATTTATTTACCATTATATATTCACTTAAAGCTAATTTCTTTATAATTAATTCTATTTATTCATAATGATTATATTCAACGTATTTATAGTTATTATAATTAAATCAGGGCGGATTTTTTTCCCATCGGTTCCACTCATAACGCACAAAATGCAGTGACAGAGAACAGGCAGGGGGTGACAAAAGGTTGCCCAGCTCCTCAAGCTTTTCTTTCTCCGGGGGTGTTCCCGTGGGTGGGACACAGGGTGGGTCTCAGGTGAGGAACACGGCGCTGGGAAGGCAAAGAAGCACCTGCACTGTGTCTTTGGTGCTCCCAGTGACAGTCATGATGGTTGATGTTTGGCCTCCATTGAGCACAAACACCAACTACTCAACACAACAAGATATATCCTGAATCAAAAGGAATGAATAACTCTCATTAATAAATTAAGTTCTCCTCAGTTACTAGTAGCTATGCTTAAAGCTAAGACTAACGTTCCACCTGGAAGTCCATGAGAACCTCTGCCAACCATTAAGGTTGGAAGAGCCACGGAAGGCACGTCTGGGAAGCACTGGAGGCTTCCCAGTTCCATCCTTGTGGGATTAAGGAGACCAGGGCTTGGGACTGTGAACCATCTCCAGGAGAGTCAGAAAACTGCCCGGGACAGCGTTAACATCGATTGCATCGACACGCCCCAAGAGATTCCCCCCTTACCCTTCTGCCCTCGCAGATGTACAAAGGCTTTTTGTTACGACATCCCTCGGCCAGGTAATTTATAAACCAAAACAGAGCAGCAGCAAAGCATTGACTTGAACTGCACTGAGCAGGGAGCAAAGGACCTGCTGGGCCCCAGTAAGGCAAACAAGCCGGGCTGAGTGGTCCACTGATGATCTCATTAACTCAATCTCTTTAATTAATCATTGCCAAAGGAAAGGCCACGCTTCTGCCGTTTTCCATCCCTGGACAAACTGTTGCTCCAAAATGAAAGAGTTCAAAGCCCTCCTCTTAAAACCTACTCATGGTCCCCACCTGGCTTTGCTCACACTAAACCCTTGTGAAAATTCGGAGAGATACTTTACATATCCCCCTGCTGATTCCAAGAATTCAAGTAAGTCCCCACTCCCTGAAAAATGAGTCACTTTGCCTTCAGTCCCCCAATCATTGTTTCCAGTCAAAACATCTGAAAAAAGGAAATTACAGCAGCCAAGATAACCAAGCACCGGGGTGGACATTTTGACACCTTAGACCTTGCCACGGAAAGTCGTTCTGGTCGAATGAATCAGTAACCTGGAAAAATAACAGAATGAGTAAAAAGAAAAAAAAAATATATATATATACTACAATAGGCTG
>VWZG01007661.1:324897-335186 GCA_013396735.1 Grallaria varia
CACTGTTAAGTGGCTACGTGCATTCACACCACGCTGGAGGACGGGGAGGAAGAGCACAGAGAAGAGGAGGAGGAGGAGGAGGAACAACCCAAGCCAGCCTCTGCATCAGCGACTGAGCGTGACACATCCCCTGGCCTTTGGGAGCCCCTGGCTGAAGAGGTGCTTTGACACCAGGAATGATGAATCCAGCAGGGAAATAAGTGGGCAAAGAAAGCAGGAGTCACCTCCGCGCCGCAGGAATCCCTTCCGAGGCATTGGGCAACCTTTGGCTCTTCGGGGTGACGTTGACCATCAAAGACGGTGAATAAGAGAGTCATTGCAAGCCCCGGCTGGCACTTGGAATGGTCAGTCCTTTTGTTTCATGCCTGGAGCAGAGGGCAGGGTAGGCACTGACTTGGCACGGCGGGGTCACCTCGGGCTGGGCAGCGAGACGCTGGGATGTGACGAGGCTCGATGTCACCAAGGGTGGCAGAGCCAGCCAACGGAGCCACGTGTGAGGAGAAAGGAGTTAGGAAGTTCAAATCCATCTGGATCTTTTTTAGCTGAAAATTTTTAGCAAAATCTTCAGGATTTTTTTTTTTTTAAACTGGTCAAAAGTAAAATCTAAATAGATTTGATTTGAAAAACCAAGACATCAGTGCTTTCAAAATTAAGTAACATCTTCACATGGCACGAAGTTAAGTCAAAATCACTTTTTACTGTTTTCATTTTGACAACAACAAAAAAAAAAGAATGAGGATGTTATTTTGGCTCAAAAAAAGCTCTTTTTTCAAGTTTCAGTTGCTTGCCCAGCCTCGTCTCTCTTCTGTCCAACCGTATGGAAACAGGACTTGTAAAGTCCATTCAGCACAGGGATGGGAGCAAATAACAGTGGGCGTGGATCAGACATGGGAGTTTCCAGCAGGGGAAAAAAAAAAAAAAAAAAGGTGTTTTTTTCCATTTCAGAAGTTCACAATTGGCCTAATAGAAGGGGGAGGGAAAAGAGAATTAAACCCCCTTACTAAAAAAATTTTGTGCATCCAACATTTCTGTGGCACTCTGTGTCGCCGAGGGCAGACCTAGAGCTGAGATGGATGCACTGAACTTTCTGAAGATCCTCAATTTTACATGAACTCAGGTAACCCCAGAAATTAAAGCACTTTTTTCTTCAAAAAGAAAACAAGCCGAACTAAAAGATGCTTTCAGAGCACAAGTGGTTTTTTTGTTTGAGAGACAGAAGTCCTAGCAGAGAAGAAAATGGGAAGAAAAACAAAAATAGGACTGTCGGGTTTCCCTTGCACTGAGCTGAGGCTTCCTGAGAAAGGAAAGGGGGAAGTTTCTCTATTGGTTGTGCTCCTTGGTTGGAAGCATAAAATCATAAAATCACTTAGGTTGGAAAATATCTCAAAGGCCATCAAGTCCATCATCTGACGTAAATCAAGTCACATCATCCTCTGTTGGTCACTGGCAATACCTGCTCCAACACCCACCCACAAGGATCACAGGATGAACCGTTTCTGGTGGTTTTGTTGGAAAGCAATAAAGTCTCGCAGGGTTTACAACAGTTCAGGTGATTTTAAACCCTTGGGCAAGCCCAGCTGGGAGGGCCACCCTGGGGAAGATGCTGCTGCTGATGGTTGTCCCTGTCCCCACCCATGGTATCTCCCTAGCCAGCATGTCCCGGTGGGAGGCCGAGCCACGTGGGCAGGACTGTGCCATGATGTGCCCCGGGGTGCTCACACTGTGGCACAGCTCCAGATGCGCCCCAGGGCACCCACAGCATTGCACTCACACCGTTGCACTTACACCATTGCACTCACACTCTTACTGTTGTACTCTGTTGCACTCTCACCATTGCACTCACAGTGTTGCACTCACACTGTTGCACTCACACCGTGGCACTCACACCACTGCACTCACACTCTTACTGTTGTACTCTGTTGCACTCTCACCATTGCACTCACAGTGTTGCACTCACAGCGTTGCATTCACACTCTTACACTCACACCGTTGCACTTACACCATTGCACTCACACCATTGCACTCACACTCTTACACTCACACCATTGCACTCTGTTGCACTCACACCGTTGCACTCACACCGTTACACTCACACTGTTGCACTCACACCATTGCAGTCACACCGTTGCACTCACACCCTTACACTCACACTGTTACACCATTGCACTCTGTTGCACTCACACCGTTACACTCTCACTGTTGCACTCACACCGTTACACTCTCACTGTTGCACTCACACCGTTACACTCTCACTGTTGCACTCACACCGTTACACTCTCACTGTTGCACTCACACCGTTACACTCTCACTGTTGCACTCACACCGTTACACTCTCACTGTTGCACTCACACCGTTGCACTCACACCCTTACACTCACACCAGTGCACTCACCCCATTGCACTCACACCGCGGCACTCACACCATTGCACTCACATCATTGCACTCTCTTGCACTCACACCTTTGCACTCACACCGTTGCACTCACACCATTGCACTCACACCCTTACACTCACACCCTTACACTCACACCGTTGCACTCACACTGTGGCACTCACACCCTTACACTCACACCATTGCACTCACACAGCGGCACTCACACCATTGCACTCACACCATTGCACTCTGTTGCACTCACACCATTGCACTCACACCATTGCACTCTGTTGCACTCACACCATTGCACTCACACCGCTGCACCCCCACCGTGTCACCCCTCAGGACGTGCCCCAGGACAACCATCTCCTCTCCCTCGGTAACAGGCTGTACCCCTTTCCTGCGCCATCAGGAGCTGTCCCAACACAGCCCTTCTCTGGAGCAGCTCCACAAACTCTCCACTCCACTTTGGGGCTCCCGTCCTTTTTCCTTTAAATATTTACATTGGAACAACCCGCTGAGAGGAGCAGATGTATACACAGAGAGTCCTCCCTCCTTCATCCCCTCATTCTCCTGCTGCAGCAGAGACCAGCGAAAATCCAGGGCTGGAAGGAGCCCAGACTTGCACTGCTGGATCATGGCAAGGAGGGGTTTTTTCCATGATTAGGGAGAGTCCCATCCATCGGTTTGGAAAAGACTCTCGAACCCCGCCAAGCAGAGGTCAGGAGAAGGTTGGTGGGGATGAGAGAAAGGCTCCTTCCAACAAGCTCCTGCTTCAGGCATTTCACTTTATGAAACCGCCCAACAAACCCTACAGGCAGAAAAAAAAGCACAGACAAAGGCAACGACCCCAACCCTCGGTGACAGCCATGGGATGGATTTGACTTGGAGGGGGGTGATGGGATGGGGCTGGTCCTCTAAGGCCAGGCCAGCTGTGGCTGCTGAGCCATGGAACACAATTCCCAGCATCATCCTGCTGGAATTTCAGCCAGTTTTCCATGATTCCAGGGGCTGCCGGAGAGCATCCTGAGAGCAGCAGTTCCCTCTCAGCGTCGCTCTCTCTTACCTGTTGCCGAGATGGAAAGGGAAAGGAGGAGGTGAATGGTGTCTTTTCCAAGTGTTTACTCTCTTTCTCAATTGCCTGTAAACCTGTGGTTCTCCATCACACCTGAAAAGACCAAGATTCCATCACCTCCCCTCGTTTCCCTCACCCTCCTGTGGGGTATTTGCATCCTCTGCAGCGTTCCCTCATTTTTCCGGTCACTTTGCTACTTGAAAATCCCATTATTTATAATAATGGGATTATTCCATCTCTGCGGCGAAATTCCTTGGTATTGTCTCGAGATAAAAACGAACATGGTGGCATAAAAAACCCAAAAGTTTACATGGTTTTCTCTCTCTCTCTCTGTGGTTCCTTCAGCAAATCCTTTGCAGGCTCTCAGCACACTCAGCCCCTGGAGATGCTGATCAGAAGTCCTTGGATTGTAACTATGAAAACATCTGACCTCCCACTTGGCCCTTCTTTCTTGCTCCTGTTAAAGGGGCAATAAAGGACATTAAACCCCCACCTGCCTGGACCTCCCCACTGGGACCATCCCACCATGGCTGGACAATGTTTTACACAGAACCCCAGACTGGGTTGGGTTGGGAGGGACCTCAAAGCCCATCCAGTGCCACCCCCTGCTGTGGGCAGGGACACCTTCCACCAGCCCAGGTTGCTCCAAGCCCCGTCCAACCTGGCCTTGGGCACTTCCAGGGGTGCAGGGGAAGTCACAGCTTCTCTGGGCGCCCCCTTCTCACACACAGATGTCCTGGTGAGACCTCCCTGGATGTCTGAACTCTGCCCAGGACGCTCAGGAGTTCAACCGTCCCTTGTGAATCATGTCCACAACAAGAGGTGGATGATGTGATGCTTTGAGCACGTTCTCCTCTCATCCAGCAGCCGGTGACGATGACCTTTTGGTTCACCCACGGGATTCCACAGCCTGGGGTTTCTCAGAGGGCCATGGGGGTTAGGTGGCCACATCAGGGGCACTCAGCACAGATATTACACACACCCCACATGCCCTTTGCTGTGTCCCGACCACGCTGCTCTTTTACGAGCAAATTCCTCTCGGTGATGTCAGAGGCTTCGGGTTCCTGAGTGATAAACACCCCAGGGCAGCTGCTCAGGTCACACACAGCACAGAAAGGCCAGAGGGCCACCCCTGTGAGCATCTTCAGGTGGGCAACAGTCCAAGGTTGAAGGCTTTCCAAAGTAGACACTGCCATTGCACTTGGGCATCCTACTCTGTGATAAACGAGAACTCTTTTGGTATTAAACTCTTTGGGCGAAAAAGATCTGGTGATCTCACCCCAACCCGGTGATGTCAGAATATCAGAAAAAATATGGAAGTAGGTATGAAAACTAAAGCCCTCCAGACCTTTTCCTCCTGCTGGATGGTGAGTACCTTCTTTTTTTGTGGAAAAGAAAGGAAGAGTTTGGAATGCTCGGGGTGATGAGCCAGGCAATCATTACTGATAAAATCATAATGACCACAGCAATAATTCCCAGCATTTCCCTGGATACATTGTAATTCAATTGGTAATGGAAGAGACACTGCCAAGACTGATCCCTGTGCGCATTTCTACAAGAAGTGGAGTTAGAAGGGCCTCTATTAAATACTGACAGGTCCGTGTATAAAAATCTATAAAAATTCCTGATACACACGACCTTAGATTTTTAAAATACCAGGTGACCAAGGGTTTGTTCAGAAATTACCTTCAGATCATCCTCTTCCCTCGTGTCCCGTGTTTAAACATTCCTCCGAATAAATTATGGTGAAACACTCTGCAGCTGAACATTTCTGAGCAGAGGAACGTGCCACTCCCACTGCTCAGGAATTACATAAAACTCGGGAGAGGCATTCACAGGCAATAATTTGCACACAGAAAACCCACCCAACTGCTGTAGATTTCCACAGGCAGTGAAAATAAAGCGGCTGGGTTTGGGTTGTTTGACAGGGAATTTTTATAGAACCTCAAGACGTTAAGGTGTGATTTTGATTAGGCTGCGGTGCCGGTGAAAGATCCAAACCGTTGGAGGCTCGTGGAAAAAAAAAAGGGAAGAACCTTCAGCACAGACTTGTTAATGGCACATAAATCAGGCAAGAACAGGAGCCAACACAAAGATGACTTGAGAAATGCATTCGTTTAAACAGCGGAGAAAGTGAAAGCCCCAGGACATGGAGAAAACAACCCCTTTCCCTTAAAATGTGGGATCTGCGGGATGACAGCACCGGTGGGCACAGCGCCATCGACACCAGGCTGGGCAAGAGTCCTCCTTCCCAGGCACCCATTGGCAGGTCCCACAAAAGGAGCTCTTTGGGAAGTGAAATGAGGTAACACCAACACCCAAGGAGAGCAGAGAGGGCCAGAGGACTATTTATAGCCCTTCCCTCCCTTCCCGGGCTCCCGAACCTGCCCTAGCAGGGAGGCAAATTGCCCCATTACTTCAGCGGTGCCTTGGAGGAGCCAAGGATAGACAGTGAGATAAAATAGGAATATCCATGCAGAGGGGGTTAGTGAAGACCCCCCTCCACGCCCAGCTCTGGCGTTGTACCCGACCTCAACACATGCCAAAAGCTCCCTTGGGTGGGACGAGGGAGGGAATCTGGACACTGACGTGCTGCTGGAAGGGACAATGGAATAGAAAGGAAGGCAAAGCGCTTCAAGCTTGAGTTGATGGCATGGAACCTCGTGATGTGCCCTCAAAAAGCAGAGTCAGCACCTCACCTCACTCCAGATTGTCTTTGTGCCCTCGTGCCTTGAGCCACGACTCCTCTTAAAGATCAGTCTCGCAGGAGAAGCTGCTCTGATTTACCTCAGCACCTGCAGAAGAGCTTTAAGCACCTTGGTTAATTAAGCCACAGGTGATAACTAAGGGTCTAAACCAATTCCTTTTGCAAGGATGGGAAAGTTTCTCAAGCAAAAAGAGATGAGAGTGTATTGATGTAGTCGCCATCTTTTTTAAAAAACCTATTTTATACCATTTATTTTACATTGTTTTTCCACAATTCACGCAGGGAAGCATTTGCACGGCCCCAGAGTGAGGTCCAGCTTGCTGGTGTCACAAGTCACTTTTCAGCAGGGCGGTTGTCACCAGCCAAGGGTTCAGAGACACCCTGGGCAAGAAACAGCGTTGGATGACCCCGTGAGCTGGTGTAGGTGCAAACCTGGGCTCAGTTAGACCCAATGACTCCTGAGCACCTCTTTCCAAACATGTCCCATGAGCAGCACACCATGGTTCTCACCTCTGTGTTTAATGGCCCCATCGCCCCATGTCCTGCCTATTGACCAACAGGTACAGGCAGGTTGGAGGAAATGATGATGAACCTGAAGCCACAAAAATACTTGGAAAAGTTATATATGATAAAAGACTGGAACCAATGTCACCCTGGGTGTAAAACAGCCTCTCTGCTGACTGCCCACTCTGGTCTGGCCATACTCAGATGGGCTCTGCTTGATCTCAGAGACTCCCTCAGGTGACAGACTGTCTACAAGGGACAGGATTTCCCACTGCCAGAGGGTAGATGGGATATTGGGAAGCAATTCCTGGCTGGGAGGGTGGGCAGCCCCTGGCACAGGGTGCCCAGAGAAGCTGTGGCTGCCCCTGGATCTCTGGAAGTGTCCAAGGCCAGGCTGAACGGGGCTTGGAGCACCCTGGGCTGGTGGGAGGTATCCCTGCCCATGGCAGGGGGTAGCACTGGGTGGGCTTTGAAGTTCCTTCCAACCCAAAAAGTGAGAGAGTTACACTCAGGCAAACAAGGAGGGATCAGATTTGCTCCATTGCATGCACAAGAATGAGACATGAATCTTAAAAACCCCAAGCAAAGTGTGCACAAAGGACCCAAAACCTCAGAAACTCTTCCGAAGTTTTCTCTAGGATCACACACGGATCAGACTGCACCAAAAGGGCAAACCTTGATTAGGAAAGTAATTTTCGATTAACTAAACCTCTGTAATTTTTAAATCCCTCTGAGGACGCAGAAATGACTCAACAACCCACAAACCAACGCTCTGCCGTGTCTGAATGTGGGAACAGAAATACATGCAGCCGACCTATATCTATATCTATATCTATGTTTTATGTATACAGGACAGCATAAACCAACACATAAATCTCTGCCAGAGATTGTTTAGCCAAAAGCTGACAGAAAAAGCCCAGAGTTTCAGCTCCCAGGGAACATCTGCTGGGACTCCTGCTCAGCAAACAGAACTATTGGTTTCCTTAACCCCTGGAAACGCCGGGTTGGACATTCCTGGGAAGCAGCAAGCCCGGAGCCCAAAGTGGGCCATCTGTCACTGTCACTGCCTGGATTCGGACACCGCAGCCGAGCAGCTGCCAAGGCACATCTGGCTGGGGCGCGATGACCGCCCGTCCCCCAGCGGCGCGTGAGCGGCTCCGCAGGACTCAGCCCTTCCGTGACGCAAGGGACAGACCCCGATGAGCAACGAGGGGCTCCTGCCCCGGGCCTCCCCTGTGATTATATGCTGATTAAAGACCTGAGTGTGTTCTTGGCTTTATTTTCCCCATTTCGCTCCAAATTCGCCAGGCATGGACCGGCATCACTTTGTGACGTCCGGCGTCATGTCCGGTGTTGACGTCCCGTGCGTGTCTGCCCCGCTCGCATCCGCCTCTTTTTTGTCTTCCCCTCTGGTTTTATACTAATTTTCTGTCCTTGTTGTAACCGTGGCCCTCACACGTGGACCTCCCACCGGCCCCTGCACTCAGACAACCGGCACAAGCATTTCCATGGGGGATTCTCCAAGGGGATGCCCTTGATGAAGAGCACAAAGCCCAGGCAATTAGGGTTTTGCTGCAGCCCATGAGGTCCAGCTTTAAACAAACTTCAGAGGAGCCACTGGCCACTGGAGGGAAGGCTGAGGAGCTTGAGGAGAGCAGCAAGCTCTGCACTTCCCTGCTGCTAGGAATGGTTGGTTTGGGTTTGCCTCAAAGCAGGCAAAGAGGACAGAGGGACAAAAGACCTGCCCTGGGGTCTCGGTGACATTGAGGTCTCAGCCTGCCAGAGCTCAAGGGAGGGTTTGGACAACCGTGGTGGGATTCTTGGGCTCTGTGATGAGCATGGGTCCTTCCAGCCTGGGATGCTCTGCGGCCCTGTGATGGCTCAGCAGGTGATTCCACGCACACACCGTGTTGTCTCTCCACCAGGTGACCCACGTGTGCCCTGATCCTGGGACACATCACCCAAAGCAGGGCAGGCCTGGCACTGGGAAATGGTTCTTCGAGCTCTGGACTCTTTGGACCAGGAACACTGACCTCCTGTGTCCAGACACCCACTTGTCCCGAGCTCTCTGCTGTCATGGCAAACCAACAGCTACAGGAGATCCCTTGGACTCCCTCAGTGAAAAACCTCCCTTTTGGCTTTTTGAGCCTCTCCTGAACCACCTGCGGGGCTCTGGGAACCCCTGGGAAGGAAAACAACCACGTGCAATCCAACCACACCGGGCTGTGAAAGCCTTTGGAATAAAGGGGTGACCCACAGGTCACTTTAATCAATTCAGTTTTAAACCTGATGATGCTTTTCTCTGTCAAAATTTTAATGATTTAATTAATTTTGTTCCCCCTCTGCTCACAACAGATTTCTGTAAGGCATCCTTGGCCACGGCAAGCCAGTTGATTCTGTGACTCTATGTTCTGAGGTTCTCCTGGAGTTGCAAATTAGACAAGACCCATCCACGTAAGTGTTGGCTCCCTGAGCCCCCCCATGCCCTGGGCTGGTCCCACAGGATGGGCAGCAGGACAGGAGGGGGTTTCTGCCCCTCTGCCCCCCCAACCAGGGTGAGACCCCACCTGCAGAGCTGCCTCCAGCACAACAAGGACATGGAGCTGCTGGAGAGGCCAGAGGGGGAACCGGGATGGGCAGAGGATGGAGCAGCTCTGCTGGGAGGAAAGGTTGGGAGAGCTGGGATTGTCCAGCCTGGAGAAGAAAAAGCTTTGTGGAGACTTTATTGCAGCCTTTCAGTACCAAAACAGGGCTCAGGAGAAAGGTGGAGAGAGATCTTTAACATGGTCTGTAGTGACAGGACAAGGGGTATTGGTTTAGGCTGAAAGAAGGGAGATTTAGATGGGATATTGGGATGGAATTGGTCCCTGGGAGGGTGGGCAGGCCCTGGCACAGGGTGCCCAGAGAAGCTGTGGCTGCCCTTGGATCCCTGGAAGTGCCCAAGGCCAGGTTGGACAGGGCTTGGAGCAACCTGGGCTGGTGAAAGTTGTCCCTGCCCATGGCAGGGGGTGGCACTGGATGGGCTTTGAGGTCCCTCCCAACCCAAACCAGTCTGGGATTCCCTGATTTTATGAATAATGTTTGTGGCACCCAAGTCATACGTAGGATAGAAGGAAATGCCATGGCAGGAGGGTGGAACTGGATGATCTTTGAGGTCTCTTCCAACCCAAAGAGCTTTATGATCACACCGAGGAGTGGCAAAATGAGGGTCATTCATCACCGTTTTGGAAAAACACCCACGGCAAATCCCCACGAGAAGACAATGGGGGAGTTGCTTCACCTCCCTCTGAACTGCCGCTCAATTTCAGCGAGCAAAGGCCACCAGCAGAAACGAGAGAGGCAGGAAAGTCTCATCACGCGGCCACAGATGAGTGTGGAGGCTGCACCTTGAAGGGTTCCCAGCCTCGCCCTCCGCCCACTGCTCAGGGCGCCCATGGACACCCAGCAAAGGGAAGGCGGCCGTGCCTTGGCTGAGAGTGCTCCCTTCTGGCTGCAGATTCCAAAGGAAACCCGAGAGGAAGTGATCTTCACTGACCTGCACATCCATTGAGGAAGTCGAGCATCGTGGTGTCCTCTGCATTTAATTAAAAAAAAAAAGAAAAAAAAAAGGGAGCAAAACCATTAGGATTG
>VWZG01007661.1:335289-412338 GCA_013396735.1 Grallaria varia
AAAAAAAAAAAACGTAGATGTTTGGGGGACACAAAGTGGGGTGCAAACAGGATTCCAACACCTTCAGAACTCCTCACCCACTGCCAAGACACTTTAGGGAGGGAAAACGCTTTTAAAGAGGGAAAATAAAGTCCAGAAGAGACACACAAGGACATGCGGCCGAAGATTTCCATGGGGACATTTCCAAAAGCACCAGCGGCACCATAAACCCCCCAAACATTCCAGGGACAACCCATGAACTCCACCATGAATGGAATCCCAAGTACTACGGATTGACACCAATTGCTTCGATTTCTGCAGGAAAACGGTCGCTCTTCAAAAAAGAGATGGGGCCGATTTAATTAGAGGAACTCACAACTATTAATTAAACTGCTGGTAATGGCAGCTTTTCTTTCATCACCTGGTGTGAAGCACAAGACCTCAGACAACTTTGGAGCTGCTCAGAATCATTTCCAGCCATTCCACCCAGCGAGGCCAAGCAATGCTTGTTTCGGCAGAGAAACGATCCGAGGTTTTTATCCAGGCAGTCCATTCATTGAAGAATGAAAAAGACATATATTTAATTAAACTGCCGTGCCCTCCAGCCAGGGGTTGGGTTACATACGGGGTTGAGATGATGACCACGGATGGAGCAACCCACACAATTTTTCCCACACACACACAGAAACTAATGCAAAGTAATATTACTTTGAACGTGCCCGGGGGCATCACCCACGCTAAGAACATGTCAGAAGACAGTCCTCGCAAAACCCAACCTGTGGTCACGGGCTGTTGAGCGCCGGTTTTTATACTGCCCTCACTCAGAACCACTCTGCAGACTCTATTTCCCAAAATATAATAACTCAGTGTGACATTCCTAGCCCAGGGAAACACATCTGGAGGACGCACATCTGGAGGGAGCTGGATGTTCCCTGACAGACACTTTCCCAGGCAAACACCGACCTCTACGGGCAACACGGGATGGTGCAAAATAAAGCACTAAAGAAAGGCCAAAAGCACATGAAAACAGATTCAAACGGCCTGGGGAACCTCTCTGTGAGACAGGGAATATGTTGAAGTGGGACATGGATATGGATAAGGATCAGGATGCAATGGTGACTTCAGGAGCTGTTACATCGCCCACCGAAATGCTCTCGTCGCTTCTCTGTTGTCCTTTGGAGGACCAGATTTTTCTGCAAACAGACTTAATTCAACACACAAAACACTCCTAATGCCCAGGGGATGGCTCACAAAGGCAACCCCCCGGTGCCTGAACCACTTGGGATCCCAAACTCAAGGAGGTTCTGAGGGACCATGAGAGAAGGTGGACATCTTGACCTCACAGCATCATCTGAGACCCTCCTGGCCAAGGCTGTCCAGGTACCTCAAGGTACGGAAGGATGGGCATCCAGGAGGAAGGAGAGGATGTCACATGCCAGAGGATGGCCAAGAGGGCTTCTCCTCATCCCGCATCAAAGATGGGGCACCACCTCCCAGGGGAGATTGGACCACGCCAGGAGGAAAACCAATGCAAACCACGACCCAACACGGAAGAGAGATTGGATGGATGGATGGATGGATGGATGGATGGATGGATGGATGGATGGATGGATGGATGGATGGGCAGTGCAAGTGGGGACGAGCCTCTCCCTGGCAGCAGGAGACTGCTCTGATGTCTTCAGTGAAAAAATAACCACATGGTCCAAAGCTTTGGGCAAGATGTGGCAGCTCTGAGACAAATGGGACATGGGAAACCCACTGCTCCTCTTCCTGCTCCACAGTTTAATCTTCTTCGAGTTAATGACAAGGATGCAAACAAGGGGAGTTCTCCTAATTGGTTTAGGATCACTCTCTGTGTCAAGATTTAATCCACCTTTTTGCAACAAAGGGGCTTTTTGAGCCAGTGATGAACAACTGTGGCTTTGTAAATATTCTTGCGAGTGCAAATTCTTCCTCGTTAGATATAAAATTGTCATGAAATAATGCCAGTAATCAACTTTTTACAGATATTTTTCTGCAATCGTGGCACATACACTACAGTTTGCTAGAAGAGAAAGTGCAATTTAAATTAAAGACATTGAAGGCATGTTTTAACCTAGAGCTGTAGAAGAGATATCTCATGGAAAGTAAGGAGGAAAGAAAAATATTTTTAAAAAAAAACTTTGAAAAAATAAGGAAAAACGGGGAAAAAACCTAAAAATAATGCTCTCACGGAGCCTGAAACTGTAAAAATGGACAAAACTAATGAAAGTAGAGGGTTAAACATTTAGAAACAATTATATTCAATATCCTACTCCAATACAAAGTGGTCTCAAATGGAATGTGACCTTCTGTCTCCAGTGAGTTGGAAGTTGCCACGTTTATATCCAGAAATTCCCTGCCCTTTTTCCTCTGCCCATGTCCCACTCCTGTTGGGCCCTGGAAAACTCCATCAGCCCCTCTGTCGCTGACTGGAATTCTGCCCCCAGGATGGGTCGGAGAACAGAGATGTTGTGTTTCCACAGGGTATGAAATTCCTTGGTTTGCCCTTTGGAACAGAGCTAAGTGAGCTCCTCATTTTAATGGGATCTTCCATTAAAAATTAACAATCATCTCATAAAAGACATTTGAATAGTCCATAAGGAAGGGAAAGGAAGGAAGCACCTAAAAACCTCTGGCAGCTGGCGCGTGTCAGGCAGGGAACAGCTCGGGGCAGGCTTGGCAAAAGGAGACAAGCACAGAATTATAGAATGGTTGGGGTTGGGAGGTACCTCAAAGCTCCTCCAGACCCAGCCCCCTGCCACGGGCAGGGCCACCTTCCACCAGCTCGGGCAGGAAACAAACCCAGACAAACAAACAGAGAATTAACTCGTATAAATGTCTGCATAAATTCCAGAAGTTGGGAGTGGAACAATGCCTGATCTTCTCAAAATTATGGTTTTTTTTAAAAATTGGGACACAACGCTTGGAGATGGCTTGAGTCCAACACCCTCCTCAGGCAGGGTTACCTGGAGCAGGGTGCCCAGGACCGACCAGTATCTCCAAGGATGGAGGCTCCCGAATTTCTCCTTTGCCAGTGTTCAGCCACATCCATGGTAAAAAAGCTCCTCCTGTTCATAGGAGCCCTGCGTGTGTCAGTCCATGCCCAGTGCCCCTTGTCCTGCCAACTCTGTCTCTCTCCTCTTTATCCCTGTTGGATTTGCCCAGCCCTGGATAAGATCTCTCCTCCCTGAGCCTCCTCCTTTCCTTCAGCCTCTCTTCATCCAGCAGATGCTCCAATCCTTTCATCATCCCTGTGGCCCTTGGCTGGACTCGCTCCAGTGGAGCCACCCCAGCGCTGGACTGGGGAACCCTGGCTGGACACAACTGTCCAGATGTGCCCCTCCAGATGTGCTGAGCTCAGGAGAGCAGCCCTGCAGTGACACGGGCCAGCTCCCTCAGCACCCGTGGGTGGACCTGATCACATCCCACCCGTGGAAACATTCCCTAACCCGATCCTCCTCCACTGGGAGAAGGAGGAGCCTTCTTTGCACCAGGCTTTCTGAGAGCAGGAGGACGAGGCTTAACGAAGGCTGGGCTTAATGAGGGCTCTCTGGAGAGCTCTCAGCTTTCCCAAGGGGCACTGCAGGGGGATAAATCAGGACTGGTGGGTGACTGAGAGCCATTCTTTGCTGTGTCACTAATATGAGCCACAAAGCACACAAACGTCATCATAAACGCAAAAATAAATGTGGATTGATAGGACGTGGGGGAGTGTCTTTATTAGATTGGACATTAGGAAGGAATCCTGCCCTGGGAGAGTGGGCATGCCCCTGGATCCCTGGAAGTGCCCAAGGCCAGGCTGGACAGGGCTTGGAGCAACCTGGGCTGGTGGGAGGTGTCCCTGCCCATGGCAGGGGGTGGCACTGGATGGGCTTTGAGGTCCCTTCCAGCCCAAAGCATCCTGGGATTCTGTGACCCCAAGACCTTCTTGGTTGCAAAGCTTCCAACCGCATGTCACAGCCACAGCTGCAGGTGCCTACAGACAAGTCTTCCATTTCAAACTGCTCTGAATTGAACGTTTTCTAGTGCCACAGCAGTCATTTATAGCTTTCCACAGACTAAAACTCTCCCTCCCCACTGTTTCATTTTTAGTAATGAGTAACGAGGTACGACCAGGTGATTTATTTAAATACAAGCAGCATTTCCGTGAACAGTTTTATCCTCTTTATAAACCAGAGTCCCATCCTAGTCCAGAAATATGGAAAAGGCCATCAGGGTTGCAAGGGCAGCTCTCCTGCATCCAGTAACACGTTCTCCCACCATCTGTATTCCTTCAGCACCTTTAATAACGCCCAGCTCTGCAATACCAGCTGCCATCTGTGGCTCCTCTTCTTCGGGCTCACTTGTTTGTCTCCCTTCCCAGTTATATGCGTGCACTAAATCCTTTAAACCTTTGCCCAGTCTGCAACTTCATTGGCTCCAACTAATGAGCAGAATTTTCTAATTCCCTCCCGATAATCCTATTACCTGCCCAGAGCTATTTCTGCGAGGGGTCATCATTCCAAAGGGCTGTCAATGTGAGAGCAGGGCTCTCCGGGCTCAGTTGCAATCCAGCTCCTCTCCTGGAAACCTCCAAGGACATCAGGGAAGAGCAGAGCTGAGGACTGAACCTCTCAGGTAGAGTGATTTGAATATCCATTGCTTTTTCTGGCTTTATTGCAGTAGGGGAACAAAATGGGGTGGGTCTTCTTAGGCAGGTGTCTAATTTCAGCTTGGTTTTTGCAAGAATCGTTTGCTTGCAAAAAGAATGTTGTGGTGAGTATAAATATTGCTGTGAAAGGGTAATGGGCAACAGAGAGGACATTTCCCTGTGTGGCTGGTGTGACAGCACTGGTTTTAGGCAGGTTACAAATCTGTCACTAAATAATTATGAGTCACATAAAAAGATGCTGAAACCCCCCATTTTTGGCCCCGAGGAACTGCTTTGCACAGCTGAGATCCCCAGAAGGTGATCCCGTTGGGAATCATACAGGTCTGAGTGGGTTCACAAACCACGGGGCAAAATCCCACCTCGGGTTCCTCCTTCCAACCCTGTGACACCCCAAAAATGATCACAATGAATGATCACCAAAAATGAAGCACAGTCAGTGGCTTTACAGGCTTTTCTGCGGGCGCTTGAAACGTTCCTGCCAGGAGGGAACAGTCCCAACGTAAGTCACCCCTCGGCGGCTGATCTGCAGCAGATTGCTGGAATTATATGGGAACGCTTCATCCCGCTTCAGAATGGGATTTTAGGCTGATCTCTGCTATAAATATTAATGTCTAATCCGAGCAATTATCATTATAGTGCAGCTGAAAACAGGGCGAAATGCATTAGGGAATCAGTGGAGAAATAATTCTCAATAAATCTTGCACGAGGGTGGATTTACAGGGCTTGCTCAGCTCAGGGGGGCTGTAAGGACTTACAGGAGCCTACAGAGCCCAAATCCAGAGCAATTCCTATTCTGCTGCTCACTGGAAGGGAGATCCCAAAGAACTGTGAGCAGAAGACACAGCACAAACCTGAGAAATGGGGTCTGTCCAAAACCAGGTGGAGCAGAGCTGGCCCGAATTAGGGGAACAAAGAACAATAATCAACAAAGACAAAACAACCCTTTCCATATATTTCAAGTGAAGGACTTGGTGAATTCGTGACACCTTTTATAATAACTCTTTTTTTTTTTTTTTCAAATTGAAACCTTCCCATTTTTCATTGGAATTTTTGGTACGGGCAGACAGGGAAGATGAGGGCAACGACAAGTAGAGGAAATATGATGAGCCTGAAAAAATAGCTGCATATATTTGCCTGCCAAAAGGAAAGACTCTTTTTGATGACCCAGAACGTTTTCCACTCCAACAGCCACAGGGAATAGAATAGAAAGAAGGAAAAGTGCAAGACATTGCAGTGAGCAAAGAGTTTTCTTCCCGCGTCCCGTCAGCGGGAGGGATGGCAGGAGTGGTGACTCCTGCACAGGGAGCTGAACTTCCACAAAAGCAGCATCTTTGCTTCAAAAAACATTCAAGGAATACACGCAAATGGCACCTGGAAACGACATTTGTTTCTATTTGCATACCCTTGCCATTTCAGCCGAAGTCATTCATCACATGGCCCACGAATTAAAGCATTCCTGAATTATTATTCCATCAGTGCAATATCTTTCAGGGATTAAAGACTTTCTCTCCATTTGAGAAGAAAGCACATTATAACAAAGGCTTGACACTCCAACGCAAAGCGTCAAATCAAAGAATTGGGGAGGTGAGTCCTGCCGGGGAGACCCTCAGTTCTACCCTGAGAAGAGACTCAGGAGGCAAAATTTGGGAGGCAGAATTTGGTCTCTTTGTCCCTTCCCCACGGGATGCTGCCCGGGTTTAGTTTGTGTCACACCCCATTCGGACACGGGCAAGGGGCTCATCCGAAAACAACAGCCCGGCCGAAAATAACCCAGCTAAGCCTTAAGCCAAACAGGATGAAACTCAGAAGGGTTAGAAGAAGTCAAGCTCTAGGAAATGAGGAAACAAGGCAGACGTGGACAGCCTGAGGTCTAAACATAGAGCCCTCCAGCCCTTGGGGACCTCCTCGGCGCCCACGCCACGGCCACCTCCAGCCACCCTCTGCTCCCAGGAGAGCAGCTCTCCCAAGGAAAGCAGATTTGGGTCCCCTTCGGCCGTTCCTGTGTCCTCACAAGGTCTGTTGAGTTCTGCAGGTCATCAAAACAAGGGTTTGAGGCCGCTGGCAAATGACAGGCTAGGATGTGTTTGTTCAGACCTTCCTGGGGTGGAAGGTGTCCCGGCCCATGGCAGGGAGTTGGAACAAGGGGATTTTAATGTCCCTTCTAACCCAAGCCATTCTACATCTTAATTGATTTCAGAAAGTGGCTGTTCATTAAAAACACAGTAACGGTCCTTTCAGGATGTTTAAAAGTTGATTATGCCTCTCCTGAGCACAGGGCACAGCACAGGGGACAGCTCTGGGTCCCTGAGTGCTGCAGCACAAGATGCATCCAGCTCAGGTTGGATCCATCTCACTCCTGGTCCCTTTTAGTCACTCGAGCTCAGGTTGGATCCATCTCACTCCTGGCCCCTTTTATTCTCTCGAGCTCAGGTTGGATCCATCCCACTCCTGGCCCCTTTTAGTCACTCGAGCTCAGGCACATCCCACTCCTGGTCCCTTTTATTCACTCCCACTGCAGACTGTATTTCACATTTCTCCTCCAGACTGTCCCAGGAGCCAAAGGAAGCCTTTGCCCATGCCCAGAGCTGCAGTATCCATGATGCTGGTATCCCTCGGGTTTCCCAGGAGCTTTCCCAGCAGGCAGGCGATGGGAACTCCTGGGAATTCCATCCCTGGGAGGGACACTGGCACCACAGTGCTGCGGCATGCATGAAGTGAGGAAATGAATCACAGATCCTTCCCCACCAGATCATTTGGTTTCCTTAGTTTTCCCTTTCCCTTCCTTTTTCCTGCCCGTTCCAACAAGCCCTTGGCTCCTGATGGCCCCATGAAAGTCAGAAGCCTCCAAGAACAGATGGCTTCTTAGTAGATGACACAACTACAGCCAGAGCATCGGGAAAGCAAAAATATTTGGAATTAATTTTAGGATAGAGCCATGGTAGCCCCTGTAAGGAAGTCTTAGAAACAAGGAAGAGCTGGCCCTGCATTTGTGCTCTGGTTTCTACATGGATAAAATCAAGTCCCCAGGAAAGGATTTGCTCTGCTGGTTGTCCTGGAGCAGGACAGGGAACACGGGGGTTTGAGCCATCAGCCTTTGCTCCAAAGCACGACATTTGTTTATTTAGAGGTTCAAAGAAACTTGTGTATGTGGCTGAGTTGCTGCATAACTGCAACCCCAGCTTTGTTTGGGTCTGCAAGGGAAACAAGGGCTGATATTATTCTTTTACGCAGTTGTACAAGGCATTAGTAAAGATGTTTCCAAATTAGCTGGTGAAGGTCCACCATTCGTAATTAAGAGTCAATCACAGGATCTAAAAAAACCCCAGGAAGCCTCTGGAATGACATAAGTGCTATAAAAGATCTCTACAGGGAAGGGATACACTTCTTCACTGAGCACTGGATCGGGATGCCCAGAGAGGCTGGAGAGTCTCCCCCCTGGATATTTCCAAACCCACCTGGATGTGATCCATCCTCTCTAGCAGGGGTAGAACTGGATGGTCTCCAGAGGTCCCTCCAACCCCACCAGACTGTGATTCTGTGACAGGAGGAAGCCCCAGACCTGACATAACCACACAACCCTGTGTGCTTTGGCTTTCATCTTCTGATCGATAAGGGTGACACGAGGAGCACGTTCCTCCTGCCACTTTTGGTCCATGGGGACATCAGGATCATCCAGTGGAGGGGACATTATCTCTGACACTGCACGCCAGGAACCTGCAGCTGGTTGGAGCAGGGCCTAGACACCCATCACTTAACCAATGGCATTATAACTGCACTTTTTGGTAAATGGTCGAGTGGGAAAAAAAATAAAAAACCAACAAAAAATAAACCCACATGCAGCTGGGGAGAGCTTCTCAGTTCAACAGAGGGAATTCTTCTTCTCCTTTGGCTGTGCTGAACCCAGCTCCAGCCTGCCAGCATCCTCCTTGGTCAGATACAGATACAGCCCTTCAACACCTGGATCCCCACGTAAATATGGAAATCAATCCACCAGGTCCTCTAAGACACAGAGCTGCACTTGGCAGAGCCTTTGGGACACCTGACCAGAGAGACAGAAAGGGGCTGGGGGCAGAGGAAGCACCTGGCAGTGCCAAGCCAGCCCTGCCAGTGCCGCAGGAGCAGCTCCAGCAGGCAGGGAGACTCCAGGAATTCTGAGGAGCACAAGCTGGATCACAGAATTCAGGTTGGCAAAAGCCCTCTGAAATCCTCCCCAGCACTGCCAAGGCCACCACTGACCCACCACCATCCCCAAGTGCCACATCCACACGGCTTTCTAAACCCCCCCACCAGGGATGGGGACCCACCTCTGCCCTGTGCAGCTGTGCCAGGGCCAATTTAGCTGCCAAAAAGTTAATGAAAGGTAAAATAAACACTCCCGGGCAGTGCCCAAAGCGGCAGATGCTGCAGGTCTTCCCTTTGCCACAGGGATGTCCTGCCAGGCAGGGCGAGGAGGTCCAGCTGCAGGGAAAGGCACTAGTTCCATGGCAGAGGGGCAGAACCAGAAGATAACCTGACTTTTGAAATGGTGGGAAAGCAGCAAACAAGATCCTCCCACACCTCAGTGCTCAGAGAAAGGCAGGAATGGAGGACACCTGAATGGAAAAGCTGTTGAGAGCAATGGGACCCTTTTTTACAGTCACTCGGATGTCAAATTTGAGATGCAGAGCATTTAGAAACCCGTTGGCTGAGCCAACGAGTAATGACAGCAAAGGGGGAACATGAGAAGAGCTAAAGCAGGAGTTCCTACTGATTTATTTCACAGTTCTAAAGGCATACTTGGGAAAAAAAAATCAACCAAGCTAAAGCAAAAACAAACAAAAAAAAGAACCAACCCAACAAGCCACACACCCACACACAACACACACACAGACACACAACCCACACACACAAACAAAANAGGTGTGAGCACATCTCCTTTTGCTGTGATAATTCAGATTTATATATTCAGATCAGATTGGAGTTAGAGATTTTAAAAGGAGCAGATGCAGCAGAAGGTGTGACTGCAAATAATGTGGCGAGAACGTTTGATGATCCTGCCCTTTAAGAGGGGAGAGCGCTTTCCCGCAGGTTTTTTTGGAATATAATTATTCCATCAAATCCACTTTAACAAGGACTCATTATAGCCCTGATAATGCAGAGTCACGTTGGAGACAATCTCACACGCACACACACAACACACACACACACACACAACCCACACACACACACACACACACAGAGCCCACACCAGAATTAAATATCACAATTTCTGAGCCCAAAATGATTTTCTCAGCTGTTTTCCTTGGGCAACTTTTTGCACATCCAGAGCCTTATGAGACACTCTTGGCCAAACCCTCCTCCCGCGCAGTGGATGCTCTTCCACCTTCCCAAGTCTGGATTCCTCCCAGCCCCGCCCCACAGGCTCCTTTCTTATTTTTTTTGATGGAAAGGAACGGTGAGAATCTGTTTAAAATCCATACAAAGCAGTTCTACTTCTAGATCTTTAATTAACCTCACAAAGCAAATCAAGATTTTTCTCTTTTCCCCAATACCCTGGCCATCAACCCCTCCAAACACCTGTCAGGGCTGGATTTTTGGACAAATTATAGGGATTATACAAAGTCCAAACATCTGTTGAGCTTGGGGGAAAAATGACGTCAAATCTCTCCCCTGGGCTCCTGCCACTCATCCCGACTTTGGGAAGGAGAGCAAAAAACTCCAGCTCTGGAGGACGTCCCAACTTTGGCCATGCCCACCTTGGGGTGAAATAGGAACCAGGCGACAAATGGGGCCGGGCATTGAGGTTAAATGTGGATTGGGGCTCTTCATGCCCTTAAATAATCTGCATTTCAAAACATCGGCCGTCCTGCTCTCGTTTCAAATAGACACTGCCTTTCGTATCCAGCCACCCTCCCTTTTCACCCCGCTCCGGGACGGCCACGTTTTCTAAAAATGGGATTAATGAATTATAGATTTCCTGGCAGAATGATAATTATATAAAGGATTACTTCAGCCCGATAGTAACGACTGTGTAACCGCTCCAACGCGCTGCGTAAATCCAAATTCTGAGTTTCAAAAGACGTTCACCAAAATTAAAGCTTTTTCAAATTAAAAAAAAAAAATGTTGCTAATGCTAATAGAAATTTGAGCTTATTAATGACAGCTTTTTTTTTTTTTTTCTGGAATAGTAAAACAAATCCTGACTTAAAACACCTGCGTTTTGCTATTCCAGACGAAAAAACTGGCACTCTGGTAGAAGTGAATCATAAAATCATGGAATGGTTTGAGTGGGAAAGGACCTCAAAGTCCATCCAGCGTCACCCCCTGCCATGGGCAGGGACACCTTCCACCAGCCCAGGTGGCTCCAAGCCCTGTCCAACCTGGCCTTGGACACTTCCAGGGCTCCAGGGGCAGCCATAGCTGCTCTGCCCAACCTGTGCCAGGGCCTGCCCACCCTCCCAGGGCAGGATTTCTCCCTAATCTCTAATCCAAACCTCCTCTCGCTCAGTTGGAAGCCGTTCTTCGTTATCCTGTCATTGACTGAGGTGAAAGACATCGAGCTAATTTCCTGGTTTGGAGCGACATCCGGAAATAAATGCGCAATCCAGAAAAGGTTAATAACTCCTGGCGCATAATTACAGGCTCAGTTTTGAAAGACTGAAAAAAAAAAGAGGGAGAGAAAGGGCTGCTTTTTTAATCCCACGACTTTAAACCCTACGCAACACCGAAGAGCCAGGGGTAGTCACAGAAGGAATTTCCCAATTGGCAAAAGCCTGGAGGATAAACGAAACGCCGGACTCATCTATTTAAAATGTTTCCACCTCCCAAAATAAAGACCAGCATCGCCCCGCTAAAGCGGATCGAGGGACTAATCCAATCCCATAACCCTCTCACCGGTGCCGCTGACGTGCGGAGGAGCTGGGCAGCTTCCCACGTCAGCCCGGCCTGCTTTGTGTTTTATTCCTCTCCTGTGACCTCTCCCTCCAGTGAATAAAGTCCTGGCCTGGAGTTTTGAAATCATGGGGTTTTTCCCCCCCCAAAACATGGTGATGTCATTGGTCCGTCGCGTTTTTCATGGAGGTGACCAGGGCGGGGGGAAATTCCCTTTTTACCCCGTAGGTTGGAGGTGACACGAGGCCGGCGTTGGCACCCCGAGCAGGTGACTGGTGACCCTTAAACCCGTGTTTAGCCAGCTCCAGGGGAAGGATCTGATGAACCCACAGCGCTCTGTGTTTTCCCATCCCCACTAAAGGCGGACACATGGCATTGGCAAGGGGGTGAAACGCCAACCCCTTGACCTTGGCGTCGCTTCCAACGCCTCTTCCAAATGCCAGGGCATCCATGGGCAAGGGCACTGGGGAAGCCGTCCCTGCGTTGGGGCCACTCGCTCCATCCCGCTGCCTTCGGGGTCAGTCAACCCCATTTCCCCCCAAATTTCCACCGTGGGGAATGTTTTCATCCCATGGCTGCTCCTTCTCCCGGCTCAGTTGCTCAAGTGGCCTTTAGCACTTGGGAGAGGGGACAAGAACACCGGGCCAGGGGGTTGCCAGTGGAAACCCAGGAAAAACGGGCAGAGGAACAACTCAAATGAGTGCCTGGGGGAGGAGGAAACGCTGCCAAAATTCAGATGCTCTTCCCAAGAGGCAAGAGCCAGAGGTGCTCCCTGACTGACCACCCACGAAACCGAAACGTGCAACATCTCACTGACAAACGCCCTTTGCTTCTCATCTTTCCTCTCCCACAGGTCCCTAAAATTCCATACCCCCCGTTTTCCCGACGTCCCAGCGATAGCTGGGGATTCACCACTGATTTACAGCCCAGACCCAGACCCAGACCAGCATTTTCGGGGGGATCTGCATCCAAGGAAAGCAGCCAATTTGTGCCTAGAACTGTTTATATTTTAAGGAAAAATATTTCTTGTGTTTACTTTTTGGACTAGCAGCAAAAACTCTTAGTCTGGAAGCGAGTTTTACAGGCTCTGTCCTTTGCAGAATGCATCTTGCCTTTTACAGTTTGTTTAGAGATTCTTTTTCTATGTTTTTTTTTTTAATTTCCATCTGCAACTGTAATTCTCAACTAGAATGCACTATTTTCACATTTACAGCTGCAACCCATTACAAGGATTAAATAAGACTTCAGTACAAGTGCACAGCTACAGTGATTTGTTCCTGAGCCACCCCAGAAATTCAATATGCATAAGGGAAAATAGTTACAAAAAAAAAAATCCATAAAACTGTAATTTTGGGTAAACGGGAAACTCTTTGTGAAGGCCAAAGGCACAGAATTATGCCCCTGGATCCCTGGAATTGTCCAAGGCCAGGTTGGATGGGGCTTGGAGACACCTGGCCTGGTGGGAGGTGTCCCTGCCCATGGCAGAGGGTGACACTGGATGGGCTTTGAGGTGCCTTCCAACCCAAACCATTCTGGGATTCTGTGCTTTGTTACTAAGAATGCTGGATTAAAAAAAAAAATCCTTCTATTAAATGGTTATTTCTTCTCCGTGGTAAGGCTGGTCCATCCAGTGTTTAATGACACCAGAAGGATGAGCAGCAGCAACAGGAATTGCTTCCACTGAGCTACAACAGACCTGAAGCTCAGAGAAATTAAATATAGAGCATCGGGCATGTCCTTTGGGTTTGGGCTTTTTTCCTGCTGAAGAAGTGACCTGGTGGCACACAGAGACATCTCAAATCTCTTCCATGAAGAGATCATAATTTTTGCTTTCTTCCCTCAGAAAATCTCACACGGAGACAGAAAAGTAAAGATGAGTCTCTTAAAATACGTGTGTGAAGTTGCCATATATGCAGGACAAAATTGATGGGTCGCAAACTCGAGCAGGAAAATTTGTTCTCCCTGTTTGAGCTTTCCAGGGGCCGCTTTCTGTTGTCAAAACCCATGACAAAAGGTAATGAAAACACAGCAGATCATCTACATCAGCAATTCCCCCCGTCCCCGGAGGTTGCTGCTCATCTGCAACGCCACGTGTTGTTCTGAAGGTGCCAGGGGGAGGCTTGGGATCGGCAGCAATGGCCTGGAAGGTCTGTGGGTGCTTCCTGAGAACCAGGAGACACAAATAACTCCGGGGAGGACATCAATTATCACATCACCATCACTGCACATCATCCTGCCTTGCTGGACTGACTCGGATCGGGGGGGCTCTGCTCTCACCTCGAGTGAGTTATTTATGGGGATTTAGAGACTGAACATTAGCATGAGAAAAAAAAAACACCCTAAATAATCAGCTGTAAATAGTAAGGAATCTCTGAGATGAGCTTGTGATGGCCAGGGATGGAGGTTCTTGGCCACACAACCCATCCCTATGAATCCAACCAGCCCCTGACCCGCTGTGCCCCAGGATACTGCACTCAGGCTGACTCATTTCAAGGGGGGCTGTGCTGGCAGGTGACCTTAATGAATCCCTAAAAGACAGTCAACTAATTAGGGCCACGCGAGCGCCGTGGCCTCTCACAGGGGCTCCATCCATCCCCATCGCCTGGCACACCTGGAAAGCCAGGGAGGTGCCAACCTTGGCTCCACAATACCTGGTGCTGGGTCACCCTGGAGGGCCACCACCCTGCTGTGCTGACTCAGCACCACCCAGACATCCCCTTGCATAAGGAGCGCCCCGAGCTGGCAGCACCCAGTTATTAGGAAGCCCATTTCCCCTCTGGAAAATGCCGGCAGATAAAAGAATAACTCCATAAAAAACAACAAAAAAAACCCCAAAACACTCAACCAACAAGACAACAACTCAGCCCTTCAGGAGGATGTGGGGGGAGTTCCCTGCCCAGGTGGTTGTGCCCACGCACGGCTCTTCCCTGGAAGGAAGGGCTTGGGGAGAGCCTGGCACCTGGCAGGGGAGAGCCTGGCACCTCATAGGGAAGAGCCTGGCACCTCGTAGGGAAGAGCCTGGCACCTGGTAGGGAAGAGCCTGGCACCTCGCAGGGAAGAGCCTGGCACCTGGCAGGGAACAGCCTGGCACCTCGTAGGGAAGAGCCTGGCACCTTGTAGGGAAGAGCCTGGCACCTTGTAGGGAAGAGCCTGGCACCTGGCAGGGAAGAGCCTGGCACCTCGTAGGGAAGAGCCTGGCAACTCGTAGGGAACAGCCTGGCACCTCCTAGGGAACAGCCTGGCACCTTGTAGGGCCCACCCTGCAGCGACACGTCCCCAGGTGCCCACCCAGGGAACACCTGGCACAGTTCTCCTGGCACACCTGGCTGGGGCTCAGTGCCTGACTCAGCCCCGGAGCCGGGATTTTAGGAATTCCCCACTGCCAGCCCCCGGTCACCCACCAGCCTGCGCATGGCCAGGGTTGTTGCCTCACTGCACGTGGCAGGAGAAGGGTGGGACACAGCCCTTGGTGATTCACTTAACCTTCTCAGACCTACCAGGTACAGCAGAGCAGCCACATAAATTGCATCGAGAGCTCTCATTTGCCTCTGGACAGGGAGATTTTGCACCAAAGCCTGGTCGGGTTTTCCGCCTCAAGCCTGCAAGAGACCATTTGAGATTCATATTCTGTATTTTTAGTGCTTTCCCAGGTTTAAAACCAGAGAGAATCCTCGTGTTCCTGCCGGAACACAGACAATCCGCAGCAGCAGCAGCAGCAGCAGACAAGAGCTTTGTGCAGATCTCTGTGTAAGCCAGGGGAAGAGTTTAAGCTTTGACCCGGCATATCCACATCATCTGTCCATCCCTGACACGGCAAAGATCCTTAGTTTTGCCCACTGAGAAGGGATTAGCATCAGATTTCTAGTTCAGAACCGAGGGAACAGCAATCGATCCAGTAATCTGGATCGGCGTGGTGACAACAACCTGTCTGTAGGTGAACGTGCAGAATTCACCCTGAGAACCCTAATTCACTCCCCACTCTTCCTCCAAACTTCCTCGCAGTGTTTCCCACGAGTTTTTGCTTGACCGCCACGGGTACACACATGGGACAACTCATTTGCATGTTGCCTAATCAGCTTTAGCCTCCAACACACCCAAGATTTGGATTCCTTATGTCCTGCTCGGCTGTAATTCCATGTTATCCCTTGATGCCGGTATGGAAAAAGGAAAGGGCGCTTCCCCCTGTGCATGCACCACTACATCCATCCCTCCAGGTTAACACCCCGCCAGCTCTCAAATAAGGCATTCCTGGCATGAGAACATCTTAGCCCGAAGATGGGATTTATTATGAAGTCAAACAAAGCTTAACTTAGCACAGGAACAGCTAAAACTACCCCGGCCCAAACGGGAGCACCGAAATCCCCCATGCCCTGCAATGCCCTGGCACCACCCGGCCGGGATCATCTCCTGGGTGGGAACACTCAGGAAACGGTGGCTTTGCTCCAAAAACTCCACCTGAAAGATCAAAAGGGTGTTGCTCCAGCATCGCCCCTGGCTCCTTGGGTTGCCTGGTTTATGGAATGGGTGGAACAAGAAAGCGGTTTGGGTTTTACAATCCCCGTCATTTTTGCTGTTCCGCAACAAACGTGGCCCAACCAGCTCCAGGAGGTTCTGAGGTCTCCTGCCCAACAGGTTCGAACACTTGACTTCATCTCCTGGGTGTGAAAGGAGCAGTTCAGGCCACCTTGAAAAACAGACACTTTTGCAGCACTTGGGAAATGAGTAGGTTCCTGATTCCGAGGGAGATTTAAAAAGGAAAATGCTCCATGCCCAGTCCCACCGCAGGGAGTTTTACACCCACCACATCCCAGGTATTCTGCAGTGAGTGGGAAGGAACAGGTCCATGAAGGAACCCTCACCTGGGCACTTTGAGGGAGAATCTGGCCTGACACTTTCTACGGAGACTGCCACCTCTCCTAATTGCTCTCTAGGGGACAGTGAGAAGCTCTGTAATCACCGGGTGTGCTTTGACCTTCACTGGTACTCACTGCAGGAAATTCCACACTGCGCTGTACCCGCTCATCCCTTTTCCATCCTGTTATTAACTGTCCTCCCTTTGGAACTTGCAGCATCTCCCACTCCAGCCACTGAAATGGAAGAAAATGTCAGCACCAGCTTGGAAGAAGACTTTGAAGGACAGGCAACACACACAGGCAAGGAAACAAATTGCTTTTTTTTTCCCCCCTAAAAATTAGCTTTGCTTTGCTTATCATCCAAGAGACAGATTAAAATGCTACATTTTGAAAAACAGCACAGGAATTTTGAAATTAACCTTCCCCCCCCCCCCCCCAAGTCAAAATTTAACCACTTTAATCAACCAGTTCCAAAGACCAAGATCTGCATCACAAGCAGAATTATTGTAGCATTTGCCTTGTGGGTTATTCCTCCAGTGGAAGGGTATAAAATAAATCACAAGTGTCCTGTGTTCTTAATTTTCATGTGAGTCCTTCTACCATTTAGTTATAAAAATACAATGTCTACAGAGACACTCAAATACACTTCTGTGAAACACCAGCTTTGGCCAGCACAGGAGTTTTACCAGGTTTAAACATCCTCATCCTCGTTAACTCCTCACATACCCACCAAAAACCTGCCACAGGCTCCTGAGAGGAACCAGACCCCCAAAGTGATCCAGGTTAGAGGAAAACCTCTTTTTTTGGGACACTGATCCCAAAGCTCTGGTGGGACTCCTGGAAGGAGGAAGGATGGACAGATAAACCGAGGCACAGAAGGACAAAGCAGTAAAGAGCAGAACCTGCTCAAGAAGCTTCTTGTTGCAGCCAGTTTCTCATCCAACTTCATCTCTCTTAGGCCCCAAAGGTGTGATCAATGACTGGAGGAAGTTCAAACTAGAAAGCGAAGATGGAGAATCCTTACCCTTGAGCAAGAAAGAAATGCTCAGACAGATGTCCTCACCACACAGGTCCTTCAGTAGAGATGATAAAGACACCAGAGAGAGATTCTGTCGCAAGGTAAGAGAAGTAAAGCAAATTAAATTAATTTTGATTCTATATAAAACACACCAGCTTGGGGTTGGGGGGGGCGGGCTCTGCTCCCAGGGAACAGGGACAGGAGGGGAGGGAATGGCCTCAGGCTGGGACAGGGGAGGTTTAAATTGGACACCAAGGAAAAATTTCCTCACCAAAAGGGTGGTCAGGCATTGGAAGGGGCCACCCAGGGAACTGGTGGAGTCACCATCAATGGAAGTGCCCCCACAAATGGGGATGTGGTGCTTAGGGACAGGGGCCAGTGGTGGATGTGGCAGTGCTGGGTCAATGCTCGGAATCGATGGTCTGAGAGGTCCAGTCCTCTCTCCAGCAAAGCCTAGCTCCAGTCAAACAAGCTCTGCATTTCACAACAACCCATCCCAGAACTGACCTTCCTTCCTCCCTTTCCTGCCACAATCCCCCTCCGGGACATCCCTGCTGCATCCTTGGTTAAGGCAACGGAAAACATTTAACACATTGAAATACCCGTTAGTCAGGGTAGAGCTCAGAGCCTGAACACCACCAATTACCATTCCCCAGGTCTGAAAGGGGGGTCCCAAGCCCCCCCAAAAATGCAGGAGTTAAACTCCGAGCCCGCTGAGCCAGTGGCAGAATTCCCACCAACTCTGGAAGACCCAGAGGTTTTCTGTCGAACACGGAACTGCCTCCAACGTTGTCCCGTTGACACAAAGTGTCGGGACAGGCTCTTACCCTGTATCTTCCAGAGTTGGTGGTGGTGCACTGGGACAGGCTCTTCCACAGTTGGTGGTGGTGCACTAGGACAGGCTCTTCCAAAGTCGGTGGTGGCGCGTTGGGACAGGCTCTTCCACAGTCGGTGGTGGTGCTTTGGGACAGGCTCTTCCACAGTCGGTGGTGGTGCGTTGGGACAGGCTCTTCCACAGTCGGTGGTGGTGCGTTGGGACAGGCTCTTCCACAGTCGGTGGTGGTGCTTTGGGACAGGCTCTTCCACAGTCGGTGGTGGTGCTTTGGGACAGGCTCTTCCAGAGTTGGTGGTGGTGCGTTGGGACAGGCTCTTCCAGGCTTGGTGGTGGTGCACTGGGACAGGCTCTTCCAGGGTTGGTGGTGGTGTGCTGGGACAGGCTCTTCCAGAGTCAGTGATGGCTCTCCTTGACGTTGTTCAGAGAAGAGCTGGGGTTGTCCCCTGTCCCCAGGGCAGGGTCTCCCCCTCGCTAACGCCACGCTGTCCCCCCCCACCCAGATGAGCATGCAGGAGTACGAGCTGATCCACGCGGCGCAGGAGGACGAGAGCTGCCTGCAGCAGTACCGCAAGCGCTGCATGCAGGACATGCACCAGCGGCTCAGCTTCGGGCCCAAGTTTGGGCACCTCTGCGAGCTGCAGGACGGGCAGCAGTTCCTGGAAGCTGTGGAGAAGGAGCACAAGACCACCACGGTGATCGTGCACATCTATGAGGACGGCGTGAAGGGCTGCGACGCCCTCAACAGCAGCCTTGCCTGCCTGGCCGCCGAGCACCCCACGGTGAAGTTCTGCAAGATCAGGGCATCCTGCACGGGCGCCGGTGACCGCTTCTCCAGCGAGGTGCTGCCCTCCCTCCTGGTCTACAAGGCCGGGGAGCTGCTGAGCAACTTCATCAGTGTCTCGGAACAGTTCGGCGAGGAGTTCTTCGCCGTGGATGTGGAGGCTTTCCTCAACGAGTACGGGCTGCTGCCCGAGCGCGAGCTGCCCGCGCTGGGCAACGGCGACGCGGACGAGCAGGACGTCGAGTAGCCCGGCGCTCGCCGTCCCCGTCCGTCCCCTCCTCCAGGAGGTGTCAATCGGTGTCAGCAACGCCCGCCTCGTTTAGAGAAGGCCGTCTCCCCTCATTTATTTGTAAGATACAAAGGTATAAAATTGTCTAACCGTTAGCGTGTGAGTTTTCCGTCAGACAACTGGCAGTCCTGTACATAATTATTTCCAAGCCAGCCACAAGTCATAGGAGGAACAGCAGACAACACTGGTGAGCTTTGAGAAACTCAGGGGAAAAACATTTCATATGGAGGGTCCACGCGTGTGTCCAAGAAGCACCAGACCTTCATTTCATCAGGGCCGGGGACAAAAAGCCATGTCCATGCTCTGGATTTTGGCAAGTCCTGGCTCCTCAGATACGCTCACACCAACTTTGGTAGGAAGAAACAGCTTTAAGGACAAACAGCCCCAAGTCCTTGCATTCCTAAAGAACTTGGGTGAGCGGGACGTTCTTTTGGGCATCCACATTTAATATTCAATACCCATGAGAAGTGTTGAGTTTCTCACCCTTCCTGCTGCCACTTCTGCGACAACAGTGCAGAATCGTTGTCGCTCTCACAACAGCAAGCACACGCACAGCACCAGCTCGCTCCGTTCCTCAGGGCTCCACACATCGAGCAGCAACGTTTCCAATGTCCACAGGCTCCAAAAAAGTATCTTGTGCTGCTGTAGTAACTCCAAATAAAGCTTAACAGCTCTCAAGACCTGCCACTGGAAGTATGAAATGCATTGGTAGTACACAACCTTAGCCTTAAAACACACAAAATATTAGCAAGAACTCGCTAGGCATCCGCTAAACTCTGAGCTGGAAGTTCTGTTAAAGAGAAACTGCTGAAGACTACAATTTAACAACCCATTTGAGAGGCAGGCATGGGGGAAAACCCAGTATAAACCTTCCTCTCTCAGTCTAAAAACTCCCCCTCCGCCAGTTCTGACAGAAGACCCAAACCATTGGACACACTCCAATACCCTTTGCACGCTGGCAAAGCTGAATTGGAGCACAGAAGTGTCTGTAACTTCCTCTTGATCTTAAAAGCACAGTTTTGATAACATTTGAGATTATCAAAAGGCTAAGGACTATTTCTCCTTTTCTTGTTCCTTTTTAGAAACTATCAGGATGTTAGATTTTCTACTTTTAATACTGTTTTGCCATAGGATATTTTAACAGAGCTCTAGAAGCCTCACCTCATGTATGCTGAGCTAATAAAGGAAGTTCCTTTATCATCTCTTGTCCAATCTTCTTTACCCTGTCAAACAATTCAGGATTTTATTCCACCGAGAATTCAAACAGCACATGCCCAAAATGGTACGATTTTCATGCTGTAAATAGCTGTGTCCTAAGCCTTTCTGAGGGAAATCCAGGTGGAATAAAGCTTTTCCCTTGGAGCAGTGCTCAGGATATTTGCAGATCTACCCTTGGCAGTTCCACCCAACATCAGGAAAATCCGATGATCTTATAAAGTTTATGTAGAGAATACTGAATTATTTCCGTCCATCACAAAAATAACCAGTCACCTGGTTGTTATTATTAGCAGGTCAATCTCTCTCTTGCATTTTTTAATTACGTGTTTTAAAGAAGAGACGTGAAAATTTTCTGCCCTCTACACACCAGAAAATCTCCGTGTAAGTTGTGGGAGGATTTTAACATTCTTGAGAACTTCCCCTCTTTATCCAGCTGGGTTCAAAAGCCATTATTGCTGCACATGGGCAGCCTCCTAACACAAACTTCATTTCTTTGAAAAGTAGGCTGAAAAAAACCCCAAAAAACCACCCAGCAATGCCGCCACAGAAACTGCATCTATAACCAGGGTAAGAAACACGCTGACACTCCAATTTAAGAGACAGATTAAGGGTGCTTAAGCATCGCTTTCTTCCACCTGCAATTTTAAAACAAAACACAAAGGAAAAGCAAACACACGTGTGGCACCAAGCCCCAACAGAAGCTCATGACTAATGAAGCTGCAAATAAAGCTCTGATCACGCAATTATTCGGGTTTCTGCAGGGGAAAGGAAAAAAAAAAAGGAAAAAAAACCCTTGAAAATTATAAAAAGCAAGAGTTGACTCAAACATTTTAAACTGAGATTGGACGTGGCACTGAGTGCCATGATCTAGTAAATTGTCTGGAGTTGGACCAAGGCTTGGACTTGATGATCTCGGAGGTCTTTTCCAACCCAATCAATTCTGTGATTCTATAACTTCTTACGGCACAAATGTTTTTGAGTAACGAACGGCAAACACTTCAAACTCTTCCCTTCGACTCAAACCCACAGAGAGCCCGAGTGTCCCCAAATATTCCGACAGGGGAATAATGATCACTGGTGTCCCTACTGAGCGAACCAAGACAAAACCTCTGGTCCATCCAGTTGTGCTGCTTCCAGCTGGGACGGGTATTTTTATTTCCCAGCAGCTGGCACGGGGCTGTGGTTGGCATTCAGGGGAGGACAAGGATGTGGTAGTTGTCACCGAGCGGTGCTTACCCCGAGCCAAGGACTGCCCGGTGCCCCAGGTTCTGCTGGCCAGGAACTCCACTCCAGGAGGGAGCATGACCAGGGCAGATCATCCCAACTGGCCCCAGGGGTATTCCAGACCATGGAATGTCATGCCCAGTATACAAACTGGGACGGGCTGGCCGGGAGGGGCTGATCACCGGTCAGTGAGTGGTGAGCAACTGTGCTGGGCATCACTTGTCTTCTTGGGTTGTATTTCCCCTCTTTTTATGGTCTCCCTTCTCTTTATTACTATTGCTGTTATTATATTTTACTTTATTTCCATTATTAAACTGTTCTTATCACAATCCATGTGTTTTCTCTCTTTTCCAACCCCCACTGGGATCAAACCCCCCCAGTCTGTTATCACCCCCTCAAACACTGCCCTCACATGGGAGGAACTACAAACCTCACTGACCCAGACCTTCAGTTTTAGAACTCTGCTCAGGAGAGCCGGATTTTCAGGTGTTTGAGAGCCAACCATTCCTCTGGACTCTCACCTATTAAAATTAAAACAGATTTCCAGTCGTGCACACAAAGTTAACAAAGCTCAGTTTCAGTCACAATGGAGTTTTCACCAGTTCAGAGGATTCTACAAGTAGCAGGAAATGGATAAACCTGGGTGAAACCTGAGCTGGAATTATGCAGTAGTCCAAGGAATAGACTTTCAAAAGGTTCCTTTCCCTTTGTCTCCCACACACCTTTTTGTTTATCCTAAAGCCCTCATTTTCTTACATTCTCAATGGCCAACAGGACAAAAAGGATGGGACAATGAAATCCCCTCTTGGTTAGTCCCGTAATCCTTAGACAAGTGAGAACCTGCTTCCTTCCACATCCACTGTTTCCTCATGGCAGGATGACTGGAAGGCTCAAGCTGTAGGTACAAGTCAAATTACTCATTTTTCCTTTGACAGGATTAAATTAATTTCTTACTGCACACATTCTTAATCTTGCACGAGAGCAGAAATCTCATTTCTTTGCCTTCTTCGCACCTCAAATTAGAAACTACTTCCACAGATCCTCGAGACTTAGTTAGTTTTCAGCTGAAGGATTAATTTGACCATCTGTAGCAATAAAGAAAAGGATCATTTACTAAACACCGAGTAAACCTTTGGGATGGGGAGAGGGTGGGGGGGGTGGGGAGAGAAAACCAGAGTTCTCTGCTAGGGGGCCAACAAGCCCAACAAGCTTTACTTGTTTAGCACCTGTGGTGTAAAAAGAACTACAGGAAGGTTGTTTCATGATCCTTTTCTTCCCTGGTGGCAGACATGGAGCATCTCAGATGTACTTCCTTCCACAGCCGAGTTTGGTGTAACAGGCAACCTGAGAACAACCATTTAGTATTTTACCTCCACTCCCTACCCCTCCCCCAAAAAAAAAAAGAGACAAAGGACAAACTTTCCTTTTCTTTATGCCCCTGCTCCCCCTTCTAACAGAAACTTTGGCAGTGCAATTTTGAAACCAACCACATTCTGAAGCCCGTTACCAAATGATTCCCACTTTCTGGACAACCCTCAGCCTCCCCCTGGATGAACCCTGTGCACGATCCCATCTTCCTCTGGATTCCACCCACTGGCACAGATAAAGTGCAAAGATAAACCCCACAGAGCTGAACCCAGCCCCCCATTACGACACTCACCTTCCTCCAGGAGGCCCTACCTGAGCAACACTGAGCACAAAAGGTCAATGCTGTGTTTCAAATTACACTTAAAATACCAAAAGAAGCTCTTTTTTCAAACATGTAAAAAAAGAATGCAGAGATGAGGCAATAGCAGTTAAGACACCTTTCTCACAGTTGCCTTTAATAAAAGTATCTCAGTACATTCTCGATTATGCTTTAGAACCAAAGTGTTTATTTTTCCTTTGTGTACCAGTGCCTTTAAATGAAAACAGAAAATATTTGCAGTGATATTAAAATGCCCTAAAATCTGGAATTCTTTTCTGTTGTAGTTCAGGTCCAAGTAAACAACACATTTCATATACAAATCGTCTTTATTAACCCTCCTAGAATTCTTCCCTCCTTCCACTCTCCTCCTGGCAAGTAAACATGTCAAAGCCCAGTGTATACCCTGGAGAACATCTTATAATGAAAAGCTTTCTGTTTATAGCCTAAAAATCCTGATTAGCAATAATTGGGACAACTTGCATGTACCCACAAGATAGACCACAAGGGCTGCCTACGTGTGGCTGTTGCTGAAACAGTTCATATTGCAAGAGAACAATGATTGAGGTGGACCTGGACAGAGAAACGCTCACCAAGAGGCACTGGGTAAAGAGCAGCAGGCACAGATCTCACCAGATCTGTGTATTTGAGTGATTTCTCAGTTCTCCAAGTCTCAAACTAAGGTATTTACAGGCTGTCTTGGTCGAGTCTAGAAGCTGTTTGTGTACCTTTTCTGCTAGTTAACCAGTATTATCTAAAACAATGCACATGGTGAAATGCTGGCTTCACTAACCCTAATTCTTCCCCAATTAGTTTTAATGAGATGAGATTTCTCTTGGCAAATTAAAGCAGGAATTGTCATACCAGGTAACTACACTTGCCTTACCCATAGCCTGAGAAACACCAGGAGCAGCACTTTTGCATTAAAGGGGCCAGTAGGAAGAAAATGAAGGTTCTGTATTTGTTTTAAGGGATCTTTCTAGAAAATAATATTATCCTTCATTTATATGGAGCCACAGGGTTGGTTTCTTGTAAACCTGATTCACCTTCTACTTGACTCCGCATAATTCTACTTGACACATTAAGTGCATGCTGGAACGAGGCAGCTGACCCTACAACTGATATTGCACATCTACCTGGGGATATTTAGGCAACAATTTATTACTAATATATTAAACCCAGCAGTTTCCATCTTGTGAAGGGGCAACACTTCCGAGGAGCTCCGGTGGCTGGAGTTCAGTCACTGAAGTAGTTGAAAGAGAAGATGGAGGCGAGGACTGCGACAGCAGCTGCCACCACCACACCTGCAATGACACAGGGAACAGGAGTCAGGGGCACGGGCAGGAGAAGGAGCCTGCTGAGAAACCAGAGCCACCCCAAAAACTGCTTTTATTAGGAAAAGGTCCTTCCCCCTGAGGGTGGTGGGCAATGACCAGGCTCCCTAGCGCAGTGGGCACGGCCCTGAGGCTGCCAGAGCTCCAGGAGCCTTTGGATGATCCTCTGGGGCACAGGGTGGGATTGTTGGGGTGCCTGTGCAGGGCTCAGGGTTGGACTGGATGGTCCTCATGGGTCCCTTCCCTCTCAGGACATGATTCTGTGAATCAACACCACTAAGCTTAAATCTAAAGCTACAGTGTCAGATAAAAAAAATTATAAAAGCCCCATATGCCAACTGTAATCAGAGCAGGACTGTCCCAGAGACCCAGCTGGCTGCACACTTCTGCAGTACCTTGGCCACTTCCTGGCCCTAAAAATAAGGCACCAACTCCATTCCAGGAATCAGACTGGGAAAAAAAGCTACTTTATCTTTTCTGTGCAGCACGACAACTACTCTGTAGGTCTCTTTGTAGCACAAGTAATTTCCCTGTTAATTAACGTGCTCGTTACTGATGCAGCTGAGAAGACACACAAAAACCCCCCACACACCTGAGTGATGATTCAAGGAGAAACATTCACACATCCAAAGCAAACACATATTTACTGCTACCGTTTAGTATTCCAGTTAACATGTTCTACTTCAAAGAATAACTAGAAAACAGAAGTTACTGCTTTGTTGACCGAAGCAAAACTGTATTTTAACGCAAGAAGACTCACAGCCAAGAGAACTGTATGAAGAACAGACAGATACGTGAGAGCTGAACGAGGGAGGACCAGGGAGAAGTGGCAACTGAAAGGAGAGTCCTGTGGCTGGTGTTCCCTGAATCCCTGAGCCTGGCAATTAGGATGCTGTGGGAGCAGGTTCTGCATTGCCACAGCAGAAATCTGGGAAGCAACGTACCCATATTTTGTTGAAGCTTCAACAGCAACGTTGCTTTTGTCAGCTGTGCCTGCCGTGTGTCCTCCGGGGCGTCAGCAACTGGACAAATATCAACTGCATGGAAACCAAGGGAAGAGGTAAATACAGGGCGGGGGGTGGGGGGAACTAACAGTTGTGCTTTACAATAAATCAATAAACACCAGGGGGAAAACTAACAGTTGTGTTTTACAATGAATTAATGCTGAAGGCCAAGAACTTCATACCAACTCTATGGAGTGAATTTATGGTAGAAAAACCAGTTTATTGAAGCGGTAGAGTAGCAACAGCACAGTGCTAAACTGTTTTATATGGGTGGAAGAGTAAAACCAAAGAGACAAAATACATGTGGGGAGGAGTCCACCTTCCAACTCATTTTCCACACCCTGATTCCACAGTAACATACCCAACCCTCTTTGCACAGCCTGGGGAGAATTTGACTGCTCCGAGGGGGGAACCACCAAAATTTACCATTAACCACCTTCCAAGCTCAGAGTTTCCCTCCAGGGAGTTCAGGCCACACGCCAAGCCACTGCCACGCAAAGATGAGCCCAGCATCACGTCCCTACCCAACAGCCATCAGTGCATTTCTTCAGACCACGGAAATTTCATTGTGAAGATGCCCTAAAAATACCCTTTCAGAGCAGGCACAGAGGACTCATTCCCCTCTGGAATGATTCCTAAATCCTTAGTCTGCTCAGCCAGCATGTGAGAGAGCTTGAATCTATTTGCAGACGGATGGGATTCAAACCCGTATCTATTTCCACTCCTAAGATTTCCCTAATCACTTGGCTATAACCAGATTGTTCGAGAGGGGGGGCAGAGAGAGAAGGGGATTATCTCCAGTCCTCCAGCTGAACTGGTTGTGGGATCTCCAGCTCAGTGCTATGGTTGCTTGATGGTGGGGGGCCAGAGGCCCTCAGTTTGCATTCCCATTCCCGGGAGAACTTCCTGAGGCATCACTTGCCAAAGATTACAGTTCAGCAGCTGCTATCGCAGACACCTTCTGGAGGAGGAAACTGGAAGGGAAAGTGTTTGTGCCAGTGCAGGGAGAGCTGGATGGATGTTCCTGGGAAGAACAGAGCAGGCACACTGAAGAGAAGAGACCGAGCCTAAGAGGTTGGCCAGAAGACACAGAAATCCCCCCCCAGTGTCAGATGCCAAGTTTCAGAAGTCCATGGAACACTGACCTGAATAAACACAGAGCTCCCGTTTCCACAACCACACAGCAGGGTTGTCCATCAGCTATAAATTACAAATTCCATACTTGAGTAATAAGGCACATCCTTTGTGTGATTCATATGCAAATGATTCACAAAGTACTTACTTTCTCTATCATTATGGAAACGTACAACCTAGATGTGTGCAGAAAGGTCATTTCTGTCATCTCACATGAGTCATGTGCATGATTGTCTTCAAAACCCTCTGAAGTCAAACTTGGACAAGACCTGTCACACAGGAGCACTCAAAGCAGACTTTGAGGACCTGTCTTTAGTCATTTTTATCCCTAAGCCGGGTGAATTTGTGTAGGATGTGCTGGAGCACGTCTGGTAAGAAACTTCCCAAGACAGTGAGATACACACACATATCCATAAATAAAGCAATTATAAAGCACAACACGGGCTGGAGAACTCTCTGCAAGCCACACACGCACGTAAAACCAAAGTAACAACACAACATTTCAATGAGAGTGGGGGGGTTTGAAGAGAAATTCCCAACTATCACTGAATCCCACTAGTCCTCAATGAGGCCTCAGTTTCACCACTATTTTTCCTGTGCCAAGGAAAATACACCCTCAGCTGCCTAAAATACAAGCAGAAATGTGCACCCAGAGTAGAGGAACCACTGAGTGTTGCAATACAGCTTTTCAGTAAATATCTGAACTAGACCAGTAAGAGCACAATATTCTGTCCAGAGTCCTGAATTCCCTAAAACATACCACTTTGGGATAATCTAAGTAATTTTTGGGTCACCTCTGAAGTCTAAAATCCAGCAGGTTTCCTTTCTGCTTTAGCTCTGATGAGTGGGCAGGATGGCCTGCGCCCTCTATGTTTCTTTGTGCCTTCCTAAGAACTGCTGTGCTTTTCTGAAGGCACCTTGGGAAGGAGCACATCAAGGTAGCTGCACATTCCTCGTTTGCTCACAGGGGAAAATACAACAAACAGAACAAAACAAAAAAACCAAAAAAAAAAGGAAAAAATTAAAAATAGCCACCCTTGAGCTATTTAGTTACCAAAGGCATTTCTGCCACGACTTTCTGGAAGACTTGAATGTGCAGCAGCTGTAGCACAAATCACAAAGAGTTTTCATAGCAGTTGTTTTCCGCTGCCAATTCTATGAATTCTTAATTCTTCCTTAATTCTTCGACTCCCTAACAAGGGTGGGGAAGTGATTACCACTGCTGAAGTCTTATTTCTGTCCCTCCCCACCCCCCTGCCCCAAGGAGGAGCAGGGATTTAGTAAAGCCAATTAGAAATGCAGAGCTTCCAGCTGCCTCTTTTAAAGCACTAAATACCTTGAAACTACAGTGTTAGAGCTATTTCTGGCTGTCATTTATAAATAGCTGGGGTTTTACTTTCCATTTTTCATGTAACTGTTCTAAAGCATGACCCAGTAGTGTCCTCACTGGAGAGCTGCCCAAGGAATCAATAAAACTGTAGGAAACAGCAGCAGAGGCCAAGCTCAGCAAGCACAAAAATCCCTATGTTTTGACTAGAAGCCATTTAAAAATTAAATCTTTTGCCCACACTGATTAGATCCTCTTCTCCTCAGGTGCCTATTTTAGCAAGCAACAAAAAGAAATGATTTCAAAAGCCTGCTTGTGTTCTTGAACTTCAAGCAATTTATCAGCCAACTTTTCCCCGAATCTCACCACAGAGAGCAGTTCCAGTTAATTCAAGGTTGGTGCCCCAGACCACAGGAACTGTGATTCAAACAGAAAGGCTGGTGACAAACCAATTACTGAATATTGACTATTATTAATAAAGGCAGAGAACCAACACACGCTCCCCAAAGCAGAAGTGGAGATGCCTTCACACAAGGGAGACCTCCACCTCCCATTAGGTCCCAAGATCCTGGCAGCAGCAACACTCAGACACTTCATGCCAAAGCAGCCAGACAAATCAAATTGCAGAATTAGTGCTTTTCCTTCAAGTGCAGAATACTTTTCTTGTACAGTCAATGGACCTCATTTCGAAAATGACCTTCCTGGTGTGACAGAAGTGTATCAATAAGTTGTGATTTTAATAAACCACGAGTTAATGATGCCACGTCAATAATTATCAGCATGAACAGCACTGCGCTGAGAGCATTATTAATAACATTGCTATTAACAGGTTCCACACTATGAACAACCTTTATTGTGTTCTCCAGGACGAGGCTGTTTTCCCAAAATCCCATTTGTCTGTTTTTCCTTCTCCTCTCCTATGCGTTCACTTTAATTTGTGGGGGTTTATTTTTTTAAGAAAATCCACACTTCCTTTAATTTGAAATTTGCTGGGTTTTTTTTTTTTTTGTTAAAGAATGTAAATTCCTCCCTCCAACTCTTACAAGACCACACAGGCTTGCTGCGTGGCCATCATTTAACACGCACACATCATCGGCATCACTCTTTGCTCTGCGCTGCTGTCAGTGCAAAGGTGTTTCCTTCCTACCTGCAGGTCACCCAATAAAGCCCCCCTGAATCATCTCCTCTCCCTCCCACGCCTCCACCCGCTGCTACAACAATGCTAATTTGCCTCCTTAAGTTACACCGACTCCCTAAAGGCCAGGAGTAATTAGCTGGAAGAGTATTAAAGTCACTCTAATAATGGCAGCGAGATTTTTATTGGCTTTCCTGTTTTCCTTGAGGTCCCCGAGCTGTGGACACCTCTTACTTCTCCACAGGATGAGTCAGTTCACAGCTAACAGGTTTAGTTCAAGCCTGGGGGGGAGACTGATTCATTTAGAGAGGCATAAAGAATTTATGGTGAGCTCTGAAATCAAGAAACTCAAACCCCCTTCCAAGCAAACAAGTAGGTCGAGGAGGATATCGATACTCACAGCTCACCCGACACAGTTTTTGTCCCTAAATACCAACACCAAAGAGTGCTCACAGCTCTTTTCTGAGAACTTATGCTATTCTTTGTAAATTGAAATTATAAAACTGGAACCTGAAGCTCATATTCACATTAATGAGGGGAAAAACGGGGAGAAGAATCTCTTCCATGAGCTCACAGGATGTATTACTGGATGCATTTCAACATCAGATTTCACTCCTACATTAAAATCAACATTGCATATGGGAAAAAAAAAAAGCCAACAGGGAATGATATAAACCAGGAATACTCAGAGAAAGGAAGACAGGAACTAGATATTTATAACAAAATATCTGTGTTAAAGGGAATACAATATCTCATAATCAGATCATCGACTTGTCAGACATTCAGCAGAAAATTAAAAGCTCTCTCAATTTTCATTTTGGGTGAATCACAAATCTTCAGGTTTGGCCACTGCATTTGTTACACAAAACACTCAGGACGAAGAAAGGTACTTTTTAAAACAAAAGGCAGGTTTAGCATGAAAACTTCCTGAAGGACACATTAGACTATATGTATTTACTGCTAATAGATTTTGAAAACTATTTTTTAATTCTGTAGTGAAAATCCAATAGATTTTACTAAATCACTCAACTTCTTGCTCTAAGTAGTATCAGAATTATTCAGCTCTAAAAAAGCTGAACTACTGAGAGAGTAAATATATATATTCATATACATATGTGTAAAATATATATATATGTAAAATATATATATATGTAAAGTAGATATACATATATATATGTAAAATAAAGTTTTCCAGGTTTTTCTTACAGTTTATTTGCCAGTACAGGATCGCCTCTAACTCCCATGCAGAGTAACACATGCAAACCTTGCGTGACCACCCCTTTCTGTACCTACTGCAGCTCCTGCAGCCCTGGGGGCCCAGACGATGCAGTGAAAAAGCAAAATATTTGAGGAGAGAAGCAGAAGTCTGTTACGAGAAACACAGGAACTGCAAGAAGCTTTACTGTCTCCCACAAATATCTTTAATTTGTCATTAGCTATAAACCCTTAGAGCTTGATATGAAGCAAGCTGACTTTGGGCAGTCTGGCTAAAAGTGGCCTAAGCCATTATAACATCAATATTTTGCTAAGCTGGCCTGGTTCTCGGGTATTTACCTGTGCTGATTCCCTCTGCTATGTGGATGTCTTCAGCTTGCACAGCCTGATCCAACAGCTCAACAAAACGCTCCTGAATTTCCCCGGCGGCCTCGTCGCCGAACTTGTAATCGCTGAGCATCACGCTGGATCCAGGCACGGGCACAAAGAGTCTCTGGGGTAACACGTGATACTCCTGCCCAAAATCTACCAGGGAAGAGGGGGGGAAACACCATTCAAATGAAAGCTTTGTCAGTTATGGTAAGATTCCTCCTCAACCTCGGAGCGTAAGATAAAGCTGTTGCAAAAGTAAGGCTCGAGGTTTCCATGTAAAAATCCTGATTTCAGGCATGGCTTGTTTACTTGTTGCTGTTTCGTGGAAGTTTGGGCTGCTGTCACGTTGATTTATGGCTCTACAGAAATATCCCAAAGAGCTCCCAAATCAGACCATGACATTTCAAACAGAGCTTTTCTCCTGTATGGAACGACCAGCAGAACAGGCAGAGAAGGATTTCACCACCACAAAGGCTCTCACTCGGAGCCACAAAGTTTGGCTGCCACCTAAAGAGGAAACTCAAAACTGCAGGCAAGGGAAAAGGCTTTCCTTCCCCCGAGACGCTCAAACTGCTATTTCAATTAGCTGATTTTTGCTTTAAAGCCAACAGCAAGATAACCTGACACCACTGCACTGACTTAAAGCAGCTGAAAGGATCATGAGCTCAGAGGTCTGGCCCCACACAAACCTCCCTGGCTTTTCATGCCATCACCAGAGGCAGTTTTATTTCCACGAGGCCAGTCTGCACCACGTTTAGGTCCCTGCTGTGTTGAACTCGCCTTAATGAACCCAGCAATTCCTAATGAAATAAGATCCACTTCTGTAAAAGCCCCAAACTCTGTAAGGTGCAGAGAAATGAGTTCAAGGGGCAGAGATGACACCAATGATACATTTGTACAGTTAAAATAAACCAGGCTACTTCTTCATACCATAATCATCACATACAGTGGCAGTTGAATTTAATGGAGATGAACTACTGAATTTCAGGGCTCGTATCCACTACGAGTTCTAACACAGCAGACAGGAAAACATGCAAGGCCACGTCCAGTTCCTTCTTCTAATCCTACCAAGCTTTTAACATACTGCAACGTTGTAGGGAAATACCAGGCAGTGATTTAAAAACTAAAAATCTAAAATGTGCAAGTTGCAGTGGGAACGTCAGTGACAGGAATTCCAGCTACGGAAGTTTTAATAATTAACAGTATTTCCAATCAGTGAGAAAGAAGCTGCAATTGTACTTTGCGGTCACAAGAACTGAATGCAAACATGGCGTGAGAGCTGTGATGCCAAAGGACACATCTGAACTTGACAAAACTCTCCAGATTTAAGAAAAACTCAAGGAGAAATTGGGCCTTTTGCTTTTTATTCTGCCCTAACCATGCTGGGACTTCCCTACACCAGCAGAATTTTCCACACCAACCCAAATTCACTGCAAATATAAACCATTGGGGTTTTTCCAATTTCTTACTTTTTTTCTGAGGCCCTTCATTTAAGATCAGATCTTCAAACAGTATCTCACACCGATCACTCAACGTGTTTATTATGTCTCTTTTCAAAGCCTGCAAGGACAAAGGGAAATCATCAGTAATAAAAGCCATTTGCACACTTTTGACTAGTAAGAAATAACCCAAGTCCTTCCGAGGTCTAAGCTGTGGTGAAAGAACAGTTTTGCCCAGAAAATAAAAACTAATATGAATTTTAAGTCCAACAGAGAGATGCTAACATCAAGAGAATTAACATCCAGAAAGAAAACAACAAAACAAAAATTAAGAGCTTAGGAAAAGTTTAGGAATTTTAGGATAAGATCTGTCAACTTCTAGACATTTAGTACTAAAACCAAACAAAAATAATCAGAAGGCATTGACCCAGTAAGGGAAAAAATAAATCACTGAGCAAATAAATCTAAATTTTACCTCTACAAATATAAAAATATAGTCTGTAACTTTGTCTTAATTATAAAGAATTCTTCAAATCTTAATCCCTCCGACAATTTGTTCAAAGATTCACCAGAGACTTTACCAATGGCAGAAACACCCTCCAGAAGTGAAAAAGGAATGGAATCCACCTCAGACACGCAGAGACTGTGTCTAAAATAATCTCAGCTCAGAAAATTTTGGCCAGGACAAACCAGCAAGGCAAATTTCACGTGTTTCAGCCAAAATGTTTCTGCTGACCCCAGTACCTGAATGGCTTCTTTGACCTTGGGCTTGTTGTTGTGGATGTAGGCTCTGCACTTCACGGCGCCGCGGAGGTTGACGGAGCCGCTGCACACCTGCACTGTGGCTGTCGACCTGGCAGCAGAGCCCTGGCCCTGCACAACAAACACACTGCAATTACAGCCCCAATTTCAGCCCTGCACAACAAACACACTGCAATTACAGCCCCAATTTCAGCCCTGCACAACAAACACACTGCAATTACAGCCCCAGTTTCAGCCCTGCACAACAAGCACACTGCACGCTCAGGCCCAGCTCTGCACAACAAACACACTGCACGTTCAGCCCCTGCCCTGTACAACAAACACACTGCACATTCAGCCCCAGCCCTGCACAACAAACACACTGCACGCTCAGCCCCAGCCCTGCACAACAAACACACTGCACTTTCAGCCCCACTTTCAGCCCTGCACAACAAACACACTGCACTTTCAGCCCCACTTTCAGCCCTGCCTCTGCACAACAAACATACTGCACGTTCAGCCCCACTTTCAGCTCCACTTTCAGCCCTGCACAACAAACACATTGCACTCTCAGCCCCAGCCCTGCACAACAAACACACTGCACTTTCAGCCCCACTTTTAGCCCTGCACAACAAACACACTGCACTTTTAGCTGCTCACCGGGGCTCTTGCAGCAGCAGGAACAAAAAAAACATGACTAGCAAACTAATGGCACCCCTTCAGATGGTTATATACAACATATTGTTGCTCCTAATTTATAACTCTAATTTTATTTATTTTTTGGTTTGGTTAGGTAAGACTGAAGATCTCTTTTGCATTATGGAAAACGCCTTTGTTTTACCAGATGTTTCAAATATTTTGCCTACAAGCCTTCTAAAACTTTCCAGTGTTGTAAGCAATAAAACTTCTTAAGACCTTTTTTCAACAATGAGGTTTTAATGTTTACTACGTAGTCAGTCTAACCCAGGGTGTCCTGGGAGTCACCCCTTCAATCAGCACCAAATTATACACGTGGTCACACTCAGAAGTGCATCAAACTGTTGCCTAGAAATGCTCATCCTAATTCCCACAACAATGAGTGTGTGCATGGAGCACTCTGGGCCAACACCTGGAAACACAGGGATGCACAACTTCCACAACAACTGCCCAAGTTTTCCATTCCTCGAGGCAAGTAACCTAAGTACAATACACAGTAGCTGAGACGTTAATTTGATCTTTAAAATGGCATTTCATAAGTTTCTAAAAGTTCTGCTGAACAAAACTCAGAGAATCCAGGAACTACCTGACAAACAGGACGGGCTGTGCAGTGCAAAGATGCCTACAAAGGAAGGCCTGGACACGTTTGGGCTGCAGGACCCAAGCTGAGCCACTGATTTTGGGGTTCATCGTGACCTCTGGCACAGGGGAAACCCCTGACACAGACCCAGCAGCTCCACACGAAGATTCAGCTCATGGATCTGTGCCTTAATCCAGAGCTGGTGACTGAGCTGACAAAAGCCTCCAAGGGAATGTCCAAGGCAGCCAAGGCAAGTTGAAACGTGGGGGTGACTCTGAACCTCAGAAATCAGTGTACACAGGTTCATACAGGTATCCTACCAACAAATGAATTCGTTTGCAGGACCTCCCTTCCATAACCTGTTTTCCAATCTTTGCAAGCTGTGCGACTCATAGACAATGTGGTTATCATAACATAAGAATTTCTAAAGGCAAGAAATGTGCAGGTCTGTCAACAATCACTTTCACATTCAATATCTACAGGAGAAAAAAAAAGTCTCAGAAATAAGGAGGGTGGATTTCTAGACAGTAAATCAGAATGTAATTTTACTTTTTATTCTGTTTGATAATATAACAGCAAGGCTATACTTTTCAAATGACTAAATACTTACCAGCTGTGTCAGAACCTTGACATCAGAGAACTGAATGCTGGGCTGAGTATTTCCTTTCAACTTTTTCTGAGGGAAAAAAATTCTTTGTGTCATGAAACAGGAAAAAAAAGTCACTGAATCACATCTCTTCACTGTGGCATAAAATGTGCCCTAGTTTATAGCATTTAAGAGAGAAAAATGCCACATAGAAACCAGCCAAGAGAATGTAAGTGCAAAACTAAAAACAGAGATGGATAAACATTCAGACAGATGTAGGTCTTTGAAATCTTATCATCTACATTCACACCTCGCTCATTTTCTTTAATAGCAACATTTTGGTCAGACTTCACATGCAATTATTGTGTTCAGGCTGGAACAGGCCAATTAGACCAACAAATACTGTGGAGAAGGTCTCAGTCAGTGCTTCATCACGCTGCAGGTTCTAACCACACATCTATTAGAGCTCAATTCCTGGCTGTTTGGGACTCACCTGCCCTTCCAGTAGCTCTGTATCATCATCTTTAACTTGTCCATTGATGAGGAAAACACTGTCTTCTATCTGCTTTGACCATCGGTTTAACCCGTTCTTTAAAAGAAGTGAAAACACAAAAAGCCCGTAAGAAAGAGGAAGGAGGATTTCACTAAAGGGTTGGGCAGCCTCACACTGAAAACTATGGAAATATATTCCTGAACAATTCATAATAAAACGCTCCCCACCCTCTTCTAACCAGGTGTAACCTTTCAGGTGAGGCAGCACAGATATCAGCTGGAATAGTCAGGACAACTGTTAAGCCATTTAGAGCAAAGGAAACTTCTCACTGAGCACAGCAGAAGAATTACAGTCAAAGAGGAATTAGTCCTACTCCTCTACTGCACTATTCAAATCTTTCTCTCTCATTTAATTTGCAACAGATAAATTACTGCCGTGGCTGGTGTAGTAAGCGGTGGAGGCAGAGAGTTACCTTGGTATTCTTCTCCAGGTCGTGGTTTGGGGAAGTGGCAAGGAGTGGAATGTGAATATTGACATTCACTGTGCAGCCCAAGGCCAACCAGGAAGCAGAGAGAGCACTCTGGTATTTCCAATCTGCTGGTTTACCTGAACTCTGAGGAAAAAAAAAGCCATAAAGCATCTATACAACGCCCTGTATAATTCAGATGGAGGTTTATTTTTTGGGAACATCACTTGCCACGCACTAAAAGCAGTACCTGGCACAGGAGGATGAGCTTACCTTTGGATCTTGCACGTCGTAGGTTCGGCAAACTACTCTTCACTACTTAAAGAAAAAGCTTTGGTGAAAAGCAAAAGAACAAGTAAAAACAATTCCCAATTAACTTTATCCTGTACTAAACTTCTTTGTTGAGCTAACTGATGCTTTGAAGGAAGCTCTCGCCTCTCATGAGTGCAAAAAAGGGAAAAAACATTTGCCTGTAACTCCAACTACCACAGTGATGCTGTCCCAGCTCTTACAAATTAATTAAGATCGATATGTACTGACAGGGAGAATCACCAGGGCACCAAATTGTAATTCGTCCTCGTCTGTCTCACCTCTCTGAGGAAAATCCTCCTTTCCCTCCTTGTATTACCACTACCAAGAGACCCTGCCTTCTTCTGCAGCACCAGCACTGATCCCAGTGCCTGCTGTTTCTCTAATTCCATGGAAATGCCAATGGTAACAGCAGGATCAAAGTGCCAAACAGTATTTTAGGTGTTTCCTTCAATTCATGCACATCAAGACTGACTGCGGAAGGCATAATGTGATGCCACCACACAGACAAAACTAAGAGTTAAAAATCCTGGGAATTTTGCAAGGATAAGAAGGTCAATAGTCACACTCATGGCCTACCAGAAAACTGATCTACGTCTGTCTGAACTTAGACAACTCCCTCCTCCCCAATTCTCATTTATTCAGCAATAACTACAGGGCAGGGGCAGCAGCCTCAGTCAATAAACCTTGCTCATAAAGGATACTTTTTTGTAGCAGAACAGATCTGAAGAGCTGCTCTGTCTGACACCTCCTCCTCAGCAGGTTTCCAGAGCCTTCTTTTAGTCAGGGCCTTTTCCACTGAGAAGATTAGCTAAAGACCAAAACATATTATGGATTTTTCCACAAAAATACGCACTGTAATTTCTGAGAAATACTACAGTTTTAACAGCAAGTGATATCAAAATTATGTCTCGGCAGGGAACACAGCTTACATGCCACCAAAATGTCACATTAAAGGAACATTCAATGAGGATTCACAAGCAACTTCTCCAAAGCGAGACTGACTTGTGAAACCTCAATTCAGCTTTATAAACCAAACAAAGCAACTCCCATTCACATTTCCAACCTGTATGCCTTCCTACCTATGGAAATATTCTCTTTCTTTTAAAGGAATAAGAATTACAGATCTTTCCCTACTGTAAACTTCACTAATCTGAGCAATTCATTCAGACAAGGAAAGTTAATCTGTGTCACAAAGATTTAGTTTAATATGAGCCTTGAAGAGGCTCTTCCTAAGCCAGAATTGTCCACAAATTCAGATTTGCTGTTGCAGCAACAACCATCACAAAAAACAGACAGGTAGGAAACAGTATCCCACAAAACAGGGATTTCTGAGGTTTCAGCCTCAGACCCACAACAAACCACAGCACTTGCACTTTCTGAAATAAAGCAGCCAAACAAGTGTACAGATGCAAGTCAACAACGGGAAATTCCTCGGACACACAGCCAGAGAAGCTCCTGCCTTCCCAGCAGGAATCCTGCCCACCTTGCGCAGAGCGTTCTGCCCTTCCTTTGACAGCTCTGGAGTGGCGACCAGAAACACCCCAAGGACCAGCAGCCCCCCAGGGAGCATCCTGGACACCTGAAACACGAAAATGAACATTCATTAACAGGAATCAGTGGCCTAGAAACCACGTAACTGATACAAAATTACTGATGAGGCAAGTGGGCAACAAGAGCAGAGGCTGGTTCACCCTCTGCAATGTAGGAACGCTTCCTACAAATGTCCTCCCCGCAGTCCTACCAAGCCTTCTTTCATCAAAAAAATCTGAAAGCAATATAGATATTTCTGGTTTAAAATATCAGTGCCCAGCACGGTGAGGAAGGTTCTTCCACTTCAAGGAAAAGGCCTGAGACTACAGAAGTGATCCCAGAATCACAGAACCAACAGGGTTGGAAAAGACCTCCGAGATCATCAAGTCCAACCCTTGATTCAACACCAGCGTGATCACTAGATCACGGCACGAAGTCTCAGCTCAAAATCCCCCAGGGACGCGGTGAATCCACCCCCTCTCCGGGCAGACCCTTTGCGACCACCTTATTCCCTCTCCTGCTCCTCCCGGGGCGAGCTCCTGACCTGACTGGCGTGTGTGGTTATCCACTCCTCATCCAGGGATGCCACTTTGGGAGGGCTGCCATCGTCCCCCTCGTGCCGGTCCCTCGGAGGGGTGCGCACGGCCCGGAGGACGTAGTCCCGCTGAAGGGAGCACTGCCCAAAGACACCAGGGTGAGCAAAGCACAGCATGGGGGCTGCTCCGGGGCTCGGAGCCGATGGGGCTGTGCCCGGAGCAGAGCCCGGTCACGGCACACTGACCTGCCCCAGGAGCAGCCCGGTGACAAAGGGCCTCGCCGCCGGGCTCAGCTCGGCCAGGTACTGCCCCACGCCCTCCTCCACCAGGTAGGTTCTGCCCATGGTCCCCGGGCGCAGCTCACGGGCTGCAGTCCCCACCTAAACACAGAGGGCCTGAAGTCAAGGAAGGTGCAGACACAGCAGCAGGCACAGGAAAACAGCCCCACACAAAGATCCATCACAATTGTTTAGGTTGCAAAAGACCTGCAAGATCACCCGGTCCAACCGTACCCCAGTGCTGCCAAGGCCACCACTGTCCCATGTCCCCAAGTGCCACAACCACAGGGCTTTTAAATCCCTCCAGGGCTGGAGACTCCACCTGGGCAGTCCCTCCCCATGCCTGATCATCACCAAATCATAGAATCAACTTGGGTTGGAAAAGACCTCCGAGATCATCGAGTCCAACCCTTGATCCAACACCACTGTGATTACCAGATCACGGCACTGAGTGCCTTTCATTGAAGAAATATTCCCCAGTATCCAACCTGCCCCTCTCCTGGCCCAGCCTGAGCCCTTCCCTCTCCTCCTGTCCCTGTTCCCTGGGAGCACAGCCCGACCCTGCCCTGGGTCCCTCAGGGAGTTGCAGAGAGCCAGAAGGTCCCCCCTGAGCCTCCTTTTCTCCATGCTAAGTCCCCCCCCCAGCTCCCTCAGCCCCTCCTGCTGCTCCAGCCCCTTCCCCAGCTCCGTTCCCTTCCCTGGACACACTCCAGCCCCTCCGTGTCTTTTGTCTGAGGGGCCCAGAACTGCCCCCAGGATCTGAGGTGCAGAACAACTCCAAGCAACAACCTCTCGCCACACTCAGCACCCCCAACCCCTGCACTCTGCACCCTCACGCCCCTTGCTCCCGGCCCCTCCATCCCCATTCCCACATCACCCAATTCCCATTCCGAGCCCCCACACCCCATTCCGAGCCCCCACTCCCGTTCCCACATCACCCAATTCCCACTTTCGGCTCCGCCGCCTCAGCCGAGCACTGAGGTGGCCATCGTACGTCATCAGCAGGCGCCGGCGGCGCGGACAGATGACGCGCACCAAGGCGGGAAAGGGGGCGACGGCGGCCGCGCCGCCATGATGGGAGTGGCGGAAGTGGCGGCAGCGGCGGCAGCGCCTTACCCCGCATGTCCCGAGCGTGTGGGACGCCCCGGCAGCGCCAACAGCTTCATCTCCGCCTCACCGATCGAGCCTCGGGGCGTCCTGTGGCGATGGCGATGGGCGCGCCACTCCCAACGTGGCGGCGGCTCCCGCGCCACTCCCAAGATGGCGGCGGCGGAAGCGGAAGCTGCAGCGGAAGCGGAAGCGGCGCGCGGGCGGGCGGGCTGGTTGTGGGCGTGAGGCGCGCAGCCATGGCGGCCGTGCTGCAGCAACTCCTGGAGCGCGCCGAGCTCGCCAAGCTGCCCCGCGCCGTGCAGGGCAAGCTGGAGCGCTTCCTGGGCGACCAACAGGGAGAGATCGACGGGCTGCGCGCTCGCCACGAGCGCTTCAAGGTGGACAGCGGTGAGTGCGCGGCGGGGCGGGCCCGCGGGCCTGCGCTGAGGGGAGCGGGCCCGGCGGCGCTTGCGGGGCCTTGCGGGTGTGCCCTGAGGGCTGCGAGCCCGGGAAGGGACTGAGGAGGACACCTCGTCGGGTTTTGTCTCTCGCGTCGGCTCCCGGAGTCCCTTTTTATTTTCTTCTTGCGAAGGAATGTTCAGAGTTAAACTGTATTCGGGGTTGGCTTAAAGGGCGGCTTTTTGTCCGGTTTTCAGCGAGCGTTGGTGTTGCGTGCGCCGACCAGCGGGGCTGCGGAAGGGGCTGGAGCAGCAGGAGGGGCTGAGGGAGCTGGGGGGGCTCAGCCTGGAGAAAAGGAGGCTCAGGGGGGACCTTCTGGCTGTCCCCAACTCCCTGATGGATCCAGGCTGGGACCGGGCTCTGCTCCCAGGGAGCAGGGACAGAAGGAGAGGAAGCGGCCCCCAGCTGGGCCAGGGGAGGGTCAGGTTGGACATGAGGAGGAATTTCCTCCTGGAAAGGGTGGTCGGGCCTTGGAAGGGGCTGGCCAGGCAGGTTTGTTGTCCAGGGAAGGTGTGCCCGTGGCACTTGGGGCCGAGGGTCAGGGCTGGCCTGGGCAGTGCTGGGGTGGGGGGTTAGACCCTGACCCTGCAGGTCTCCCCCAGCCCAGAGGGTTCTGTGCCTCGGTCTGCTCTGATCTCGGTGTGGAGGAGAAGCAGAGCTTTGTTTACCCAATTCTTAGACAGCCTTTCTGTTAAATAACACGTTGGAGGCCGTTGTGTGAAATGGTCCTGAGAGAATCAACGTTCTTAGATTGATTTGGTGACAGCACAGTAATCCCGGCAGAGAACAGGAGAGAAGAGCATCAGGCTGTGAAGGAGTTGATTGTTCGGGCGTGTGACTCGCTTCTGCCGCGCTAAGTGAATTATTCAGTGCAGTGTGAATGAAGGGAACCCGCGGATTTCGGCAGGTTCCTCTGGGCGTGGCAGGAGGGGCAGCATTATTTGAAACTGCCCCCAGAGTTCTGCTCTTGCCGGGTGTTCTACAGTGAAGCTCCATGGCACGGTTACAGAATTTCAGATAACAGAAATTCAAGCCTAATTATTATTTTCAGCACTCGGGGAATAGGGCACATTTTAAGGAATTCATTAAGAGGCGTTCATTAAAGCTTCTCCCAGTCAAATCCCTTGATCCCTGGGATTTTGTGAGTTTTATTGTACATGTAGAGAAATTCTCAAGAGGTGAAAGAACGTTTAAGTTGACGAGGCCACGCTGCAGAATTGTGCTGTTACAGCGTCTATGGCTGCATCAGAAATGTTAGAGAACCTTTCAGATTAATGAGGCTGTTATTTTATGGATCAATTCATAGAGTCACAGAACAGTTTGGGTCGGGAGGGGCCTTAAAGCTCATCATTCCAACCCCCTGCCGTGGTTGGAACTCCCACTGGACCAGGTTGAAACATATCACAACTTTTCATGCCAGCAAAGTGACAGTGTTAATTCAATGTGGAAATGCAGATTTTTGCTTTTAAAAATGCTATTTTTTCTTCAAATTCCACTATGCTCTTAATATTTTCAGGTGTTTTCTTTAAAACTGTCCTTCTTTAGTAGAGATGTCTATTAAGAAGGATCCCTGCTTAAGGTGAGAAAGAAAAATAAATGTTTCTTAAGTGCAACTGAGGTGGCTTTGTTTCTTTGCAGAACAACAGTACTTTGAAGTGGAAAAGCGACTGGCTCAGAGTCAGGAGAGGCTTGTAAATGAGACCCAGGAGTGTCAAACTCTGCGTGAGGAGCTTAAAAAGCTTCGTAAGTGTCCCTGTGTATGCTTCAGGTTGGGCAGGACATTATCCCTGACTCCAGTGCCCTGCTGGAACACTTTAGGTTTGACCCAGGAGCTGGAAATCCATCCATCAACTGCATAGAAAGAGGGGGTTTTGTGTTCAAGTCGACCTTTTTTAATGGAATTTCTTGTCCTAATGGAAAAAACCCACCTTGCTTTCTGATGTGTGGAGTAATAGCACAGTGGGTTGTGAGTTAGTCTGCACAGTGAGTGCTTCTGCTCTGAGGATTGCGTTAGTCTGCCGCAATACCCTCTTTGTGCATCCAGAGTGAAGTCTGGAATTCTCCTCTCTCTTTTTTTATGGAATGTTTTTAAGGGAATTTTTGCCTTAGCTGTGTTTGTAGAGCAAATTCTGTCATGTTACAGTGGAGATTCCTCCCTGCTGTGTGTTCTCACCCAACAGATGAGCAGTTGAAGTTGCTCAATGAGAAGAACAAGGAGCTTGAAGCTGCCCAGGACCGAAGCGCGGCCGCTCAGGTACTGCAGGGCCATGGCCAGAGACTGGAGTGCTGAGGGCACCTGGCTCTGTCCCAGTGTGTGCTGGTGTGGGGCTTTCAGTGTCCGTGTGCTCAGGAAAACTCTGGGATTCCACCAGGAAAAGCTGGTGTTGTAGCAGACCGACTGACAGGGGAGCAGGTGCTTTGGTTTCAGTTTGAATGGGTTGTTCCCTTCCAGCTGGAGCCTCTTGTGAAGTGACCTCAAGGCAAACCCCAAAAATTCAGACAAAGGGATAAAGAAGAGTTGTGTTTTTCCCCATCCTTTTCCACACTCAGGCCTGTTTTTCCTTGTGTCATGCCCAAATCTGGGATTGCAGGGTAAGTCACTTGAGCTGACTGGTCTAGCAGAGCAGCAGTTTTGGAGCAGGAAGCAAAAACATGGTTATTAAAGTGATTTTTCCCCACTGACAGGACTGATCTGACTGTTTCCCCAGAGGGGCCTCCCTGGGCCTGACTGAGGTGCCCTGTGGTGACACCCTGAAGCAGAAGCAGTGCTGTTGCCTGTAAATGATCCAAAATAATTGACTTTGGTTTGATTTTTATATTCATTTTTACATATAGTCATTCCTTGTTTACTCTGTGACCTCTTTTACTTAGCCAAATAAACCTGTTTCAGTGAAGTGCTGAATGTCCAAGCTGTCTTTCAAAGAATGTTACCATTAAATGCAGCTTTGAGCAGTTCCTTTTTTTCAGACAGATTCAGCTGCCCACTCTGTAATGCTTTTTATCCATGTCTTCAGTTGGCTGGGCTGACCTGCTGAGGTTTATCTCGCTGCTGTGTGATCCTAAATGCAAGGAGTGGCTGTAAATTGTTGCAGAGAGCTGATCACAGATCTCTATTGATTTTTTTTTTGTGTGTGTGTTTTTTTTTCAGAGCCATTTAAGTCGAGAGAAGGAAGAACTGGAAGCTGAGAAGAGAGACTTGGTTCGAACAAGCGAAAGGCGATCCCAGGAAGTGGAACATCTAAACGGTACAGCCAAGGACAGTCGGAGTGGGGAGTAAAAGGCATGCTTGGACCTTGGAACTGACGGAGTGTCCAGCATCCAGGCAGCACCAAACAGGGCACTAGCAGGAAACAGCATTTAGAGAAAAGGAAACAAGGCAGGAAATAACACACTAATTGCAGAAAAACAGTGGTTTGGTGCTTGCTTTTGTAGATTTAAAAACATGCCTTTTACAGTACCTTATTGCCCAACATGCAATTACATACATTATATCTTGCCTGTTGTCATTCTTTACAATTTAGTTCTGTGAGTAATCAAAGCTGTTACACAATTAGTGATTTTTAACACCGGTTTCCCTCCTCCAGAGGATGTAAAACGCTTGAATGAAAAACTCACAGAAGCAAACACAGAAAAGGCAAAGCTTCAGCTCAAGCTGGATGAGCTTCAAACATCAGATGTCTCCATGAAGGTGAGTAGGACTCCATATGCACAGTGTGTGTGTTGTGCATTGTCTGTGGGTGATGTGATCATCATCTTGTCGTGATGCCCTTGGAAAGCAGGTCAAGGGAGCTCCTGTTACTTACAGCAGATTGTTTTATTACAAAATTGGTGGCTGAGGAATGAAGTGAGATGTGCATTTCTAGAAGACGGGGGGTATCAAGTTGGGCAGGTGTGCCCAGACCGTGGTGGTGGCAGTGGTGGCTGTTCCTGCCCACTAGGAAGCACTCAGGTCCAGGAGGGCGAGTGGAAAGGAGAAAAGTAGTGAGTTATGAACCTGCACCATTTCTCCATGGGCAGAATAAACTCCATAAAGGGAGCAGAAAAGGAGAAAAAAGGAGGACAACTTTGATACCTTGAAGTAATTTCCTTTAACTGAATGTTAATCTAGCAAATGTTCCAAACTAATGTAAACTTTGAGGAAACTTAACTCAAGTGTCACTGCCTGTCATTTGGTGTTATTTACCGACTGACAGTACGTTGTTGCTCCTCCTGCTCTGATCAGAGTAGTTTAACTGGCAGCTTTGTTTTGTGTGAAGCCAGCACAGTTACACTGGGCAATTTTCCTTTTAGTACCGTGAGAAAAGGCTGGAGCAGGAGAAAGAACTGCTGCAGAATCAGAACACATGGCTGAATGCTGAGTTGAAAGCCAAAACAGATGAGCTTCTGCATACTGCCAGGGAGAAGGGCAATGAAATCCTGGAGCTTAAATGCAGTCTGGAGAACAAAAAGGAGGAGGTAATGTAGTTACTGGGGGCTTTTGTCATTTCTTACAAATTACACACCCGATTAACTGTATGAAACAGAGCCAAGTGCTTTAATAACATTTGAGTAGCCATTTATGTTCCTTCTGCAACTTTGGGGGGGCTTTTTAAAGTGAAAACAATGAGGTGGGTATTTTCCAAAGTAAAATGGACTAGAAAGAAAAAATACATTATGGTTTTATTATATGGTTTCATTTCTTCTTTGACTAGGTCTCCAGAATGGAGGAGCAGGTGAACAGCTTGAAACAGTCAAATGAAAACCTTCAGAAGCACGTGGAAGAACTTCTGAATAAGCTGAAGGAGGTGAGACAACTTGAATACATACCAATATATATGGAGCAGCATTACAGTTGCTTCTACAAATGGAGAACTAAAATGTGATAAATAGGAGTAGTGGAATGCTCCCCTACCCTGTCTCTTCTTTAATTTGCCAGGCAAAAGAGCAGCAGGCAAGTATGGAGGAGAGATTCCACAACGAGCTGAACGCCCACATGAAATTATCCAACTTGTACAAGGTGAGTTATTGATTCTATTACAAGTGACTACCCGGGACTGAACCTCAGGGTTAAATGTAATGTTTGGGGCGGATGTGGCTGTGGAAAAGCCTGGCTCCCATTGCAGAGCACTGTGAAACTTCCAAAACATTGTTTTCTCTGTTGCTGTCCTAGTCAGTGTTTGAAACCTTACGTTGGTTGGATTATCCTGTAGATTAAGCAAAACTGAGGCTGAAAAAGTAGTTTTATCCTCGCTGTTTTGAGGCTTCTCGTAAGATTTGGGTTATGTTTTAGGATAAATCAGGATATAAAAGTTTACATGTAAATTGTGACTCTGCAGGAGTTGTGTCTGAGTTTGGTTAGTAAAAGTTCTGTTCAAATAACACTGCAAGTGTTAGTGACCTGATTAAGACACCGTTGAATGTGTGGATTCTGCCAAATAATGACACACCATCTAAACAAATAGTTTGTGTTTGTTTTGTTGGCTCAAAGAGTGAAAGAGATCCTGTGGTGTATTGACTAGGACCAAGTCAGCTGAAGCAGACTCCTGCTTTTGGTTTTGCTCTTTGTTTTGCACGTCGCATTCCCAGGTGACCGAGTTCTGTTTCTGGAGTTTCCTTGCTTAAATACCCACACAAACATTGTACAGCCTTGCACTTGTGAGATCCCTAACCAGGGAATTAGTCCCTCAAATACCACGTTTTTCAGACTGATCAAAATTGAGTATTCAAAACTTCTCCTGGTTGTCTTTAGTGAAGCGAAGGGACAAAGCAAGAAGCAGCTGTAAACAGCTAAAGGCCATTCATTATACTGGGAATTAGATCTATGTCTGATGCTTCTTACCCTCAGATGGGCAGTTTGCATCAAAGGGAGACTTAACCCAAGCGGAAAGGATTATCCAGTTTAGGTGAATCTTTCAGCATTTGGCTCTAAAAACTGTGTTCGTAATTTTCAGTCAGTTCAGGCTTTCTTAAACCTCCAGCTGCTCTTGCTGTGTCCTAAAGGTGAGTTAAAATGCTTCAATGTTCTTTAGAGTGCTGCTGATGACTCTGAGGCAAAGAGCAACGAGCTGACAGGAGCAGTGGAGGAGCTGCACAAGCTGCTGAAGGAAGCAGGTGAAGGTAAGCTGGGAGTGAAGGAGGGAGCTCCTGTTAGTGCCTTGAGACATTGAAAAATGGGGCTCATGTGGCTGGGAGAGGAACTTCACTGGGCTTTGTAGTAAAAGTTTTGTCTGACTAGTTGAATTTATTTGTGTTTGGGGAACTCTTTTTCAAATACACCTGGAATTTTACTATGGATTTTGAGGAGAGGATCTAATTTTGCAAGATGTGTCTTCACTTTAGTTTCTTACTTTAGATTCCTTTTCACTAATTAAAAGACTTTTGCCCTTTTCTAAGCAAAGGTGACAGGCTTCTTTTTTTTTAACACATGAGGTTCTGCAGATCCTATTCAGGTAAAGTAAAAAGTCAGCTACAGAGGTGAATTTTATTCTTGCAATGAAAAAAAACAAATAAAACCAACCACAAAACGCAAGCTGCTTGTCTGATTTAATTGCAGCTAATAAAGCAGCCCAGGAGCATTTGGCTGAGGTGGAAGAGTCCAAGGCTGTCATGGAAAGGGAGCTGAGGGAGAAGATCAGTAAGCTGGAGAAGGAGCTGGAGAACGCCAACGATTTACTGTCCGCTACGAAGCGCAAAGGTGGGGTCACACCAGGACCTAAAACACAGGAAGTCTCAGGCTGTCTATTGGCTTGCATGGGATACTGGGCTGAATTTCTGTAGGGACCAAGAAAGTGTATTTATGTCACAGTGGTTTTTGAAGTTCTTTTGTTAATCTGATCTACCTTTTCCAAGAAAAGGGAGCTGAAACATTTCCTTCATGCTTTTAATGGTTCTCTAGAGATGGCAGTGGAGGTGATAAACTGTTCTGATTTTCCTCTTTAAAAAAAAGGCAATAAAAACCACACCTCTATCCTTAAATTTCTATTTAACATTAAATCTTACCCGATATTCACTGTTCTAGTTTTGTCTTTTTTTCGTTTGCTACGTATCAGTGTTTTCTAAAGGAAAGAGCAAAGCAGGAAGGAACAGAAGAATGAAGTTTATTTGCTATATCCCTGTGTTAATGAAAATAAACCAGTGCTCTGCTGAAACCTCTGGCAGTTTGCTAAGAAACCTGAGGTTCAGCTTTGCTCCAGCTATTTCAATTACTAATATTCTGAAATTATCTAAATTTTAAGAGTCCTAATAGTAAAAGCTTCTCAGCATTTGCAGTTAAACTAGGCAGAGATAATGGATGGCTTGGAATATTGTGTGCAATACCAGTCACCTGTGCATGAATACGGATAGGAGAGATTACAGAAAGCTCTTAAACCAGTCACTTGAAGGGCTTAAACATGTCATTTAGAAGGGCATGTGAGAGGTTTTTTGGGTTATTAAGGAACCTTTCTGGTGGGAAGGATGGCAGCTCTGTAACAGCGTTGTGTGTACAGGAGCCATCCTGTCCGAGGAGGAGCTGGCAGCCATGTCTCCCACTGCGGCGGCCGTGGCCAAAGTGGTCAAGCCTGGGATGAAGTTAACAGAGGTGAGTGAGGAGCAACTGTTTGAGCAAGGCCCTTGAAATGCCATCAGAGAGACATAATGCAGGGGGCTTTGGCTTTGGTGTCATCCCTGGCTGAAGTCACTGAAGTCTTACATCAGGCAGATTTTACTTGCTGAGTTACTGGGAGTTTTATTCAACATACCTTAGTTATTTAGTAGATCAAGTTCAGAACTAAGTGTGTTTTGTTAATATAAACTTATTTTCTGTCTGCAGACTTTTTTAATCTGTACTGCCGTGCTCTTGGCTTATACTTGCAAAAAAATATAACTAGAGGTCATAAAAATTCTAGGGTTTTTTGCACTTCTGTTTACATAATTTGTGTTTTCATTGTTTGTTACTGGTTGCTCTGTCCATCTGTTAAATTACTTTCTTCTGCGTTACTAGTTCTGATATTTCTGTTGTCTTACACTTGCTTAAGATTTGTGCCTTTTACATAGAATTCTTTCATTGCAGAGAGTTGCACTGTAAAGTTTGCCATTTTTAAGTTAAGAGGTCTGGCTGTTTTGCCGTGGTGTGAGCCCTAAAAGCACATTGTTTTCAAACTCCAGTGTGTTTCTCTGTGTTCACTAGTTTGGAGCTGTATAAAATGATACTGCCTTAAGGTATGACTCGTGTGATTAGCAGGGGTTCTTTTTGAAGAGCAGATGTGTCAAAAACAAACCAAAACCCCTTTTGTTGCAGCTCTACAATGCCTATGTAGAATCTCAGGATCAGTTGCACATGGAAAAGCTGGAGAACAAGAGGATCAATAAATACTTGGATGAAATAGTGCAGGAAGTGGAAGCCAAAGCCCCAATCTTAAAACGTCAGCGGGAAGAATTCGAGCGATCCCAGAAAGCTGTTGCGAGTCTGTCTGCAAAGCTTGAACAAGCTATGAAGGTCAGGATAAAATAAAAGAGCATGTAAAATGATGGGAAAAATTAATTTTTAATACTTTAAGCCTAATTGCTGTTATAAATTTATAAAACATGTCTTTCAGTCAATGTTTATTGCGGGAAAAGATCTGTGGAACTTTCTGGCTTGTGGTTTATGGGACTGGATGAAGAGTTTTGCAGAACCCAGATATTTTGTACTTTTTTATAGTGAAGATTTACAATCTCTTATTTTCTGAGAGAGCAGGGTCCTTTATGAACAAATTTGAGTATTTGTCCAATGGCATAAAATTGGCCTTCAGTGCTCCTTTCCCATTAGTTTTAATACACACACCATTACAGCCCGAAAGAGTGCGGCTCTTGATTCCAAAACACCCAGAGTTTAAACTTTGGAGTGTCACTTTAAAGAGCAGTTTGGTTCACAAGGCATGTCTCCACGTGATGGTAAAGCAAAAAGCAGTGTGTCCAGGCTGAGCTGGGTGATGTGTTCTGGCCCCTGTGCTTGCAGGAGATCCACTGCTTGCAGGATAAGGCCGATCAAGCCAACAAACACGCCTCTTTCTTTGAAAGAGAAAGCCAGAGACTGGAAGTGCGAGTGAAAGATCTCTCCCAGCAGGTAGGACAAATGTTACGGTTAAATGTGCTCTTTGTAACTTATTTATTAATGTGGGGCTGTATTTCTGATGTTGGCTTGGAAGTTGTGTTCAGCCCCATGTAGACTTTGGTTGTCCTAAGTGCCTTGCTGGTGTTAAAAGCATCTCCTTAGGACAACATGGTACTTCCATTTCTGCTTTCAAAACTGGAATAATTTCAGCTGAATAGAAGGGGTACTGCTTTAGGATAATATTATTAAATATCTGACGTGGGAAACTCCCATATGTAATTTCTTTGATTGGAATGTCCTGTGATCTGTTTGCAGAATTGAACACGGATTATCCACTTCTGATCTCGTTGCCTATTGTCAAATTGATTTTTCTATAATGTAGCTATCTGACAAGGATTGATTGATTGTAATTGCATGTTGTAGAAAGAAAATACTTAATTTCCAAGTACTTGATTTCTCAGCTACTGTTTGGCAGAGCAAACATTGGAGTCTGTGTGTGAGCCTTACACTGCGATGTTCCCTTTCAGATCTGTGTGCTGCTGATGGAACTGGAAGAAGCCAGAGGCAATCACGTGATCCGTGATGAGGCAGTGAGCTCTGCTGACATCAGCAGCTCTTCTGAAGTGATCACTCAGCATCTGGTCTCCTACAGAAACATCCAAGAACTCCAGCAGCAGAACCAGCGTCTCCTGGTGGCCCTTCGGGAGCTGGGAGAAGCCAGAGAAAAAGAGGAGCAAGAAACAACATCATCCAAGTAAGTCACCCCTTCCTTCTAGTAAGCTGTTTGTACCAAGGAGTGACAGGGTTTTTTTTCAAACACTTGTCAGTTTTTTCCTTCTACTTGCTATTAATTGTGTGCATATCCTATGAGCAGCTGTGTAATTCATAAAAGCAAATTGTTGTTAAGCTACATTGTCCTTGGGTTTAGATTAAAAGGCCTTTATAGCTGTGGATCTTATAATAGGTCCTCATCAAAATCTGAAGTAAAAATAATTGTTGGTCTTTTAGTGACTGTGATTTCACACAGCAGAGCTGTTTTTCAAAAGAGAAAGGTTTCATTCCTGTTAGCTGAGCCAAACATTAGGTGTGTGCCTGTTTAACTCACCAGGCATAAAGGCCACAGGTAAAGGAACCCCATGTGAAAAGCTCTTAGCCTGAATCTGCTCATGCTCTGCCTTTGTGAATAGAATTGCCACTCTTCCCCTTTTCATGGGAGAGGTTTACTTCTGTTTTCATCTACAAATGGCAGCCCAAAGGCCTGTCTCCCTAGAAGTTTGCAGAGCTGTGTCGTAGAATCCCAGAGTCCCTGAGGTGGGAAAAGCCCTCCCAGCCTACAGAGCCCACCCTGTGCCTGATGCCCGCCTTGTCCCTCAGCCCAGAGCACCGAGTGCCACGGCCAGTCCTGCCTTGGACACCTCCCGGGGTGGGGACTCCAAACCTCCCTGAGCAGCCCTTTCCAAGGCCTGACCACCCTTTCCAGGAGGAAATTCCTCCTGATGTCCAACCTGACCCTCTACTGGTGTAACTTGGGCCATTCCCTATCCTCCAGTTCCCAGGGAGCAGAGCCCGACTTCCCCCGGCACCCCCCTCCTGGCAGGGAGTTGGGGACAGCCAGAAGGTCCCCCTTGAGCCTCCTTTTCTCCAGGCTGAGCTCCCCCAGCTCCCTCAGCCCCTCCTGCTGCTCCAGCCCCTTCCCAGCTCCATTCCCTTCCCCGGACACACTCCAGCCCTGCAGTGCCTTTCCTGAAAGGAGGGGCCCAGAGCACCGTGCTGTGCAGGAGCAGCTCTCAGTGCCCATCACTGAAAGCCACCGTTGTTCCAGGATTTCCGAGCTGCAGAGCCAGCTGGACACAGCCCTGGGCGAGCTCCACCAGCTGCGGGAGTCACGGCAGCACCAGCTGCAGCTCGTGGAGTCCATCATCCGGCAGCGGGACATGTTCCGCATCCTGCTCACGCAGACCACGGGGGCCATCATCCCCCTGCAAGGTAACCCCGCTGCAGTGTGGTCCTGTGGCCTTCTGCCCTGGTAGGAATTGCTGCCTTTAAAATCCCCTTTATCTTTTTCCAGCTTCAGGTATGTTGCCGGAGGAGATTTGTCTCACCTCGACCCCAAAGCGGGGCCCGAATTTGCCTCAAGCCATGGCAACTCCTGCTCCGGTGTCCATGAGTGAGTCCGTGGAGACTGTGGAGGCTAAAGCTGCTCTCAAGCAGGTACGTTTTTCAGCAGGCACCAGAAAAAGCTCTCACTGCTTCTTTTTACTCTCGGTAACACTTTTGTGTCTGTTCTTTGTCATAGCTGCAGGAAGTTTTTGAGAACTACAAAAAAGAAAAGGCAGAGAACGACAAGCTGCTGAATGAACAAAATGAAAAGCTGCAGGAGCAGGTCACAGACCTGAGGTCCCAAAATGCCAAGATATCCACACAGCTGGAGTTTGCCTCCAAAAGGTAAATCAGCTATTTTAAGCCAGCCTTAGGGCTGGGTTCTCTGGCGCAGAGTCACATTGGCTGCTTGATATTGTTCGCTAAGGAAGAATTGCCAGATAAACATCATTATTATTGTCTAATCTGCATAAGAACATGATGGAAGTCGTGAAGGTGGGATTGAGAGTATAACCTCTAGTTGAATGAGTGCATAAAAACATGAAGCACAGAGCTGTGTGCCTGCACCTCCTGCAGCTCAGCAGCTGAGCGTGGCAAGCACTCTGCTGTTCCATGTGCAGGTATGAGATGCTGCAGGACAACGTCGAAGGATACCGGCGAGAAATCACCTCCCTGCACGAGAGAACCCAGAAACTCACAGCAACCACTCAGAAGCAGGAGCAGATAATTAACACCATGACTCAAGACCTGAGGGGAGCAAATGAAAAACTGGCAGTGGCAGAGGTCAGTAACTGGGGATGTGGCACTGCTGGGCATTCCAAGGTAGGACAAGAGTTTTGCTTGTGATCATCTTGAAATTTCTCAAGTACTGAGTGAAGATGTAAGAATGTCCCAAGGTATTTCTGTTCCCACAAAAATCCAGCAGTTGTGTTCTTCCTTTTCTTGGATAGATTCGCATGGATTTTAACACGCAATCTATAATATTAAAACCTTTTATTAAAGTAACGGTAACTGATCATACAAATAAAATTCACCGGTGGATTTGTGATTGATAACAACATTCTTATTACTTGTTGTTTCAAAGGTAAGAGCAGAAAACTTGAAGAAAGAGAAGGATATCCTGAAGATGTCGGATGTGCGCTTGACTCAGCAACGGGACTCTCTGCTGGTTGAACAGAGAGGGCAGAACCTGCTGCTCACTAATTTGCGGACAATTCAGGTATGTGGTGTTGCTCTCCTGTCCAAGCTGGGTCTGTCTCCGAGTTTTCAATAAATACCCATCAAAATCAAATAAAACAGTCACGGCATTGGGACTTCAAGTGGATTTTTTATGATACGAATCGACACTGATCATGAAGTACTTGAGGAACTTGTTTCAGCAGGTTTGTGGTTCCTGTCCTGAATTATGATACTTTCATTTACCTGGGCAAAGTCCTGAGAATTTCGAGTCATTGAGAAGGGTTGTCGCAATGAAATAGAAACAAAACATGAAACAAAGTGAAAGGAAAAAATAGTCTGTATGTTAATTTTTAGGAAAATTTACCAGTGCCTTTCATTGGTAGTTTCTTATATTTACTGTAATACTTTTAGATAATTTATTATGTCTGTTGACACAGTGTCTTCAAGGTTGCGCTTTTTATCATGTGACTGAATCCTGTTTCTGTAGCAGATCTATTGGGGGTTTTTTAATCCATGTAATTAGACTTCATGGATAATAGATTTTCTTACAATAGTATTTATGGTATCAATGTTATGAAACAAATCTTTCAAAACTAAGTCACACATCCGAAGTGCTACTTTTCGTCATTTTCTGTACCTGCCTACTGTTTATTTTGAGGATTGGAGAAGTGTTGTGATAACTGTGTCTGAAGTTCTGTAATATTTCAGAAGAAAAGTGATTTTAAGCACACTGCATTGGGCTCTTTTTTTTCAGGGAATACTGGAGAGGTCCGAGACAGAGACAAAGCAAAGACTTAATAACCAGATCGAAAAGCTAGAGCGGGAGATCTCTCAGCTGAAGAAGAAACTAGAAAGTGAGGTGGAGCAGAGGCATTCCCTCACCAAAAACCAAGAGGTAAGTGTAAATACGCTGAGCTTGATTTGGGGAACACAAAGCCCCAGTTTGTGGCTCCTGCCTGCCTGTAGTGGGTTCCTCTATAAACACACATAGTCTGTGTGCCATTTGGCAATAATTACAAGCTGAAGAACCTGATGTTTGCAGGTTCATATCCTGGATCTCAAGAGACAGCTGGAGACTGAGACAAACCGTCACGTTAACACCAAGGAGCTTTTAAAGAATGCCCAAAAAGAGGCTGCTGTGCTGAAGCAGCAGCTGAACAATACTGAGGCTCAGCTGTCATCCCAGTCGTCACAGAGGCCTCCAGGGAAAGGTAGGATGTTCTTCTCCATTTAATTTCTCTTTATGGTAAAAGTTGCTGGCTGAGGAATGGTGAAATTCGTAATCCATAATAATTGGGAATTAGGAGGGTAGTACACGAAGAAACCTCTCGGTTCATTACATTGTCAGAGAAATGATAACCAGGATGATTTGGTAATGTGAAACTCCTGTCCAAGCATGACAAAGGGGGAAAGTAGAGAAAAACTTACTAGATTTTTGTTTGAAGGTACTTTGGTCTATCAGGTTATGTATTTTTAAATAGTCAACAATGTTTATCGTAAGCCCTTATTTTTGTTAGGGGTGACAGTTTTATTTAGGGAAGGTTTGTGAAGGTGATTGTTTTTTCCCCATTATTATCCTAGAGAGACTTCAGTTTTCGACAGAACAGTGGTTTAAAAGCTGGATTAAAGTTCCATCAGTCAATGTGTTCCAATATTGCAGGTCAGCAGAGTACAAATGAAGATATGGATGATCTTGTCAGTCGACTGAGACAAGCTGAGGAACAAGTCAATGACCTGAGAGAAAGACTCAAGACTAGTTCCAGTAATGTGGAGCAGTACAGGGCCATGGTTCTCAGTCTGGAGGAATCCCTTAATAAGGAAAAACAAGTGAGTAGTTCCCAATGTTTATTAGAGCAACTGTTCATTGCTGTTTGTGGTTCTCCACGTTGTCAGGGTTGTTGGTCTAAGTGAGATGCTGAGAATCCCTGTTCTGGGTTTAAGTTCTTAATAAAATACTGGATTTATATCAGAGTAATGTGTTTAGTGGAGGGAAAGAATTGATCTCTCACGACAAATTTTAATGAAGGTGACAGAGGAAGTTCGTGCGACAGTTGAAGCTCGTCTGAAGGAATCCTCAGAGTACCAGGCACAGCTAGAAAAGAAGCTGATGGAGTCAGAGAAGGAGAAACAAGAAGTGCAAGAGGAGAAGCGTAAAGCTGTGGAGAACATGGAACAGCAGGTCTGCACTGAACCCCCCCTTCCCTAAATCCCCAGAGAAAGGAGCTTCACTTGGCTTTCGCAGCATGGTAGTGCCCAGAGCTGGATCCTTGAGGGCATACACAGAGCTAACTGAATTTGGGAGAGCTTTCCAAACACAAGTAGTACATTAACCATGTCACTTTGTTGGGGTGGTTGCGTGTTCAGGGCTGTCACTGTCTTCCTGAACTTTGAACACACTTTGCAGAAAACAGGAGTGAAAGCCTTTGAGAGGGGTTTCAGAAACAAACAAGATGACTGTAACTAGAATTACTGCAGGCCCAGCTCTGAAAGAACAGGAATATATTGTTGGCAGGAAAGACCTCTGTAAATCAATAAGTCCAAATATTGAAAGTATTTTTCTCTTTTTTTTCATACTGGTTTTAATTTATGAGTAATTAAACAGTTACCCTTCAGTTGTACCTTACTGATGACTGTGTGCTCAGTACTCTGTAAAATACTTTGCCGCTTGGTTTTGGCTTTGTCCTGACTTTGTTTCTGTTGTTCCCCCGTGCCTGCAGCTGTGTGAGCTGAAGAAGAGCCTGTCAGCCGTGCAGTCTGAGGTTCAGGAAGCTCTGCAGAGAGCCAGCACAGCTCTGAATAACGAGCAGCAGGCCAGGAGGGACTGCCAGGAGCAAGTATGTTTGTAGTGTTTGCCTGGCTGGAGCCAGGCGTGGGAAATTGATCTGCTCCTCAGGGAATGGTGGAGGCAGGAAAAGGGCTGGAAGAGCACATTTCTCTATTTTGGGAGCCTCTGTCTGTTTAATGCTTCCTTTTTTCTACCTGAGCAATGTTGTGGGAATATCAGTTCAACTGACTTCGTGTCATAGCACAGTTTGTGCCATTTAAGGAAACAACAGATGATGCAGCCGATTTCTGTTTCTAAAGTCTGTCTCATTATGTAAAGAAATTGGCTGGGGAATGGAATTAACTGTGTTTAATTAATTACTACCTCAGTTTCCTGAGGGGGGTGCAAAAAAGAACACTGAATTCTCACAACGGGACAAAGGAGAAAGCATCTTCCTAACCAAAAATGCAGTTGTCATCTTTTAAAACCGTGGCCAATATCGTATTTACCAGCAGCTGGTAAGATTTGTCTTGTTACCAGCTGGTTTTTTTTCAAAGGGAATCAATCTGCTTTTCTGGAGATGAGAATTCTGGCAACACTGCTTAGTGTTAAGAGTGTAGAAAAACTGGCTGTTGTTTAATTCAATCCAAAATGCAGCAAACGGGCATGGCCGTGATTTTTGTTCTTTGAGAACAGCAGAAGTTTTTGGCCAGTTGTGTCCTTTTGTTTGGGGGTCTCTAATCTTGTCTCTCTTTGTACACACCCACCACGCCTTAAAGGTAACAGAGGTTATTCTCTGTGGTTTCCTGCAGGCAATGATGGCTTCAGAAGCTCAGAACAAATACGAACGGGAGTTAATGCTTCATGCTGCTGACGTTGAGGCTTTGCAGGCTATTAAAGACCAGGTTGCCAAGAGCACAACGGTGAGGCAGCAGCTGGAGGAGGCCGCTCGGAGAGCTGAGTCCGAGCTCTTGGAATCCAAAGCCTCCTGGGAAGAGCGAGAGAGAATGATCAAGGTATGATGGGTTTGATGGTTTCAGTGCCTTTTACTGAGTGAACAGAAATTCAGCCACAGAAAGCACAGACATTGAATGATTTCGTTGCAGGATGAAGCTTCCAAACTTGCTTCCCGCTGTGAAGATTTGGAGAAACAGAACCAATTATTACATGAACAGCTGGAGAGTATGAGTAACAAGATGGTGACTTCCCTGAAAGAAGCCATCCCTACTGCAGCCAATGTTTCTCTCAATGAGGAAGGCAAATCCCAGGAGCAGATCTTGGAAATTCTTAGGTAACTTCAGCTGTGGGTTCCTTCTCTCAGGGCTTATAAATTAGTTGTGAAATTCAGTAGTTCTGTGTTGCTTTGTATTTGAAGGATGATGTCTAAAATTAAAACACTTTTTTGCTACATGGGAGGTGGTTTTGCCACAGGAGTTACTTGACGTAGGAGATTTCTTTCTCCTCCTAGGAAAAAACTGAGTCAATTACGGCAGGAACCTGCAAATGTGATTGGCAAACTAGTTAGATAGAGGTGATTAATTTCCTCATTGTGGTTTTTATGGAACTTACGTAGCTTTTCACGGATTTTTGCATGGGATTTTCTCTTTGATCCTCCTGTCCTGATCTCTGCCCTCAGCAGACAGCAGGGGCTCTGTCCTGACTGACTGGGTGCTCCTCCCTCCTGCAGGTTCATCCGGCGAGAGAAGGAGATCGCCGAGACGAGGTTCGAGGTGGCCCAGGTGGAGAGTCTGCGCTACCGGCAGAGGGTGGAGCACCTGGAGAGGGAGCTGCAGGAGCTGCAGGACAGCCTCAACACCGAGAGGGAGAAGGTGCAGGTATGGCTGGGGGTTGGGATTTCAGTGAGTACCAGGCACTGTGCTTTGTGTTCTGCTCTTCATCTTCGCTGCCTGGGCCCAAAAATGAGGTTCTGAAAGAATTGAGGGGTTGCTTGTGGTCAAATGGAGTATCTTGTCCTGGTAAACAGGGAAAACAAAGGTCATTCACCTCCCATTTCTTAAGCCATATTTACTTGTTTTGAATGTCCGTGTGAGATGACAAATGCCACCCTAACTTTCCAAAATGGTGCTGTGCATGTGCCATCAAAACAAGTGACTTGAGTTCAATCTTCCCAAAGGTAACAGCAAAAACCATTGCACAGCATGAGGAATTGATGAAGAAAACCGAGACCATGAACATACTGATAGAGACCAACAAGATGCTGAGAGAAGAGAAGGAGAGGCTGGAACAAGAGTTACAGCAAATTCAAGCAAAGGTTAGGATGAGCTTCATGTAGACTGCGCAGATATTCAGTGGTATTATCCACTTAGTGTCTGAATTACAATAAACATAATATTTAGATGATGAGTATTCCTTTGAGTCATACACTAATGAGAAAACTTTCCATTTAGTGCTTTGAAAGACACTGGTCCACCTAGAACACTGGAAAGTTTAAAGTTCAGTTCCATTTAAATGAAAGTGGAAATCAGCATTTATCCTTGGCTAGAGTTATCCCAGGAACAAGATCATCAGCAATTAAATGAAAATTGGTGCAAGAATACATAAAAAACAGACCACAGTTTTATTAAGAGTTTAAAAGGGAGATACAAATTAATGGAGTCCCATGTAGTGTTAGTGTTGCTTGGCTTCTTACATGTGATTAATAATCTGTTTCCTGTACCAAAGAACAAGAAATGAGAATCCAAAATTGTCAAGTCGTACCAATAGTTTATTTTTTTCTCTGCAGATCCAGAGTTTAATCCCCTGTTGTGCTTTCCCAGGTACGGAAGCTGGAGGCAGATATCCTGCCCCTGCAGGAGTCCAATGCGGAGCTGAGCGAGAAGAGTGGGATGTTGCAGGCAGAGAAAAAGCTGCTGGAAGAGGATGTTAAACGCTGGAAAGCCCGGACTCAGGTAGGGCAGTGCATCTTTTCACTGATGTGGAAAACAACCCCAGCAATCAACCAACTAGAAAAAAAAAAGTTCTAAACAAGAACCGTTGATAAGCAGCCTCAAAATTGGCTCTTCCATATCAAAATGCAAAAGCAGTAGTTCTAATTCGAGGAGATATTCTGGCTGTAACTGTATAATCTTATGAAAATGTAAACTGTTTTTTCACCCTCCAGCATCTCTTGAGTCAGCAGAAGGACACGGATCTCGAAGAATATCGAAAGCTCCTCTCAGAGAAGGAGGCAAATGCCAAGCGTGTCCAACAGATGAGTGAAGAAGCAGGCAGGCTTAAAGCAGAAGTAGCCAGGTGTGGTATTAGTCAATTGGTAAAACATTTTGTGCAAAGCAAAGTATTTTAATTAAAGCTGTATCTGGAAGTGTAATTTCTCAACTGTTTCCGTGCGACTTTCCAACCTTTGGTATTCTTAATGTAGCTTGATAATGAGCAGGTAAAATTAAGTGAGAGATGTTTTGGAAGCTGTCTTTTAGCTGAATTTATTCTAAACTAACGTAGAATGGTTTCTGTTCTTCGTTGCAGAATCCTAGAAAACATACTTCACTACAGATACTGCCTACAGATGTTGCATAAATGAGTGCTACTGAGATGCAGATATTATTTCAAGCATCTCATTTGCATTTCTGTCTGACTTCCTGTTTTGTAGAACCAGTGCGTCCTTGACTACCAGCCAGAATCTCGTGCAGAGCCTAAAGGATGAAGTAACTAAAATAAGAACAGAAAAGGATACTTTGCAGAAAGAACTGGATGCTAAAGTGGCCGACATCCAAGAAAAAGTGAGAACTATAACACAGGTCAAGAAAATTGGTCGCAGGTACAAGACTCAGTATGAGGAGCTGAAGGCACAGCATGATAAGGTAGATGGAACTGGACTTCAGCCTTCTTTGAAGTTCCTGGGGTTTGCCCAGGTCTTTGAAACTGATCCCTTGGCACCCAAAAGCACCTTGTGAGAGAGGTGGCGTTCTGGTGAGACGGTCCCCTTGATTACCTTTCAGATGGTCGCCGAAGCGTCGACTCAGCCTTTGGCAGAACAACAAGAAGACCAAGTTTCTGCCCAGGAAGTACAAGAGCTGAAAGACACTCTCAGTCAAGCTGAAGTGAAGACAAAGAATTTGGAGACTCAGGTTGAAAGCTTGCAAAAGGTGAGAACAGGGAGTGATTTCAGAGTACTGCACCCTGCAATCGGTCAAAAATGCGTAACGAGCAAGAATGTGAGGGGGATTTTCTGTGTGTGCACAGAAATGTGGGAAGTGACCTGTTGTGCCTCTACATTGTGGGAAGAGGGGGGACCCTTTAAAACTGGTTTAAATCCTGGGTCTGGTGTGTCTCACATTATTTCTTGGAATAAATAGGTCAGAAAGAGAATGCTGTTCTCCCAGCAGTTGCATCCAGAGAGGACTGGAGTCCCCTATTATTCATTAGAAGCCTTTTAACCTTAATCCAGTGGCCAGCTAATGCTGGATCCTTGGAGCTTGCTGGGCTTTCTGTTTGCCAGAGGAGTTGGTTATGGCCAACGGTCGCACTTTCTCTCTCTCTCTCTCTCTAGACTACAGCAGAAAAGGAGACTGAAGTTAGGAATCTCCAGGAGCAGATAATGCAGCTGCAATCAGAACTGGCCCGTTTTCATCAAGATCTACAAGAGAAGACAGCACAGGAAGAGCAGCTCAGGCAGCAGATCACTGAGAAGGAAGAGAAAACCAGGAAGACCTTGCTTGCAGCCAAGCAGAAAATTGCACAGTTAGCTGGTATTGTAATTTATTTTTTCTGTCTTTAGGGATTTTTGTGGGTTTCCCTTTAGACGGGGATGCTCTGGCCTACTTTGTGTTTTACTGAGAGATTTGATTTTAGAGGAATTGCTCTAAAGGTTAAAACTTACTTCAGGAGATGATAAAAGCACATAACTAGGAGGTAAAAAAAGTTTTGCTTACTTTTGGCCAACCAATGTGATAACCCCCATTTTTCAGCCTTGTGTTGATTAGAGCAGATTGACCCTACTGCCAACTCAGGTCATTCTTCCCTTTCCTAAATGTGCAGGTGTAGGACACACTGCCTCCTCTATTTTCAGTCATCATCGAGAGGAGTGATGATGTGAGAACTTGCTAAAAACACCCCGTTCTTTTGTAACCACCGTGACCACCGGCTGTGAAAGATAAATTTGCCTCTCAGAGCTCCTTTGACAGCTTACCATTAAGATTTCAAAACACTTGGGTGACGTGGTGGTCGGTGACCCAGTAGAACCCCCAGCTATTCAGCAGGCAGACCTGGGCAGCTTTGCAGTGACAACCCTGAGTCCTTTCCTGCTCTCCCAGGCACGAAGGAACAGCTGACGAAGGAGAACGAGGAGTGGAAGCAGAAGAGCAGCTCCCTGGAGGAGCAGAAGACGGAGCTGGAGGTGCGGATGAGCGCCCTGAAATCCCAGTACGAGGGGCGGATCTGCCGCCTGGAGAGGGAGCTCCGGGAGCAGCAGGAGCGGCACCACGAGCAGCGGGATGAGCCCCCGGAGTCCACAAACAAGGTACCACACCCTGAGGGCAGCTCTGGGAGCAGCCACAGCGCCCTCGCCTGCCTGGGCTTGGGCAACAAGCAGGGCACTGGTCAGGTTCCATTTTGGAAATACACAGGTTGGTTTCAGTGAGGGTTCAGAACTCAATTTCAAACTGATTTCCTGCCATAATCCCAATTCCCAGTGCTAACGAGCGGGCAGTTCTGTCATTCACCGTGACTCCACCAGGGAGCTGTTTGCACTCTGCTCTCTGGTTTTGTATTGCACGTTCAGTATAATGGGTTCAGGCTGCCCTTGTCTCAAAGCCTCAGGAAATACCTGAGAAATCACTGGGTCAGTTCAAAGACTTGCTGGGGCTGGTACGGTTTGGTTTGGAGAACTTGTTTTTGAAGAGTGATTTGCAATAGTGGAGGAGTCTGACCAGGTGAAGGTCTAACAAGCATTTCTCTAACAGACTTCTTCCTACAAAGACATCTCTCCTTCTCTCTGCTCACGTGCTTTCCAGCCTGCTTGCTCTGGTTCATGTGTACACGACATGCTCCTTCTGTTTCTTACCTGTCAGGTCCCAGAACAGCAGAGGCAAATCTCACTCAAGTCCACCCCGGCTTCAGGTGAAAGAGGAATGTGAGTTCAAGGGTGTGGGGGTTTGGCAGTTTCCATGGTTGATATCTCTTGGTTTTGTCTTTGTGTAGCTGCTTTTCTTTTTAGTAAACCACTGACTTCTCATGATTCCTCCTCTTTTCTCAGCTACATCTAATCATTAAAGCTTTTAAGCTGTTAAACTGAGTATTAACCACCAAGAGTATGGTATCTGGGAAACGTGAAAGATTTTTGTAAATGTTTTCAGGCATTCCTGAAGTTACATAGCTTTGATTGTTACCTTTTAACCTTTTTGGGGAGGATCTTCCTTGTTGGAAGAGTGTCAAACATGAGAAATGGGCTGAACAGGCAACTCTTTAACAGCAGATAAAATAGTCAAATGCCTCAGCTCTGAAATGGGAAATACTGCTTTGTTACTGAGTTTGGATAACAAAGTCCATCTCAGTTTTTATGACAGCAAGGCTTTCAAAAATACCTGCTGAAATTTGGCTGATCCTTGTCTGAGCAAAGAGGTGATGTTGCTCCGTGCTGAGTGAGTCAGTTTTGATCTAAGACATATTAACTCACTGTAACAAAGTCCCAGCACAGCTAATAGTGGGACCTACACCCTCCTTTGGATCTGCTCTCAGGTTTCTAGTTGATTACCTTTGAAGAAATCTGTGAATCCTCTAAGCAGCTCAAAATGCTGCTGATGGCAGCATGTCTGTCTGTTTTCAACTGTAGAAACGTTTGGATGACAACTCCTTAGTCTGTTGTCAGGCTTTTAAATTTTAAACCTTTAAAAATTAGCGTTTCTGGCTATGAGAATATAATTTTGTTTCTTTAAAATCTGCATCGTGGTGAGACCCATCTCCTGTTTTTTCAGCGCTAGCACTTCAGATCCCCCAACAGCCAACATTAAACCAACTCCTGTCGTGTCAACTCCCAGCAAAGTGACAGCCGCTGCCATCGCTGGGAATAAATCTACCCCAAGGGCCAGCATCCGTCCCATGGTTACCCCTGCGACGGTCACGAACCCCACCACCACCCCTACTGCCACCGTGATGCCCACGACGCAGGTGGAGACTCAGGAAGGTGAGCTTTTTAGTGCAGTGCAAGGCCAGTGGTATCCTGGCCTGGATCAAAAACAGCGTGGCCAGCAGGAGCAGGGCAGTGATCCTTCCCCTGGACTCTGCGTTGGTGAGGCCACACCTGGAGTGTTGTGTTCAGTTCTGGGCCCCTCAGTTCAGGAAAGATACTGAGGTGCTGGAGCAGGTCCAGAGAAGAGCAACAAGGCTGGGGAAGGGACTGGAGCACAAGTCCTATGGGGAGAGGCTGAGGGAGCTGGGGGTGTTCAGTCTGGAGAAGAGGAGGCTTAGAGGTGACCTCATCACTCTAGAACTGCCTGAAGGGAGGTTATAGCCAGGTGGGGGTTGGTCTCTTCTCCCAGGCACTCAGCAATAGGACAAGGGGGCTTCAGCTCTGCCAGGGGAAATTTAAGTTGGATATTAGAAAGAAATTCTTTACAGAGAGAGTGATCAGGCATTGGAATGGCCTGCCCAGAGAGGGGGTGGATTCACTGTCCCTGGAGGTTTTTAAACTGAGATTGGACGTGGCACTGAGTGCCATGATCTGGTAAACTGACTGGAGTTGGACAAAGGGTTGGACTTGATGATCTCGGAGGTCTTTTCCAACCCAGTCAATTCTATCATTCTATGATTCCATCTGCAGTGCCCCCAAATGCTGAGTAGTTATTAGTTTGAAAGCGCCTCGGGTGGCGTCACTGTCCCACAGCTCTTGGAGTTGCAACAGAGCTCGTGATTCCTCAGCCGAAGGTGTCTCTAAGGCGCTGTTAATTCACCTCCAGAAGGCCGAATGTGCTGATTTAGGGCAGTCTCAAAGGGAGACTGTCAGCGGGTGGGTGCTGTGACCCACTGAGCGTGCCGCTCTCTGCCTTGCAGCCATGCAGTCGGAGGGCCCCGTGGAGCACGTCCCGGTGTTCGGCAGCACCAGCGGCTCGGTGCGCTCCACCAGCCCCAACGTGCAGGCGTCGCTACCGCAGCCGCCGCTGAGCGTGCAGCAGCAGCAGAGCCAGGCCACGGCGTTCGTGCAGCCCACGCAGCAGAGCCACGCGCCGCCGGAGCCCGCGCCGCAGGAGCCCGGCCTCCCCGTCATGGACGTGGTGCAGAGCTCGCAGATGGAGAGGCCCTCCACCTCCACAGCCGTCTTCGGCACAGGTTGGGGTGGGGGGGCTCAATAGGGAACCCTTGGCAAACCAGGCCCCACTTCTGTTTGGGTTTTTTCCCCTCCCTCCCTTAGTTTATGGTAGTTCTGCCCTTGGGCTCCTTTCTTCAGCCATCAGAAATGCTGTTGGTGCTGCATTCCTTAGAGCAGAGCATAAAACTCGTGTGTGTGTGTTTATTCAGAGCAGCTTTGGGGTTTAATACATGAACCTTGCCTCTGTTTCCATGGTGCTGTGGGAGTAAGGTTCATTTTAGGGGCCACGAGTAAGCTACTTAAGCTTGAATGTAAAATACAGAGGACTCTGAAGCTACTCACTGTTGCACATTTGTTTGTCCTACACAGTGTAAACAGAACGTTAATTTTCCAAAAACTGTTCTTGTTCACCAGTTACACTTTAAGGTGTATTTGTCCAAAGCAAAGATATTGGAAGAAATATTTGAGCTGTACCCTGAAGTTTACATTTGGGGTCAGTTAGGTCTTGTAACTAAAGGAACTGATGCTTTCATGGCCTAGGAAACAGCACAATGTGATTCTGGTTCTGTTACCATTCAGTGCAGAAACAGAGGTGCTATTTCAGAGGAAAATACCAAACGTGATTTTCTGGTGTGTACGTTTGTTGTTCTGAAAATAACTGAGAGGCTCCTTAAAGTTTCAGCTACCCCAAGTTCTTCACTGTCCAAACGTTCCCGAGAGGAGGAGGAGGACAACACCGTGGAGAACTCTGACCAGATCCCTGAGGAAACAGTGGATGCACCTACTTCAAAGAAAATGAGAATCATGCAGAGAGTTGGACCTGAGGTTTGCTACTGCTTAATCTGCTCCTTTGGAGGATTTTAATGAGAAAAGCAAATTCATTAATTCAGTGGATTCTTAACGTAACTTTCTAATCTTTTGGGGAAGAAGCAGTTATGTTTGGGTGTCTTAAAAGGCAGGGGTTAAACCAGTTACAGCAAATGATGTAAGTCTGAAACTGTAGGATGGGAGAGGGCCATATCCTGGTACGAAGGTGGAAGAAGTTAAAACTTACTCCAGTGTGGTCTGGAAGGTCTTTATCTGCAGTTACTCTGCTGTGTACTTGAGGAGATGGAAAGCAAAGATACGTTGCTGGAAAAGCTTCCAGAAGATGCCTGTGAATATTGGGGTGAGGGAATTGGGATGTCCTGTGAAAAAGAGATGGCCCTGGGCCAGAACCTCACGGCAGGCAACTCATGAGCAGTGTCAGGAAGGGTGAAGGTGTTTTATTAATTCTGTGTGAGAGGGTTGCTGCTTAACAGCAGGAAAGCAAGAGTGTGTAAGAGCATTGTCACTTAATTAGCTGAGAGGCTGGAGGTGGAATGGGAAACCTCGAGGGTTCATTTTTGGTCCTGAAAAGATTGAGACGCTGAGGTCCAGTGGACATGAGTGGGGAAATTGTATCTCTGCAGGTCAGAGAAGTGGGATGTTCGATAAAAGCAGAGCTAAGGAAGGGCAAGATAATTTTTTTTTTTTTTCTTCTTTAAAAAAAATTATCTCAAACATATTAAAGAACCTTTAGGGCTAATGATGTGTTTTGAACAAGAAAAATGTTGGTTCTTTCAGGAGGAAGTGACAGCAGAAGAGAGCACTGACGGAGAGGTGGAGGCACAAGCGTACAATCAAGACTCACAAGACTCAATTGGAGAAGTAAGCATATCTGAAAAGAAAAGGCCATCTTCCCCCCAAAACTCAGTATTTTTAGAAATGATGTCTCAAATCAGATCCTGCAGGTTTCCCATGAAAACCACTTCCAACCTTCTGAAGTTTAGACTTGGCACTGTTCCGTTGGTGACGGACACATTGTCTCTTGTCCTTTCTTCTCTTTGGTCAGTTTTCAAGAAGCAGCAATAATTCCTCTTTCTCTTCCAAGGCACAGAGTCTGGTTCCCTTCCTGCTGTTCATGCTGCCTTTGATTCTGTGTGTTGTGGTAATTGCTGTGCTGTTTGGCAGGGTGTTACCCAGGGAGAGTACACTGCCATGGAGGACAGTGAGGAAACTTCCCAGTCCATCCCAATAGACCTTGGATCTCTCCAGTCAGATCAACAAAATACTTCTTCATCTCAGGATGGCCAGTCCAAGAGAGATGATGTCATTGTGATTGATAGTGATGATGAAGATGATGACGATGAGGAAAACGAAGGCGAGCAGGAAGTATGTATATCATGGGCTTGCTTTATGAACTGCTGTGTGATTTTTGTCTTTGATCAGATATAAAGCTCACCAGGCAGGACTAACCTAATCAAAATATTTTTTGACTGTATAAATAGTCTGTATTTACTTGGAGTGAACCTGTAGTGTTTTAAAAAATTCACTTTGTTGTTTTTTTTTTTTTTGCCTGCCTTTATCTTGACCCTCAAGTTTTCCAGCGTCTTTCCAACCCTTGTCCCTGTTGAAGAGGGACTGGCTGAGTAGGTTGATCTGCACCACATTCCACATATTCCACTGCCTTTTCTCCACTTCCTTAAGGCTCTTTTATTGTCCCACAGGACTACGACGACGAGGAAGAGGAGGACGAGGATGATGATGAAGACACAGGAATGGGAGATGAAGGTGATGACAGCAATGAAGGAACTGGCAGTGCAGATGGCAATGATGGATATGAAGCAGATGATGCTGAGGTGAGATTTGTAGCCCCTTCCATTTCTTGCAATAAATCAGTGCTGTGATGCATCTGTGCAGATGTGAGTGCTTGGAAGAGAAAGTCCTGGTAGGAATTCATCCCCAAAAGCTGAGGCTGCTACTGGGTGATGGTAATTTCTTGTAATTGGTGCTTCCACAAGAAAAATCAAGTTTGAATGTTTAAGAAGAGTAAATGACAATATAAAATACAAGAGCCAACAGCCAAACAGGGTGGTTGCAAAGCTGGTAAAGCTTTTCAAAAGCTGGATATTTCACTGTCTGTTATTATTGAATGATGATGGATCCATTGTTCACCTTTGTGTATTTATAGGTGCACAAAACTTCTGAAATGTGATACAGATGTACACATTTACCTCTCTTGGTAGATATTTACAGACATATTTTAAGATTGTCATGTATTTGACTTTGTTTTCTTTCTGGATACTTTTGTACTGCTTTTATAAAGTCTCTTTAAAACCTATAATTTGTTAAGTGCTAAGTCCTCCTGTGCTTGTGTGGGTTTTTAGGGTGCTGATGGCACAGATCCTGGGACGGAAACTGAGGAGAGCATGGGAGGAGCTGAAAGCAACCAGAGGGCAGCAGACTCCCAAAACAGCGGTACGGTTATTCCATGTTTCTTCACAGTCTGTGCTTGTAAGGGGAGGGAAATGTAGAAGCTCTTTTGCATGTATTAAAATGCACACTTAAAAGGAAGAATGGAAGGTGAAATGCTGAAGGCCATTCTAACCTGAAAGAAATGTTCTTTCTGGGTTTATTCTAAATTCCTTTGAAAACCCTGCGAGCCCTGGTTGCTGTGGAGACTTAATGGGCCAGTAGATAAATCTCTCTCTAAATCAGTACCTGAATAATTAACAGTTTGTTTTGGTGCTGGTTTTGTAACTGGCATTAAGTCCTCTTTTCTGGTGATTTTAAGCAACATTCCTGGCGAGGGGAAAAAAAAAACATGTTAACGTGCGACGGTCAAAAACTACACGGTCCCATCTTGGGGGCAAAAAGCTGGAACCTTTATTGAATACACCCGTGACAATATATAGAACCGAAAGGCAGGGTATGTTAATAGGGAGGCAGGATATGCTAACAGGGATGATTTATGTTAGTTAGGGCTTAGACAACTAATTAGCTACATTTTGTGATAGATCAAGCATTTCTCATATATGAGCCACCTGGAGGAATACAGGAATACAAATCAAAAGAGTCCACTCACTCCCACTGACAGGAGACAGGGCTAGAGAGCTGCAAACAGTCTTCTCAAGGCCAGGCCTCTTGTTTTATCAGGGAGAGGAATTCCCTTCAGTTTCTGTCATCAATGGCCTGCTGCTCATTCCCTCTAAATCTCCATCTGTTAATAGCTGATGTCCCATTCCAACATTAACGCGTGGCAGAGTTTGAAGAGCCGCCTCGACGTGGGGCACGGGTTCACCCCCTTTGTGCTTGGTGTCTTAGGAGAGGGGAGCACGAGCGCTGCGGAGTCCACGTTTGCCCACGAGAGCCCGCGGGAGCAGCAGCCGTCGTCCGCCTCCGAGAGGCAGCCCCCGCGGCCGCCCCAGTCCCCGCGGCGCCCGCCGCACCCGCTGCCGCCCCGGCTCACCATCCACGCCCCTCCCCAGGAGCTGGGGCCCCCCGTGCAGGTACCGGGGCTTCTCCAGAGCTCCCTGTCTCATTGCTAGGGAATGAAACCCACGGGGAGAACGGTCGGCGTCGCTGAGCGAACCGGCTCGGCGCGTCTCGCCCTGCCCGCTGTGAATATCAGAAGCAGTGAGTGAGGCACTCGGGGGTGGATTTGGCTCGGAATTACTGTACCAGTGACTGCTGGTGTTTCCACTAGAAAAAAAAAGAAAAAGCTGGGTTTGAGCAGGTTGTAACTCAGATTGGAAGGGTTTTTCTTCAGTCTCTGCCTCAACCAGTACAGGTGGGGCAAAGGGATTTTGCCGTTCATTTTCCAAGTTAACCTTTTAGCAATCAATGCCTGGCCCATGACTGTGCTTTGACAAGGTTTTGTAAATTAAAATGTAAAGTTTTGTATAGGTTTTGTAAATTAAAGCAGCACAACAGGAATTCCTCAAAAATACCCCGACTGAAATGGTTCTTTACCATTAGCTTGTGCTGAGCCTTGGGGGCCACAATATTTTTTTGTGCAGAAAGCTGTGTAAAACTTTACTGGCACTTACCCAGAGTTTACACATACATGTGGAGCACTGAATGGGCTCCCCAGGGTGGTGGGGACAGTCCCCAAGGCTGCCAGAGCTCCAGGAGCATTTGGACAGCAGGACAGGGAGGGATTTTTGGGGTGTCTGGGTAGGGCCGGGGGTTGGACTGGTGGTCCTGTGGGTCCCTCCCAACTCAGGATATTCCGTGATCCTATAGTAGCTGTTGCACTTACCCATTTAGTTGCCATCCTTGGCTCTGCTTAAACACTTGTATATCAGTAGAATTCCAGGACAGCACTCCCACTTTTTTGTTTCCTGTAAAGAGAATCCAGATGACTCGAAGACAGTCGGTGGGCCGAGGGCTTCAGCTGACTCCTGGCATAGGTGGCATGGTAAGTGTATTAAAGTCCTGCTTTGAGGGAACATTCAGAACTCTTTGGGGTTTGTTTTGTGTTTTACAGAAGTGGAGCTGCTGACTTCAGGGTGGGATGGTTTCTGTAGTCCTGCAGAAAATATCTTAGTCCTGTTATTTTCTGTATTAATGAACACTCCAAGAAGCCAAAGGCTTAAGAGAGGCTGAATTGGTTTTAGCTAAGGTGCTTTTAATTATTTGTTGTCAGAGTCAGTCAAAGTGGGTATGTTATTGGAAGAAATAACAACACATGTTCAGCCTCAGCCTAAATGAACAAGGGTAATTTATGCTCCCTCCATCAGGTGGTTTTGAACCCTTTATTCAGCTGTATATGACAGACCCAGATGCAGTTCAGTGAGGAAGAGGAGAGAGTGACTGCCTTGAGTATCTTCTGAGATGAAAGGCATCATACCTGTCCCTCAGTTTCAGCTTGGAACTGGTCCCAGAACCAACTGCTCCTTGCCTGGACAGTAACTGAGCACTTGGGAGGGACCCTGGGGACAGAAAGGTTCAGTATATACAGGAGGGAGATGCAGAGAATGCCTGATGGAGGGGGAGGCAAGAGGGAGCTGAGGGAACAAAGGATGCGAGTCTGTAGGAACAGATAATTTGTTCACCCAGGGAATGGTCCCACAGGCCAGGAAACTTCCAGCAGTCTGTGTTCAGACAGACAGTTCCTGTCTGGGTGAATGAGTCGCCCTGAGGTTCCTTTGCAGCCAACAATGTGGCACTTGGATGATCTCATGGAGTAGATGTCTAGAAATCCTTGGAGAGACGGGTGCCCTGCAAGTGTATGGGGGTTATTTTGGGTTGGGTTGGGTATTTTTTATCAACCATAAGGACTATCTTTGTAACTAGCTCAGATTTAGATGTCTGAAATGAGACAAGAATTTTGTTAGGGCCAAATCTGTCTTTGTTTTGCTGGAGTATGTGGAAAAATCAACCTTTAACTCAGCTGGTAGAAACTGGAAATACATTGTAGGCTCTCATATCAGTCTCTTTTCTTCCAGCAGCAGCACTTCTTTGATGATGAGGACAGAACAGTTCCAAGCACACCAACTCTTGTAGTTCCACATCGTACCGATGGATTTGCAGAAGCCATTCAGTAAGTAGATATTTTTTAAAAAAAAAAAGGCTTTTCCTTGCTCTGTTTTTCAGTGGAATGAAAATAAATTTAAATTAAATGAACTTGTGATTGGAGTAACATGCTCAGTAGTGCAATAGATGACTGCATCTACAAATAAGTGATCATTGTTTGAATTGTGTTTCATATAACTGATCATCACAGGTGAATGATCTCCAGTGTATCATAATTTACTGACTTAAAAAGAGATTAAACAAACAAAGTTCTGTCTAATTTCCTTCCTTGGTCTTCCTCCCTCCCCATTAGTATTACCAATAAAAAGTAGGAAAAGTTACCTCCATTTTCATTTTTGGGATGTTCTGGACTAATTCAGCATTCCACTTAAAATTGTGAGAATCCATAGGATGGATGTGTAAACAATATTCTCTTCAGGGCTGTTCTCCTGATTTGGAATGCATTCCAAAGAGTGTAAGAAGCCAACTGTTCCTTACTAAGCAGCAGCTTAGCTGATTTTTCTGGTCAGAATGAATTCATTTTGTTTCACTCATAATTTGTGCTCTTGCTTTGGTCAGAAAGTTGTCTCCCCAATGATCAGGGAAGGGGGGAAGTGCTTTAAATCTTTATTTTTTAGCTCCCCCCAGGTGGCTGGAGTCCCTCGGTTCCGATTTGGACCCCCCGAAGACATGCCACAAACCAGCTCCAGTCACTCTGACCTGGGTCAGCTTGCATCACAAGGAGGTAAAGCAGCAGCTCTGTGCTTCCTTTGCCACAGAGGTTTGGGGGAAAAAGAAAGAATTCAGTCCAAAAAAGCACAGTTCTGCCTCGGGAAATGGTTGAAGTTGTGGAAACCTGAGACTCTTAAATAATGGTCAGCAGGGGGGAACTGACAGAAAGTGAAAAGGTGTTTCCTTCGAGCTGCAGAACTTCTGCTTATGTTACGATTTTAAAATGAGACTAAATATTGAAGGAATGGTTTGTAACTTGAATTTTACTGTAGCTTTCCTGTAGTAAAAGAACAGAGGAAAAGAGCAAATGCAAAGAAATCTTTGGGATATATCCTTGCCTGCTAAGAAGTGTCCAGGCAATGTGTCTCTGTTGTTGTCATCCTGAATCAGTCCCTTTGCCCTGTTCCCTTCTCACAGGGAACACGCACTGCTCTCTGAAGAAAAGGATGAAACAGTAATATTTTCATCAAGGTTTTACCTCTCAGTAAATTCTAAGCAGCTCTGCCAGTAAGTCAAAACAGCTCAAAATAACAAAAATCCACATATTGCAGTGGAAATTGCTGGATTTCCTGAAGTGTAGAGGGAGAAGACAACATTTCCTGTGGTTTGTAGCTGGTAGTTTTGACCGAGTGTCCCTGACCCTTGTGTTGCAGGGTTGGGGATGTATGAAACCCCGCTGTTCCTGGCGCACGAGGAGGAGTCGGGTGGGCGCAGCGTCCCCACCACCCCCTTACAAGTGGCAGCGCCAGGTGAGTGACGGGGACTTTGCTGACCTGCACTGCCCACAAAGTCATGGAGTGGTTTTGGGTGGGTTGGTTGTGGCTCCCTGGGGAGTATCCCAGCCCGTGGATTGCGCGTGGGCAGCGGGCACTAACCCCCCTGCTGCCCTGCAGTGACGGTGTTCACGGAGAGCGCCTCGGCGGACGCCTCGGAGCACGCGTCCCAGTCCGTGCCCATGGTCACCACCTCCACTGGCAGCCTGTCCACCACCACGGAGCCCGGGGCCGGGGACGACGGCGACGAAGTCTTCGCAGAGGCAGAATCTGAAGGGTAAACCACGGCTTGTTTGGTTCCCTGGGGCTTGTCGCGTGGTTGGTTGAACGATTTGGTTTCACCCAAGCGTGTGGGATTCGTCTAACCCGTTCTGGTAGGGAGGGCAGCTCAAAGAGGACTCAGTCATTTCTGAAGCAGTACAGTCTGACCTCGTCATCCAATACCAAAAGTTTTCTTCTGATTTGCTCCTCATTTAACAAAGCGAATAGAAAAGTCACAAAAATAATACTTAAAAAAAAAAAAATTCCCTATATTTTAAGAATGCAGTAGTCAAAACTGATCGTAAAGGGTCGGTTTGGAGGAGCAGGGTTTGCTGAATATAGGCTAAAGCATTCCTGTTTAATATGAAAAAATCACTCCTCATTCAAAGCCCAGATATCTAACAAAGTCAGTTAAGACACTGCGTGTACAAAAGATGTAGCGTGGGAGGGAACACAAATTTCATAGACAAATGATTTTGTCTTCGGTTTTACTAGTGCTGTTTTTAATATTTCTAATAATTGCTGCATTTTGCATTAAGGTCAAATGCATTACAGATCTCAAAGGGGATGGTTGATCATATTGTATGCCGTATTTTACTTCAGATTTTCATTGAATCTTTCTGTTCCAAGATAATGCCATTTTTTTCCAAGGCAATGCTTTTTCTTCCTGAGCCTTTCAAAACTACATGAATACACTTCCCTGGTTTTCCCCCTCTCCTTCTCTCTTAGCATTACTTCAGAGGCAGGTCTGGAAATTGATAGCCAACAAGAAGAAGAAACTGTTCAAGCATCTGATGAGTCAGATCTTCCTTCGACGAGTCAGGATCCTCCTTCGAGTTCATCTGCAGGTACAGGATGGTTGCTGGAAACAGCAGTTCCATTTCATTCCCTCAGGTGTGGGAACCTCTTTGTTCAGCAGCACGGCTGGTAACCAAGAGTGAGATGGAATCACAGACTCATGGAATGGTTTGGGCTGGAAGGGAGCTAAAGAATCATCCAGTCCCACCCCCTGCCATGGGCAGGGACACCTCCCACCAGCCCAGGTTGCTCCAAGCCCCATCCAGCCTGGCCTTGGACACTTCCAGGGATCCAGGGACAGCCACAGCTTCTCTGGGCACCCTGTGCCAGGGCCTGCCCACCCTCCCAACCGGGAATTCCTTCCCAATATCCCACCTATCCCTACCCTCTGGCAGTGGGAAGTCCTTCCCCCTTGCCCTGTCCCTCCATCCCTTGTCCCAAGTCCCTCTCCAGCTCTCCTGGAGCCCCTTTAGACACTGGAAGGGGCTCTGAGGTCTCCTCAAATTGTCTTAGAATTTGATGCCTATAAATCCTGTACTTTGGTAAACCAGTTTTCCCTGCACTGCAGTAACTGGGAGTAGGCTGAATAAGAATAATGCTGTGGAGAGCAGAAGGTACTGATACTTTGGTGATTTATCCACTGCTGTGTTTGATGTCAGCTTTAAAAACATTTTTTCATTCAGTTGAAAAAGTCGAGTAAATCTGAGATACCAATGTACCTCCTAGCACAGGTAACAAAACAAGTCTCAGACTTCTTTGTCTCGAGGCTTTTATTTCTATCAGAGGAGATGCCAATGAAACAAGGAGGCACCCTCATAAATTCTAAAGTCAACTTGGGGGCGTAACTCGTATCAAATCCCACAAGCAGTGAGAACCCACTAGGCACAGAGCTCCTTTGTGCATCCCCAGACACGAGCAGCAACCAGCCCAAGTCCCTGCGGCGCGTGCGGCTGCAGCCCCCGACGCTGAGGACGGGCGTGCGCGGGCGCCACTTCAACAGGCACAGGGGTAAGTGCCCGCCGTGGGTCCCGCAGGGGTTGGCACTCCCTTCCTCCCTTCGTGGGCTGCGTGTCCTTGGGGTCGTGGAGCCCCACCCTGCGCTTTGCTACGTGGCCCCAAAAGCTCTAGTTTGGTTTAAACGTGTGTAGTTTTCAGACAGGCAGACTTTCTTCTCCTGCAGCACTTGGTTCTTGCCAGCATGAGGGAGAAAGTAAAGGGCAGTAGATGTTACTCTACTGAGTTTTAAAAGAAAGTTTCAAAAGTTGTGTTAGGACTGAAGGCTGGAAATCTTTGTAGCGTTACAGAGCAGTTCCGAGTATGTCACATCACTGTCTCCTATACTGATTTTTTAAAAAAAAAAAAAGTTTCTGGAAGTATTGTGGATTTTTATAGCATAAAATAGAGCTAAACCACAACAATCAATTATAGTTTGCAACTTCTGTATTAAGAAAATCCTTGGATGGGTTGTATTCCATTTGTCATTATTTTTTACATTGCAGAAGACTCAATTTTAGCATTGAAATACAGGCGAGCTGCTGTTTCAAAGGAAAAACAGTGAGGAGGCAGGCCTAGGATAGGTTTTCTTTCATCTGCCACCATTATTTTAATAACAACACCAACACTAAGTGACTTCACTGCGGTAAGAATGCTTGTTCTTTCAGCACCCAGCACAGGGTGGTCACATAAGAGCAGTGACCTGTCTGTGTGTCACCAGGCCTTAGGGGAGAGAGGGGGACTTAAGCTCGGTCAGAAAGGGTCTGTTCCACTGCAGTGGCAGTTCCTCAGGGAGGGATGAATTGTCACATGTACCAATGGCTGATGAAATAGAAATCCTTTAACCCCTTTAACACATTTTCTTTGCCATCGCAGGTGTAACTCATGCCATGGGAGGCAGAGGAGGCCTGAACCGAGGAAACATCAGTTAAATAATCTGTAAAGTAATTCCAGCTGTGTATACAAAGTGCCAGTTTGCCTGTGGTTACTTAAGTGTAATGAAGCCAGAGCTTAAAGCAGCATTTCATACTTAAGAGTTGTGTGCACACATTTCATTGTCTTTTATTAATAAAATTAGAAAAAATGTTGACATTCAAATGGCATCTTTTACTTCTTGAATCCTCTGCTGTGCCTCACTTGCTGGGGCAGTTGTACCAGTCTTTGGATACAGTCTTTCCTGTGAGAGCAGTAACAGGTCTCGCTATTCTCTTGCCAACATCCAAACTGTAGTACCGATCTGAAAGGAAGAGAGGTCAGGATTAAATTCCAGAACCTACATTTAATACATGGAAAGAACCCAGAAATTAAAGGCTGCATTTTAATGTCATTTAGATTTTTCATTCCACATGCATGTATGGAGTTGAGAGGCTCCAACAATAAATTTCTGTCCTCGGCTTTCTTTTTCACAAGTCCTTGGTAGAGTTATAGTTTATAGGACTGCTACTGATTAAATCTGTCCCAAGAACAGGAGTAGGGAAGAATACTGTTGTGCTGTTTTGAACACAGAAATAGCCTTACAAATTTGGATATCAAACAAGCTGAAAGCAAAACAATCCTGCAGAGACTTCAGTCTATCACTTGCGTAATTCTGTATTTAAATGTTGAGTTTTTTGTCACTCTACAAGCCTGAATTCCATGGCAATACATTCCTCAACGGGCTGGTTTGAACCACTGTGTTTCGTTGTTGCTCGTTGTCCTGTAACTATTGATTCTTATTAGAAACATCTCTTGGTTACAGGCAACATTTGACTTCTCAGGGTTGGGCTTAGCTTAAATCCAGTCTTTGTAGAACCACAAGTGGTAACAGGGGCTTCTTTCTTCCTCATCCCTGTGTCTTTTGAGAGCTATAGCGATGTGCTTTAGCCTTAACTTACTGTAAGAGAAGGCGTAGTAGTCGTAGCCGTCGGGCTTGTTCTCGTTGGGTATGGAGAGAGTGGAGTGAACAACTTTGGGGAGTCCTCTCCAGTAGGTTGTCATTTGGACTTCCTTGCGCAGAACCCCTGTGAGCAAAAGGAGACCCGGGGTGAGGAGGTGCTGCTGGAGCTGCCGTGTGCTCACAGCGAGCCAGAGCCCCTGAGTCACAACCCCTGAAAGCACTAGATTTTAAAAAAATTAACCAGGGAGTTGGTTGAGAGCCTAGTGAAGCTAAAGCAGCTGTATTGAAGACCCTTAATGAACATGAGTTACCAGATGGGTAGCGGTTGATTCTGATGGTCCGGATGACAGTCGGCGTTCGCACGGCACGTTGGAAGCGTCTCCGTATGACAACTCTTGGCACAAAAGCTGGGTACCTTATGGTAACCCAGGCTCTTCTTTGACACTTCTTGGCTGGTTCTTGTCTGTACACGTACTGCTGCATGTTCCCATCTAAAGGAGGCATTGGTTTCGTGAGTTTAAAAATAAAACCTCAACAAAACCCAAGAAACACCCAACCACCAGCTGGATGAGACAGAAAATTGTCATTGATACCCATATTACACACACAAAATCAATTACAAATAATGTTCTTATGTTGGCAGTACAGCATTCATGTATGGTAAGGAAAAGGCATCAATTTCAAATACAAAGTAAGAAATAGGGAAATCTCCATACACAGTTTTGAACTACTAAGATTAAAGCCTCCCCTTCCCTAAATAATTTACCATCAGGTAAAACTTATTTTAATGTTAGGCCACTGCAGTGATGGATTCTCTCTTGTACAGACGTGTTTTAAAATGCACTGGAAGACCTGTAAGTGCTAATACAACTTTTTAAAGCTTCAGGCTGTTTTTGAGCACCTGGAACACTGGCATTGCTTCTGTCTCTGGTTTTGAAAGAAGCAGGTCTTTGGGTTAAGAGAAATAGTGCTTTATTCCCGACTAAGGCAATTCAAGCACCTTTTGATGATCCCTGGACTTCAGGAATAAGAGACATACCTCTCTTGATAAAATAAACAGATTCTGGTCTGCTGTTGTATCTTGCCACGGGCAGGGTTGACACTATTTTCCCACCTAGCCCTGCGAATCCATTGGCGAGAGGTTTGGGATAGCCGTTATCCATAACTCCATTAGTGAAGCGCCAGTACAGGGGGCCCTGAGGATGGAAGGGAGAAATGAGCTCCGGAGGAAATCCTTGCTTATTACCAACACAAACATGGAGAATAATCCATAGATGCACAGGAGGAGTTGGGAAGGTCACACTGTCAGTCTGGCTGGAATCACTCCTAACATCCATGACAGCCAGGAAAAAAAGTGCTACAGCTTCCTAAACACCTTCTGCAGTCTCGGGGCCCTTCTCTCTCCTCCTGCCCCTGTTCCCTGGGAGCAGAGCCCGACCCCTCTGGGCTCCCCATCCTCTCAGGGGTTTGGGGGACAACGCAAAGGTCCCCCCTGAGCCTCCTTTTCTCCAGGCTGAGCCCCCCCAGCTTCCCCCTGGGGCCGGGCCCGCTCCCACCTTAATGAAGAAGGTTTTGCCGTCGCAGTTGCAGCGGGAGAACACGGAGTCGATGGGCGAGGGGATGCCCCAGCCGTCGGTGATGCGCCGCGGGTTGGGGCTGGGGGGGCTGCGGCCGTTCAGCAGCCAGTAATAGTGACCTGGAGGGACAGCAAAGGGACAGTAATAGTGACCTGGGGGGGACAGCAATAGTGACCGGGAGGGGACAGCAAAGGGACAGTAATAGTGACTGGGGGGG
>VWZG01007661.1:414142-441242 GCA_013396735.1 Grallaria varia
GAGGAAGAGGAGGAGGGGGGAGCAGGAGCAGGGGCAGGTGAGGTGGGAGCAGGGGCAGGGGAGGTGAGGGAGAAGGAGGGGGAGGAAGAGGAGAAGGACAAGGCAGGTGAGGGAGAAAGAGGAAGAAGAAGGGCCATCTGGAGTCAGAGGCAGGAGGATGAGGAGGAAGGAGAAAGGCGCCACACAATCAGAGGCAGGAGGAGGAGGAAGGAGAAAGGCCCCACACAATCAGAGGGAGGAGGAGGATGAGGAGGAAGGAGAAAGGCCCCACACAATCAGAGGCAGGAGGAGGATGAGGAGGAAGGAGAAAGGCCCCACACAATCAGAGGCAGGAGGAGGAGGAGGAAGAGGAAGGGCCCTGTGCAGTCAGAGGCAAGGGGCCCAGGCCTGGGCGGGCTCACCTCGGAACACGGCCAGGGTGCCATTGGGCAGGGCTACCATGCTGTCCGCCGGCCGGCCGCTGCACAGGTCCCGCTCGTCGTCCTTCCTCCCTGCGAGACACAGCCACGTGAGCGTGGTCAGTGGAAACTGCATTGATTTCCCCCTTACCCCCACCTGGAGCTGAGTCTCTGGTTGGAGATGTGTTCTGGCACAGTCTGCCTCTCTGTGGTGGCCCCAGTGACCCCCTGTGCGTGTCTTTGCTTATTGTTCCCCTACATACCCATAATTCAGCAAAATACCTACAAACACTTCATATGCTACAACCCTCCTGTAATTCCCCCCATGCTCCAGGATTTTATTTGTTGTTTCTCCAACCTGCTCTAGTGAGTTCCCTTTCCTGTCCTTATTTCTTTAAAAAATCATTTGCATTTACTTTCAGTTAAATATAAAGGAAAGATGAGTATCTTCTGGACAGAAATCCCAAGTATTTTTCCATCTAAAACACTTTTTTTCGCCACTGCAAAGTATCTTGCAATATATGACTGCAAAGAATGCGCCGAAAACCTGCAGGCTATATCTGATTAAAATAAATAGCGAGGGCATGAAAAAATGTTGTGGCAAAAAGCACAGAGGAAAGAGAAGACAAGGAAAAACTTCTCATTTGTCTTATGTCTTACATGTTTCCTATGTAGCTACAAAATGCCAGGTTGGGTACCATGAGTGGTGGATGTACAACCTGACTCCCTAGCAATATTTTTGTGGGATTTAGAAATTTATTGTCTTTTCCCCTGACTTTTTCTCTGTTTGCATCATCTACAGTACTTACAGCAAATATTTTTCAGCAGGGCCACTTAACTGAAACCAGTAAATTTAGATGATGTTCTAAACTTCCCGAAGAACCAATTTACCCCAGGACTGAGAGCTGAGGTTCCCACGTTCAGGACAGTGGCAGCCGTGTCGTGGCTGGCCACTGGGGCACTGCCATGTTCCTGTGAGTTACCTTGTGTTTCTCCAGGTGACATTGGCAGGTCCCCGATTTGTATTAAAGGCTTGTTTATCTCGGGTTCTTGCACTGGCAGAGTTTGGGGGTCGGTTGGGTGAGGCTCGTTTCTGGTCTCAGTGATCTCCTGGAAATGTATTGTTGGCTTGGACGTCCCGTTGGAAACCAGATACATTTCTTCTATTGTGTCTTTTTTATCCCTTGTAGTGGCTTCTTTGGTCACCGTAGTTACCTCTTCTTTGTCGGTAACAGGGGCCTTTTCAGTGACATCTTCCAGCTCTTTCGCGGGTGTGGTGCTCATGTCTTTGGTGGTTGTTACCTCTTTTTTGCCGGGTGTTGCCATCACCACAACGCAAGCAGCATTCATGCTCTGCGTTGCCGGTCCAGCCTGCTCGGTTTCTGCAGCTGTCTCCTTCTCGCTGGGTGTTACAGCCTCGCTGGGTTTAGGAGCTGAATCTGCTCTGGTGGTTGTTGTTGGCACGGCAGGCTTGGGCGAGGGGGCTGTGGCTGCTGTTGTTGCTTCTGTTTCAGGAGATGTGTTTGGAATGTCATCCCTACCTTTAGGAGAGTCACCTGGCTTGGCTGTTGTCACCGCTGCTACAGTAGCTGCGTCTTTCCCAATTGAGGCTGTGAAAATGTCTTTAAGCAGAGTAGTTCTGTCTTTCTTGGGTGTTGTTATCTCCTGGATCTCCGTTGTGGTATCAGAAAGCATCGTGTCTTCTCCAGGAGTGGCTGGGTCTTTATCAGTGGTTGTGAGCGATCCAGGGGCAGTCGTTGGCACTGCAGGAGGTGTTGTAGTCTGGACCACAGTGCTGTCGGCCTTGGGGGTCACAGGGGTGGTCACAGAGTCTGCAACTTCTGCTTCAGGGGTGGTGGGAGAGTCTGCCTTGGTTGTTGCTTCCTCTGGGGTTGTCTCCTCAGGTTTGGGAGTTGTGGGAGAGTCTGCCACAGTCGTTGGTTCCTCTGGGGTTGTCTCCTCAGGTTTGGGAGTGGTGGGGGATTCTGCCACAGTCGTTGGTTCCTCTGGGGTAGAGTCTTCAGGTTCGGGAGTGGTGGAAGAGTCAGCCGTGGTTGTTGGCCCCTCTGGGGTTGTCTCCTCAGGTTTGGGAGTTGTGGGAGAGTCTGCCACAGTCGTTGGCTCCTCTGGGGTTGTCTCCTCAGGTTCAGGGGTGGTGGGAGATTCAGGTTCAGGTGTTGGTGCCTCTGGGGTTGTCTCCTCAGGTTTGGGAGTTGTGGGGGAGCCTGCCACAGTTGTTGGCTCCTCTGGGGTTGTCTCCTCGGGTTTTGTGGTGGTGGGAGATTCAGGTTCAGGTGTTGGTGCCTCGGTGGCCTCTAGGGTTGTGTCTTCTGGTTTGGGAGTGGTGGGAGATTCAGGTTCAGGCGTTGGTGCCTCGGTGGCTTCTGGGGTTGTCTCCTCAGGTTCTGGGGTGGTGGGAGATTCAGGTTCAGGCGTTGGTGCCTCGGTGGCTTCTGGGGTTGTCTCCTCAGGTTCTGGGGTGGTGGGAGATTCAGGTTCAGGCGTTGGTGCCTCGGTGGCTTCTGGGGTTGTCTCCTCAGGTTCTGGGGTGGTGGGAGATTCAGGTTCAGGCGTTGGTGCCTCGGTGGCTTCTGGGGTTGTCTCCTCAGGTTCTGGGGTGGTGGGAGATTCAGGTTCAGGCGTTGGTGCCTCGGTGGCTTCTGGGGTTGTCTCCTCAGGTTCTGGGGTGGTGGGAGATTCAGGTTCAGGCGTTGGTGCCTCGGTGGCTTCTGGGGTTGTCTCCTCAGGTTCTGGGGTGGTGGGAGATTCAGGTTCAGGCGTTGGTGCCTCGGTGGCTTCTGGGGTTGTCTCCTCAGGTTCTGGGGTGGTGGGAGATTCAGGTTCAGGCGTTGGTGCCTCGGTGGCTTCTGGGGTTGTCTCCTCAGGTTCTGGGGTGGTGGGAGATTCAGGTTCAGGCGTTGGTGCCTCGGTGGCTTCTGGGGTTGTCTCCTCAGGTTCTGGGGTGGTGGGAGATTCAGGTTCAGGCGTTGGTGCCTCGGTGGCTTCTGGGGTTGTCTCCTCAGGTTCTGGGGTGGTGGGAGATTCAGGTTCAGGCGTTGGTGCCTCGGTGGCTTCTGGGGTTGTCTCCTCAGGTTCTGGGGTGGTGGGAGATTCAGGTTCAGGCGTTGGTGCCTCGGTGGCTTCTGGGGTTGTCTCCTCAGGTTCTGGGGTGGTGGGAGATTCAGGTTCAGGCGTTGGTGCCTCGGTGGCTTCTGGGGTTGTCTCCTCAGGTTCTGGGGTGGTGGGAGATTCAGGTTCAGGCGTTGGTGCCTCGGTGGCTTCTGGGGTTGTCTCCTCAGGTTCTGGGGTGGTGGGAGATTCAGGTTCAGGCGTTGGTGCCTCGGTGGCTTCTGGGGTTGTCTCCTCAGGTTCTGGGGTGGTGGGAGATTCAGGTTCAGGCGTTGGTGCCTCGGTGGCTTCTGGGGTTGTCTCCTCAGGTTCTGGGGTGGTGGGAGATTCAGGTTCAGGCGTTGGTGCCTCGGTGGCTTCTGGGGTTGTCTCCTCAGGTTCTGGGGTGGTGGGAGATTCAGGTTCAGGCGTTGGTGCCTCGGTGGCTTCTGGGGTTGTCTCCTCAGGTTCTGGGGTGGTGGGAGATTCAGGTTCAGGCGTTGGTGCCTCGGTGGCTTCTGGGGTTGTCTCCTCAGGTTCTGGGGTGGTGGGAGATTCAGGTTCAGGCGTTGGTGCCTCGGTGGCTTCTGGGGTTGTCTCCTCAGGTTCTGGGGTGGTGGGAGATTCAGGTTCAGGGGTTGGTGCCTCGGTGGCCTCTGGGGTTGTCTCCTCGGGTTCAGGGGTGGTGGGAGGTTCAGTTTCGGTTGTTGGTGCCTCAGTGGCATCAGGCGTTGGCTCTTCTGTTGGAGGGAAGTTGGTAGAGTCCAATTCAGTCATGGGTTCTTCTGTGGCATCAAGAGTCATATCTTCTGTCTGATCTGTGGTGGGAAGGTCTTCATCAGTCACTGGTTCCTCTGTGGCGTCAGGGGTTGTGTCCTCTGCCTTTGGGGTGGTGGGTGGCTCTGCCTCGGTGGTTGGTGCCTCTGTGGCTGCAGGGGTTGTCTCAGCAGGTTCTGTCGTTGGAGCAGGAGTGGTCCCTTGGTTTTCCAGTCCAGCGCCAGGGTCTGTGGAGCGAATACAAACCGGTTTCAGATGATGGAATTGCTGTGGGTGTAGCTGTTGTGTACGAACTCCTTTTCCCTCTGGCCACAGGTACTTACCTTTCAAAGAGCAAGTTTCTTTGGAGGGGCAGCACTGACCTGGCCTGGGCTCCGTGTGAGCCCCTCTGGGCTCAGGGCTCAGATTTAACACATCCCCTTTGGCACAGTCCTTCTAACAGGGCACTTCCCTTCTCACTCTGTTATATTCTGTTATTCCACTGCCCTTCAGTATAAGTCAGCCTGCCCCGATGAGCTGAACTTGGAGCAGAGAGATAGGGAAAGAGGGGGCAAATAATCCCTGGATACAGAGCCCTGACTGCATCTCCTGCTGTGTCTTTATGTCTCAGATGGTTTCACTCCTTGGGATTTATGGCTTTAAGACTCTACTTGTATTGATGGTTATGTCGACTTGGGTCAAATTGTAAACGTTCAGCAAAAAGGAACAGCAAATGTTTCTGTGTTTCAATCTCTCACTGAATATTCTCTTGTGAAGTTTTGCTGTTCAGTTATGTTTTCACACTGGTTTTGTGTTTGGTATGAGCAGGGCATCACAGAATAGGTTTTACTCCCACCCAGCATGTCTGAAATAGCCAGCTGGGATCATGTTAATTTTTCCTGTTTGAATTTCCTTAATTTTCTTTCATTTAGCCCACTATATTGATTTTTTTTTTTTAAATAAGAAATTGCAACAGCAGAACGATAAGTACTCCAAATTTAAAACAAATAAAAAAACAAAGGGGACGTGTTAAAATATTGTCCAGCACTGACTTCTAGTCTCATTTTATCTATGTTACTTCAGGTTTCAAGTTCGAGCTGATCTCTGAGTTATCGCTTCAAATACCAAAGCAACATATTTTCCAGTCAGAAAAAATAAGTCATGTTCTCTGAAGCTGCACAAGGCCTGCCTTGATTAAACCTGGAGAAACCTGCGAGGACGTTTTCCTGTCTTGGTCCTGCCAGTCCGTCACTGTCCCAAAATACAACACCCCTCCTGTCCCAGCCATGGACCTCATCCAAAACTGACAATGCTCTGCAGCACATTTGGGGAAGATGTGTGTGAAAATCCATCACCACACTCCACCAGCTGTGCTGGTGAACTCTCCAAAGTCCTGAGGGCTCGGTGAGGTAATTAGTTTATAAACCAAATGGTTCCAGGCTTGGTAACTGTCTGGTAATGTCTCGGACTGGCTTTCTGTTTCCAGAGCAGGAAAATGGTCTTTAATGTTCCTTCAGGTAACACCCATCCTGTCTCATCCATATACTTGCCTACCTTCCACAGCTTCCTCTGGCTGCTTTTCCTCATCTGTGGATGACCTTTTAGATGTTGATTTGTTTTCTGGAGGTGTCTTCGGGGTTGGCTTTTCTGTGTGCGCTGAAAGAGATAAACACTCCCGTTAACAGATTATTTTTTCCTTATAGGTATTTGGTGTCAACTGTCTAAGAAGAAAGGGATTACAAAATTTCAGTGCCCATCTTCCCTGGAAATCTAAGTTTCTTCCTGTCTGTCGGATTCTTGTCGCTGTTATCCATGTGAAAAAGAGCAAAAATACCCTTTGGATTCCGAAATGTTTCATCACAGATGGGAGTGGTGTTTTTCCCAGAAGTTTGAGGTGAGGCATTCTTGGCTAATGGCAATTCTGAGGTGGGAAAAAGATGAATTCTGGGTGGAGTTCTGCATTCTCAAGATTTGTCCTGTTTTTCTGTCAATGTATTTTTTTGACTCCAGATGACTTGGGACTAACTAACTGTAGTGGAACTTGGAGTGTTGCCATATCGGTCAAGGATTTACTTTGATAATCCCCTGAAGATTCAGTTCTTTAGTTCTTTAGATGTGATAATTCTACATGGGTGATTGTTTTGTAGGATATCTTAGTAGAAAGGAGCCTACAAAGCAGGCATGGACCAAAGAAACAACACAAGGTCTAGGTATTGAGCTAACTTCTAATAGGCTGAGTTTTAGGAGAAAGAAGAGGTTGTGTTCAGGTTTTCCATCTCTGAAAACTGTGTGGGGTTTCACTTGCGTCTCGTAAGAGCCAGATAAGATTATGTAAATAACCCTTGGGTCAAACTGTACAATTGGAAAGGAGCTGCTAACATAGGCTCGTAGAACTTGTGAAGGCAGTGTGATGGAGCTCAGGGAACTGGCTGATTTTTTTTTTTTTTTTGTCCAACCAAAAGAGTTGGTAACTGCCAGAGGTGTCTATAATCAGCTTTTTACAAAAGGAATAGGATTTTTGTCTCAAAGGGATGTGTTCATTACGGGGATAAGGGGCTTCTGGAGGACAGGGGAGGTCACAATGATCTCTAGATATACACTGTGCACTTGGCTTTACTGTACAGAGCAAAACGTTCAGAAGATGCTGAAACAGCAAATTTATTCCCAGAGCTTCAACAGGTTTCTGACTTATTCACACATATTATAAACACTGAAATACTGAATACAGTGGTAAGCTGGGTTTGGGGGACTTTTGCTGGGGTTTTGACCAAAATTAATAGCAGAGCTTAATTAAATACAGACCCAAATAAAGTTCAAGGATACAACATTTTCTGTTGGTGTTTTCTAGAATTCCCTTGCCGGTGTCATTAAAGCTACATGTAGGTGGAACTGCACCTCCAGATCTATGCCTTTGTGCTCAGCTAAAAACCCCATCAGGTTCTGCAGTGAAGGACATTATTTCAGAATAAACAGAAATGAGGGAAGGTCAGTGTTACCCTTCCCTACACTGAAATTGAAGCCTGAAAGTTACGTGTGTGTTGTCTTAAAACCCCTCTTGCTGCAGTGTGACCATGGAACCCTGAACCAGGCAGCTCCTCCAGTTCCTACCTCTCGCCCCACAGGGTGGGTTTCTGTCTTGGGCTGCTCTTCTCACGGTGGATTTGAGGTGGGGACAATCTCCAGCCTGCTGCCAGTGACTGCGGTGGCCCCAAAGCGGGAGCTCTGGAGGTTCAGGTGGTGCTGTCCCAGTGCATGGAGTAGGTCTTCTCCACTTTTGGGTGGCTGGGGCTTTTGAGGGAGGTGAACCTTCCTCCAATACCACCCTTTCGTTTGTCAGATGAAGTAGGCTTTTGCTGCAATTCATCTCAGACAAGAGACACGGCAGGGCTGGAGCATGTCCAGGGAAGGGAACAGAGCTGGGGAAGGGGCTGGAGCATCAGGAGGGGCTGAGAGAGGTGGGGAGAGGTTCAGCCTGGAGAAAAGGAAGCTCCGAGGGGACCTTCTGGCTCTCTACAAGTCCCTTCCAGGAGGAGAGAGCCAGGGTGGTCACCACACCTGGAAGGATTTAAAAGCCATGTGGATGTGGCACTTGGGGACATAGGTTAGTGGTGGCCTTGGCAGTGCATGGGGATGGTACGACTCGATGGTCCTAAAAGGTGTGTCCCAAACAAAACCATTCTATGATTCCCCCCAAGTTTCTGTCATTGAATTCTATCCCTGGTGTGCAGGACCTGCCCTTACAGGTGGTGTTGTTCTGAGAGTGAATTAGGGCACGGCCTGTGCCAAAAGTGCCTGATGCAAAATAAAACCTTGCCCTTGGAATTCATGCCTTGGTGATGACTTCCACTATATCTACCTGTATGTGTCCATAAAGTGTTCATGCTTGAGAAATTGGCCAATTTATTTGCGAAATAAGGATTAGTTACTGTTGTTCAGTATTTTTTTGTTGTCACTAACTTCTTAAGAAGCCCACATAGTTAGTTTTCTGAGAAAGCAAAGCACCTCTATTTAAAGATCTCTTTGAAAAACATAGTGATAAAGGAATTCCTTACCCACTTTGCAGTATTTGCCATAGTCTGGGCAGCACTTGCCGTATCGTTCGCAGTCGGCATCGCAGTCACACTCTCGTCCTCTCTCGAAGGCTTCAAAGCACCGTCCTTCACAGGAGATCCCTGCATGGGCAGAGCAGGGCAGTCAGGACATGTGGCTACCACACACTGGGACATTTCTATATTTCCCCTAAGTGGTGTAAAGGAAGCCCCATAAAATGAGGTGCTTAGTGTGGTCTGATCGAGGATTTGTCCAACTGTGGGGTTTGGGTCAGGTCATGCAACCAGAACTGCGCTGTCACCTTGCACCATGTTGAGACCATCATGATTTGGGGTGGAATAAGATGTGACCTCCATGTCCACTTTAGCCACCTCCCATCATAGGAGGTTTCCCTTTCCCTCACCAAAGAGCAGTGGTCTCAAGAATGGTATTTCAATTCTGGGTTGGGTTTGCTAAAAGGTGTTCATGCAGGTACCACTTTGCATCAAGAGTGACGTGTCAGCCACAGCATTTCTGGAAAATAATTGGCCTAATTATATCACAGCCAAGTGTACCTGCTGTGTCTGGGCAAATACTGCAACTTAATTGTGGGAACGAGTTAACCAAGTTACCCAGAGCGACTAGTTCAGAACTGCTTAATATAGCTCTTAAACTGGTAATACCAAAGGGGTATCTACCATGTTTTGGCATGATTAATACTCTCATGGTTTTAATATTATATCACTGGTTAACTTGTGACAACTCCAGTCACTGCAGTGCTTCCATTGCATATCAAATAATGACCAAATCGTTTTGGAAGGAGTGTGCACAGCTATTACAGACATCAGAAAAAGTACTTTCTGTACATTAGTCTCTAATGAAGTCGTTGTCTCAGTGGCACTCAGGGCATAAAACCATGTTTTACAATTAAATCACTATCTAGCAAAATTAGGATTACTGTGTAGGCAGAATCTGAGCACCTTTTGATTAGTGTAGATATGGAGCCAGTCTGTTATGTCAGCGGTTCATCCGCATGCACAGGTAAGAATTGGGTTTGTTTTATTTTATTATGTTAAGGCAGTTTTTATTCATAAATAATGTCTGGCATTTCTCTAATTGGGTCAACCTTGATCCCACACTAACTGGGCAGCAGTCCTTAGACCGCCTGTGTCCTTTCAGGATGGCACCTACTGTGCTTGCCTGAACTCATTGATTCAGGGTAGAACAGGGAAGATTTCCTCTAGCCTTAAACATTTGAATAAATGTTATGTAGATGCCAGAATACATTTGAAATCTGACCCATAATAAATAAATAGTCTGACTCAATTTGGGTTTCCAGCTATGAGAAATGCTGATGTCCCCTCCAATCAAAGTGAGGGTGGAGGTGTCCCCAGTATGGGTCTCTCAGTCCTTTGTCACCCCCGTAACCCTACTGGAACAAACTGCAGTTATCCAAGTCACTGATATTTCTGACATTGCTGCTTCCCAAGGGGATGGTTTTTAGCTCTCAGTAAACAGTTTGAAATACCTGTCTTTATTTACACTGGAAGGTTTTGTATGTAAATAAAGCATACAATAACACTTGTCCAACCATCTGTCCCAGCAAACTCTGGGCGTGGTTCTGATCCAGAGCCAATTTCTATCTGTGCAAGGACACCCTCTGGCTTTGGATTTCACTCTATAGCACCCACACTTCTTAAATTTCAGTTGGAATGTGTCAGAATCCCTTCTTGCAAAACTCTGAATTTGCTTTTACCATTTTTTTTAAAAATATATATGTAAGACAGACAGATACAGTACAAATGCATCAAGGAGAAGAAAACAAGCAGTAAACTGTTTCTCCCCCTCTTGCTTAGCTCTGCTGTTGTAAAAAGCCAAATCCTTTGCTTTGGCAATAACCCGTGGATACACAATTTTCTTTGGGTTACAAGAGGTTACCCCTGAGTTTTGGAAGGGGGAGAACAAAACACATATGAATGACAGGGAACAAGGACACAGAGAACTAACAGACATCAAGGCGTTCAGAGAGGAGCTGAGAGGGGAATTTTGGGGCAAGGAGCTGACCATGTTTGGGAACTTACCCACTGTGCAGACTTTCCTGAAGTCAGGGCAGCACTCCATGTAGTGGTGACAGTTAAAATCACACTGGCAGTCATGCTCTCTAGAATACCCTGCCCCACATCTGCCTGTACAGCTCGACACATCTAAAAATCACATAACACCGGTGTCAAGCGTTGCCAAAGCATGGTGGGCCCTGAGGAAATGCCAAGAGGCCAAGCAGTGAAATTGCTCTCTTTTTTTTCCCCTACAGAATATGGTTTCTTCCCCTGGGTACTGCAGAAACTGAAGGCGTGTGGAGCTCTGAGCCACGCTGGGGACCAGCAGCAGCAGCACCTGCTCAGGTTAGAGGCTGAATTACCCTGTTCCTACTGAAAACTACGGAATCCTTGAGGATTCAGTCTGACTGCAGGCATCCAAACTAGCCTGTGCAGAGTCACCTTAGGCAGTGTGTCAGCCAGGCACTGCTACTGCTTGGCTGACTTATTCTGCATCTTCATGCACCCTACCTGTGGTTATAGGGGTGTCTCTGCACAGCGGTACCTGGCAGACCCATTAGGAGGTTGAGTTTTGCTCTTGGTAATGTTCTTCCTGACAACCCAATCTTGCAAACTGGGGAGCACTGTCATAATAAATACAAATCTCTGGAGCCATTTCTATTGGAAGTTTCAAAATCTGCCCACTCCCTGCACTCTATTTTTTTTCCCTGATGTCAGAGTGGAATTTGCTATCAACGCTGAGATTAGGGACAGCTGGGATCTAGTCCTGCAGCCTCCTCTAAAGTAGTGTCTTTTTGTTAATTAGGAGGTTGCTTATTAGCAGACTAAGGTAAAAGCTCATCCCACAATGGCTCTGCTGCCAGGCTGCTGCAGTGCTGGGACACGCTAAATGATAATACAGGGTGCAGCTGACAGTGGGAAAAGCAAGACTTCAGGAGGTCTGCTTTTGAACTGTGAGAGTTCAAACCTGGCAGTGCTTCGCTGCCTTCCACTGCCAGATATTCACCCTGCAACAAACCCCCTGCCTGGGCAAAATCTCTGCTTAATGCAAGGTGCTAACAGCTTCTTCTGGGAATGAAACATGCAGGACCACAAGTGGAGAGTCCCTAAATACAAACAGAGAAGCTGAACAATCAGCAAGCTCAAACAGAGTCAAGGTAATCAGCTGAAACATTGAGGAACAACAAGGAAATAACAAATAACATGTAACACAACGAAACACCAAGGACAATTCCCAACAGCGCACACTCCAGGTGTGGGGGTGTGTGTGTGTGAAGGCAGACCACAGCACAACAAATAATTACAGATATTGGGATTTTCAGCAAGTAGTTATAATGCTTGTTGCCACTTTGCAAATAGCAAACTGGGACTAGGGAATAGCTGGAGACTTGAGTTAATGGGCCCTTAATACAGGAGATAAAAAGGGAAGATGAACATCATCCTTTATGATAATTGCCTGATACATTGCACCCTTCTTCCCTTATGGGAAGAAAGTCAGTCCAAAATATTATTCCTCTTCATTCAACTCTTTGTTTTAAGTTTATGACTTCTAAGGTGCCATTACTCCTAAGGAAAATGCCTGAATGGTTCTGTTTGCTCTTGGTGAGTCTTGATTTTTGCTGAAGCCAATGGGAAGGTTCCCCTCAGTTATCAAGGGCTCAGTGCCAGCCTGCCCTGCCCAGCAGGGCACATCTGGCACTGCTGTGCCCTGCTGAGCTGCTCATGTAACAGTATTGAGCCTTCTGCTGTCAAGTAGCAATAATTTATTTTCCATCAACAAGTAATACACAATATTATCCCCACAACAGCTTGGTGGCTACCTCAGAACTGCACAGGACTGGCCAGGCTGGAAGTCCTGCTTCTTCACAAGAGTGCTACTCTAGTTGTAAATCAAGGGCTTGGAGAGTAAATAAAACTCCGTATCATTAGACAAATGATCCCCAAAATCCCTCAGTAATGGTAATACTAACAGTGCTTTTAATAGCAGAGCACTTAGCAAGGTGTAGGCATTCCTTTCCTATTGAAGTATTTCTGACCAACTTATGTGGGTATTGTAATTTTAGAATCTTCTTTGAATCTTACTGCAAGTCACTGGGGCTAAAGACATCAGTCTGAGGGCAACAGGAGCTGTTGAATATATCTACAGAAAAAGAAACTGGTTCATGTGCATTTTGCATTACATTTATATTTTCATGTAATTCCTCCTCGAAAGAGGACCATGCTGCTCCCAAATTTATTGATGAAAATATTCAGTGATGATAAAACTGAATCATATGTAAGGTTCTAGAAGTTAGTATTTCTATAAGGATGCTTTTGAAGCACTCTTAGTGTGTGTCAGGTGTCCTAGACACCCTCCCTTCCACTTCGTGTGTTACAGTACCTTGAGAAGACACTTCTTGAATCAAGGACAGGGAAAGGACCACCAGGGATATGCAAAGGGTGTTCCATATGATCATTACTTTCAGGTACGACATTATTCCTAAAACAAAACAATCTCACATCACTACGTGCAATTCAATTAGCCCATAATTAAACAAAAATGCAGTGCATATCTATTAATATAACACTAGTTGGATAACAACACAAAATAAATAACAGAACTGTTCAAGGACAAATTGCTAATTTAGAATTACTCTATAAATTCTCTCTTGATTATTAGTTGATTAACTGTTATATTTTGTAGTAAGACCATAAAAATCCATTATTAGCAAGTAACAGAAGTAATTTTATGCAGAACTTTATTATGTGAGGGCTACAGTCAGTCTTTCTTAACATGGATACACTTCAGCACAACAATTTGTAAAGTCATAATACTGATAAATATAAATCTAAAGTAAAACCAAATAGTCAGAACATCAGTAACACTTAATAACAGTTAGTTATTAAGCAACATAATTGTATAAACCTTAATCTATCATTGAAATAGTAGTGTTGAAATATGTCAAATGGAAACACAGGCTAAAAGTAAAACTTCTTCCAAAAGGAAAACGTTGGCTTTTCTGTTCCAGTTCATGGTTTTCCTTTTGAAGGAGAGCTCTGAGTAGAGACCAGAATAGCACTTACCTAGCAGAGAGTGTGCCTGCTCCCAGGGCTAATCCAGATGCCTTATATACTGCCCTGCAACTCTGCTGGGCTCACTAATTAGCCAAATTAAACCAAACGGCCGATGACAGCTTATGACAGCAAACTTTCCACAGGACTTGGAAGTGCTCCTGGATGACTGGACTTAGTACAACATCTGGAAAATACTCCCATTAACAAAAACGATTACAGAAAAAAACCTAAATAGGGACTTACTAGTCAAAACACATCTTGATTGCCGAGGGAAGTGAGCAAATTGTCCTGGATGCAGCTGGGAGGACTTAGGGAGTGTTGCAGAGCAATCAAAACATCATCAGGGGCCAGTGCTGAGGCTATTTTGTGTCCTAGCAAATGGAGCTTAGGAGACAGTAGCCTCAAATTCTGCAGTTCCGTTTGCTGCTGGTGGTGTGTCTTCTCCAAACAGCCGTGGGAGCCCGTTCATGCAGACATAAGTAACTCACCAGCTCTGCCCTGAATATTAGTGCTTCTCCCCAATCTGAGTGGAAATTCTGCCAAGGTGTTGGCTAGAAATCAAAGAATTTCATCAAATCTCAGATTTACTGAATGTGTGATACGGAACACATCGAAAAATGAATGAAAGAGCCCAAAATTGGTTCAATGGTCTTTCTGTTTATTGGTTCCAGATTAAGGCTACTTACTGGAAGTGGTTATTTGTAGCTCTTAGAGCTAAAAGAGGTTTTCATTGAAACTTTCAATGGTTTTGACTCTCAGGGCTTGAGACTGATTTGTTTTTATGAGAAATTGTCCTAAAGGCCTGAGAACTTTGGTGTTTCTGTCTTATGATATTACTTGAATCCCCAGTAGTTCTGTTAACCCAAAATATTAAATCTGGTATAATAAACATTGATCCCAGTTGAGGGAAGGACTTAAAATGAGCACGAGTCTCTTAAGGAGAATACCTCTGAACAACAGTGGGTTTAAGCAGGTGCTTGAGTGTTTCCCTCACTTGGGAATGTCCAACGATTTTACGGTAGATTTTCTTTCTAATTTCTGTATTATCACAACAGAGACAGTTCCATTCAATCTGTCTGCATTGTGTGCTTTATGGAGTAACTATTGCTCTGCTTTGTGGAAAGGGAGGGCTCTGAGATTTTGTGGAGTTTGTTATAAAGGAAATGCGTATTTCATGTTTTATAATAAGAGTTTCAGCGCTGCCTTTAGTGGAGCTGATTGTAAGCTGGATAAAGAGACTCTGGTTTGAGAAGAAAGGTGCCTGTCTATGGGTATTTAAAGCCCAGGGAAGAGGGGTTTGTTAGGGGAGCTAAATGGGATCAACACGGGGAGATACCTTTCCTAAAAAACTGCTGAAGTCCTTATAACTTCATTAGTTTATAATTTGATCAAGCAAAACATTTAAGACAGTGTTGCTGAGTGTATCCTTACTTTGATATCCGTGATATGGAGGAGATGCCTCTTTCCTCATTGCACAGCTGGTCCCAGTGAGTACTGGCTGGCTATCTGAGGTGAAAAAACATCCATAAAGCACTCAGTAAAGAGGGGCAGAAGATCAAAAGTATTCTGTTAACATGCCAGAGAGACCCTTATTTTTCATCTGACTGTCATTGCTTCAGCTGCATACCAGCTGGCCAGACATTCCGTTTGGCAAGGGTGTCAGCAACGCAAACCCTCCCTTAAATCCTGGCACGTGTCTCCAGGATCTTGCCTGCACCTCCAGGATCTTATCTTATCTGCACCTCCAGGATCTTACCTGCATCTCCAGGATCTTGCCTGCATCTCCAGGATCTTACCTGCACCTCCAGGATCTTACCTGCACCTGCAGGATCTTACCTGCATCTCCAGTGCACCTCCAGGATCTTACCTGCACCTCCAGGATCTTGTCTGCATCTCCAGGGTCTTACCTGCATCTCCAGGATCTTATCTGCACCTCCAGGATCTTACCTGCATCTCCAGTGCACCTGCAGGATCTTATCTGCACCTCCAGGGTCTTACCTGCATCTCCAGGATCTTACCTACACCTCCAGGATCTTACCTGCATCTCCAGGATTTTACCTGCATCTCCAGGATCTTGCCTGCACCTCCAGGATCTTGCCTGCATCTCCAGGGTCTTACCTGCATCTCCAGGATCTTGCCTGCATCTCCAGGATCTTGCCTGCACCTCCAGGGTCTTACCTGCACCTCCAGGGTCTTACCTGCACCTCCAGGGTCTTGCCTGCATCTCCCAACTTCAGTGGTTGATTGTGTTTTTTACAAGAAAAGGGGCAGATAGAAAAAAAGGCCTTTCCTTACCAGCCCTGCCTTGCCTGTGTACTGAGACCATTACAGTTATTTTTTATTTCAGGACTAAAGGAGTCCTTAAATTGATGCCCAAGACTCAGCTGTGCCTTTCCTGGCCTCGGCTTTTTCAGAAGCTCATCAGTCAGTCCCGTTTATGGTGGTGGGTTTGGGACATGTCCATATGCACAGGGATCATATGGACAATGTTATCCCAGAAATAATGGGATAATCTGGATCTGGTCCGAACGTTGCCCTATTGCTTTTTCAGTCCCACCATCGATCCCCCGAGGTGAACCCATCAGTATTCTTAAAATATCCCATCAGTATTCTCAGAATATCCCATCAGTATTCTCAAAATATCCCATAATTTTCCTCAGAGTGCTCTGAAAGCTCGTGAGGACTCAGGTGGCTGTAGGAGCTGCTGGGGTGTCCCAGCAGTGATACAGAGAAACCCAGATGAGGAAAGGAAAGAGAAAAGGGATTTAGAGTAGTGTTGGCCTGTTAAGCATTCACTGAGTAGCAAACCTTTATTTCATCTTTAACTTTACAGGAATCATGGAAGGAATGTAATTGCAAGTTAAATGAGGCTGCTGGAAGGCTCATTTATTGAGTTACAAAGAGAAATTCCTCAAGAATCACAGCAAATGTTTGGTCTTGCAGGAAGCGCTGACACGTTCTCAGGGTGATGGTCTTGAAGGGGTAAGAAAAGAGAATGATATAGAGGAGGTAGATGCCCTAATGTGGGAAGGGCATGGGATGAAAAGTCATTTTCCTGGGACAACTGCTAGCTGATCAAAGGATGCTTCCCTGTATTGCCTTCTACAGTCTCTCACTTTTTCCATGCACAACTGTCTACGTTTTATTGGCATATTTTATTTGACAGTAGCAAAAAACACCCCCCACCCCAAAAAAACACCAAACAACAAAAAAACCCAACAAACAAACTGAAAACCTCCACAAAAAAACCCAAGTTAATTCTGAAGAGCACTTAAATATCCTGACTTTTAAGACAGAGCAATATTAACACCGTTGCTGTTCTTTGCTTTACGAGTGTTGCAATGAGTTCTGCAGTGGCAGGCTGCTCTAACAGGGGTCAGACACTCACATGCATCATCCAGTTGGTGTAAATGTAGATTTATTGCATTTACAGTTTCTGAAAGCTTCAGGGAACTGTTTAATAGTAAGAAGTAGGGAGAAAAATCAGACTTAAGAAATACATTTGGCCTCTCAGAGGTACAGCTGAGCCCGTGCTGTAGGTGCATAATGAAGGATAGAATCTGCACGTTTGGGTTATTTTTAGAGCCCTACTAAAAGCAGTAGGAGGAATGTTTTTATTCCAGAAGAGCCTTTAAGCTCAGGCAGCTGCAGGTATTACTGATATTGAGGAGCAGCAGCAGGAGCAGAGGCAGATTTGCTGGCTGTTTCCATCTGTGTATGTAGCTGGACTTCTCCGGAGCCTTGGCCCTAAGAGCATCACTTTAGAGATGTCATGATATTTCTCAGTGGGTCCTAATCGGTTCTTATAAGAGAATTTTAAAGGGTTTTGTCAGGGAAAAGTCTTTTGGAGGATGTCTGGCAGAACAAGACCTGACTAAATCAGATATATCCAACTGCTCGCTCTTTCCCACTTAGGAATCATTCCTCTCCGAGCTTGTGCCTACTGAAATGGGTTTTGTTTTGGATCCTGATAGCCTGACAAAAAGGGACTGCTGCTTCATTAAAATGTCTCACTAAGGGAATTATATTCCGCACTGTTTGTCCTATTTTCCTCTTGTAGTGCCTGGACTAATTCTAGTGGAAGAAAATGAGATTCAACTATGGGAAGAAAAAAAGTAATACAAGATTTGATTGTTGTGAAGGATGGCACAGAGTAGGAAGAATAAAGAAAATTAACACGAGAAAGGGTGCTTTGGGTAGGAGAGCATGAATTGATACATGTCTGTTTCTAACCTAAGAAATGGCATTTATGAGTTAAAAAAGAATTCTCAGTTAAACAGCAGGAGCTGAATTAGCACAGGCTCCCTGTGAAGCTGTGGATGAAAGATGCAGCAAATCCTTTCCCTTTCAGGACAGGTAATGGAGACTCCGAGAACCAGTCACCGCTTTCTATGGGGCTGACAAACAACACCCTCAGTTTGGCAAAGAGCAGTGAGAAGGTGTCAGACAGGGGTTTTTTTTCTTCAGACTTGGTATGAAGTAATTTTCTGGTAACATGAAAAGTCATCATGCTCGAGCTACTATAAATAATCCTTTGAACACATTTTCAAGCTTTCATTTCTTATACATTCAGGGGAAAATGATCTGTTTAAATGTGTGTGTTCAAGGGGGGAAAGTCTTGCTGTGTCAGTATCACTGTACGTAAGAGTAACAAGTAGATTTTAATGTATAGTGCTCTGATAGAGTTAATTTTTTTTCTTTTTTTGGGAACTTTGCTGCTGTTGCTTGGCTTCAGAGTGAGAACTGAATGGTAACTTCTGCTGTGTATTCAGCAGGAAGGTCTCAAAGGTTGGACAAGAAGTTCATGTACCAAACAACTCCCTTGGCAGTAATGAATATTGTATATCAATGGTAGTGGAGAAAGCTTTGGTTAAAGCTGCCAGAGGCTTGTGGAAGCTGCTTTCTTCTTATTGTAAACACCTAGTTTTGACCATTAATCAGTTTACAAGAATGTGAGTTATTCATCTGAAATGTTCAGTACTCCTGCCTAGTAGGATTCTGTTGTTTAAAAGACACCTACAGTGAGCAAGGCTTGCCTGGGTGTTTGGCAGAGTGAATTGTCTCAGCTTGATAAATCCCCTTTCCTTTGGCAAAAGTAAAGGTATTTAAAACATGGAAAAACTCTCATTTCCCCTTCAGTGGCAGTGACCTTTGAAACAGTTGCATTCTCTTTTAAGTGCTTTCAACATGAACTCTGCCTCTGAGAAATCAGATTTCCTGCCCAGGTAGCTGGAGGGTGGCTGGTAGGAGAGTTAAATTCTTTCCCTCTCCTAAACAATTCTCTTTGGCAGACTGGACTGCCATCACTAACAGCCCGTAGGGCTGGGGGACCTGAATTATCCCCCAGAGCCTTCCCAAGGGGTGACTACACTTGAGGCTGGGGCCGAGGTCAAGCTTTGGAAAGATGAGTCTTCAGGAACTCTGTGGATTTTAAACGCCGTAGGAGTTAAAAGAGGGTTGGCAGCTTTTCTGTTTGAATGATTCATCCCCCCCCTAGACTTCAAATTAAGTTTATGCTTGGAGTTAAAGTCAGATTAGAGGACTAGTGATTCAGCTTGGTGGCGGTCAGTTTTAGGGAGGGCCCATTTACTCTCACTTACTGTAGGGGTTGATCAATATACTGATATTTCTTAAGCATTTATTTGGGTTCAGAGTTAGGGCTTCTGCTTTGAAGCTCAGGTACTAGGAGGTTAAACAGAGGGCTGAGGATTGATGAAGATCTTCTGTGTAACTGCAGAAATGTCCAAAGTAGAACTCAGATTTATGGCTGCATTCAGGATATGCTTAGTAACAGCATTTCAATGTATTCATTAATGTTCAATTTCTATGTTTCAGTTTCAATCTAAATTTTCAGATATTTGTGTGTTACAGTTTCTCACTGTAGAGATTTAGGCCTTATTCTTGTATCTGAGGTTGGCCTAAGGATGTGGGCTGGAGGTAATATTTAGGTATCTACAGCTTTAAGAACCAAAAAGTATTGGCAGACACAACCCAAAGCCATGTATTTCACTTTTATAGAGGGATTAACCTCTGGCTATAAATGTAGGTTTCAAGGATTTAACAATTCAGCACATGGAGATATATGTTATCTGAGGACTTCAGGGACAGGGTTAGAGTTAGGAAAAAGCTAATGTGATACTTAAACCCAGGTTTGGAGGCAATAAATTAAGTTTATGGAATTTGGAGCCCTGTCTGGTATAGACTCTGGGGATGAAGTTTTCAAATCTTCAGCCACTTGGTCCCTTGGTTTTAGCTGGGGGTTGCCTTTGTGTTTGCAGTCTGAAGTCCCTGCACTCTGCTTTTCTGCTGTGCTTTACAGGGCTGTAATTTGCACTGATGTCAGTCTTTGGCTGTAAATATGCAGAGTTTAAATATGTCATAGTATTTTTTGCTGCTGCATTCTGGTTTCACTGTTAGGAAACGACAGTGTCAAAGACACATTTTATGGCTTGCTGGTTTTGATATTACTTATCCTTCCCAGGGCTTAGACCGAAGCCATCACACGGCGTAGCCTTAACAACAGCCAGGGAGCAAATCCCTGCAACATTCCCAGGAAGAGAAAACAGAATTTCACATTGCTCCCTGATGGAGTGACAGGCCTGTAGGTAATACCTGCCTGCAATAAAAGCTGAGTTACAAAATGGCTTATTTTCCTTGGCTAGACGGTGAAGATTCCCTTTCTAGCACAGACTGGGAAGGAATATCTTCTTTTTTCCCCCCAAAAAAAGAGTTAGAACAGGCTTTGGATGTCAGATTCTGCATTTGTAAGGGGATGCCAGGAGAAGGTGTTCAAGGGAAGTAGCAGGTCACCCTTATAAGTTTCTTCCAAAGGAAGTCTCATCCGTGGCTTTTCTGCCTCTGCCCGAGTATTCCCTTGCAGGGTCTCCTCTGCTGGGTACTCCTGAGTTGGCAACCAATGTCTTCTTTTCATGTATGGCTGTGTCAGCCAGTGTTCCTGAGTACATCAGTTTTCTTAACCACTATTTTTTCATCATTTTCATCATAACTAGATTTTTTTTCTCAGAATGAATAAGAAGTAGACCTCACCCTTCTGCATGTAACAGCCTCATTTTTAGTACATCATAATGAAACGTATCTGGAGGATGGCACTTCTTACAGGCAGCCTTCTTTTCTTCTCTTCAGAATGAGTCATATGTTTTTGTGAGCAAAGCAGTTGGTTTGAAGAGGAAAATCACAAATAACGCACCACGCTTAAGACAATTCTGTTCCAGATACTGGGCTCAGGGAATTGTCAACATCCTTTGCTCAAAGTTAGTTTCAGAAAATAAGAGAAAATTCTAGGGAGGCTGGTAAAGAATATAGGTTGACATAGGAGTAGTTTTACAAGAAAACATCATTTCTTCTGTGTTAATGGATGCTGTGCCTGAGAAACAAATTTCACAAAGGCTCAGTCAGACTGGAAAGAAAACACTTTGCGTGACCGTAACGATATACAATCACTATGCTGCTTAAGAGCACAGCCTTCCAGACATCCTGTCATTAACAAAACAGCACTGTTAATTGTATCCTGTTCTGCTGAGGAGTGAAAACCTCGAGTGTGGGGTGTAGGTGTGTGTGTGCTGAAATATTGACAAGGCACATTACAGCCCCAGCTCTGCCTGTGCTCCAGCGAGTGACTCAAACCAGTTCTTGCTGCTCTCAAATGCAGGACATGAGAAATGAACAGGACGGGCAGACACATTTTATGGGAAAGCTCCGTGTGAGAGATGCCAACCCCAGCTCCTCCAGGAGCTCAGTGACCACACCGGGATGTGGAACAACAGCGAAACCTCTCAGACGGACGCGGGGGCCTCGCGAGGAAGGTCAGCCCAAAGGAAGATGCTACAGTGGGCATTTCTTGGTGACCTGATCGTCACTGCTCACTTGTTCTGGATCCGCTGACAGGAAAATGAGTTGGAAAGAAAAGCAGCTTGCTTAGCCTTTCGTGCCAAGAAGCAGATCTCTTGGTGTTTTAATTATTTTTTTCCCTTTATTCTTCTTTTAAGTACGCCAAGGGTAGGCATTTCAAGTGTCTAAGAATACAGCATGTACTTCCATTAAGGATATGCTCCAAACTCCCAACTTCTTTTAAATGTTGAGCTTAACTTTTAGGTTAAAGTAATTTGATGTAAATGTGGTATGAACGCCACAGTTTCAAAAGGATCTCTAGGATCCTTGGAGCTGACATCTACTAATAGGAAGGATTATTAGAAGAGGTGTAAGGATGGAGAAGCTAAAGTAGTGGGACTGCAGACAGTTTGTCAGATTCTAGGAGTTTGACTTCAGAATGTCCCCAAAAAATGCAGCTTGTATTAGCAGATAAAGGAAGAGTTCTCCCGAGAAATTATGAGATGTGTTTAAACCAGCAAGATCTAAACTATAAATAGAGAGAAGGTGCTGCTCCTCATGTTTTGGACACATTTGTGACCTTTTCAGCTGGGTTAATGTACTGCCTACTCTTACCTGTTTCTATGATTTTTTTAGCTCCATTAAGCCTAGAGAAAGATGGTGTTTTGACTGTGGCTTGAGTAAAATTAGTTTTATAAACAAGGGCACTGCAGGACCCAGGGACAATATGGGACATGAGCACTGCAGGGCATGGGCAATACAGGACATGGACAATACAGGACATGGACAATACAGGACATGGGCAATACAGGACACAAACACTGTAGGACACGGGCACTGCAGGACATGGGCAATACAGGACATGGCCAATACAGGACACGGACACTGCAGGACATGGGCAATACAGGACATGGCCAATACAGGGCATGGCCAATACAGGACACGGGCACTGCAGGACATGGGCACTGCAGGACATGGACAATAAAGGACATGGACAATACAGGACATGGGCACTTCAGGACATGGGCACTGCAGGACATGGGCACTCAGGACATGGAAAATACATGACACGGGCACTGCAGGACACGGGCACTGCAGGACATGGAGAATACAGGACATGGACAATACAGGACACGGGCACTGCAGGACACAGGCACTGCAGGACATGGAGAACACAGGACATGGACAATCCAGAACATGGGCACTGCAGGACACAGGCACTGCAGGACATGGACAATACAGGACATGGACAATACAGGACATGGGCACTGCAGGACATGGGCAATACAGGACATGGGCACTGCAGGACATGGACAATACAGGACACGGGCACTGCAGGACATGGGTACTTCAGGACATGGACAATACAGGACATGGGCACTTCAGGACATGGACAATACAGGACATGGACAACACAGGACATGGACACTGCAGGACACGGGCACTGCAGGACATGGGTACTGCAGGACATGGACAATACAGGACATGGGCACTGCAGGACATGGGCACTGCAGGACATGGGCACTGCAGGACATGGACAATACAGGACACGGGCACTGCAGGACATGGGCACTGCAGGACATGGACAATACAGCACACGGGCACTGCAGGACACGGGCACTGCAGGACATGGGCGCTGCAGGACATGGAAGATACAGGACATGGACAATACAGGACATGGACAATACAGGACACGGGCACTGCTCTGCAGCAGAACCTCTGGAGTGTTGTCCTTTTGACTCCATGTAAGACTTTCTAACCTGCTGGTGTTTGGAGTCTGGCAGCAAAGGCAATAATTTTGCAGCTTGGACTCAAATCTGTCGATACTAACGCAGGGCCAGCCTGAGCCTCGCTCAGTTCACTTTCTGTAGGGAGGGCAGAATAAATTTGAACATTGTTCAACACCTGATGAAGCTTGAACAGTTGTTCCTAACAGTACATTGCAAAAGAGTGTGTAAATGCAGTGCCTAATTTGCAGAGTGAAGAACAAACAGGAAAACTCAGTTATTTGCACTGCTTATAAATGTAATGATAAATATTTCATTTAGGACCTTGTCATAAATAATTACTAAATGATCTTAAACGTCAAGTAGGAAGATTTCCTAAACCAGTTATGCCCATCAGTAAAATATACACATAAAATAATAGAAGCTATTGTAGTGTACTCCAGCCTATTATTTTTTTTGTGAAAACCCACAAAATATCCAAGCATTTCTTTGCCTCTGTGTATAATTAAATACAACCTTACAAGTCTTTTAAATTCCCAGGAGCTTCGCAGAAGAGAAGTAGTTTCAGACCATGTACAAAATATTGAATATTGTCTCAAGGGTTTATTGAGCTCGTTGTGGTGGTTCTTTCCAGTATTCCTGACGAGGGACAGCCTGGCACTGGTACCTGACTATCCTGGGTTTCAGGTGGGATGAGCCCTTTGTTAGGACAAGAAGGCAACGGGCTTAAGCTCTGCCAGGGGAGGTTTAGGTGAGAGATCAGATTTTTTACAGAGAGAGTGGTCAGGCATTGGTATGGCCTGCCCAGAGAGGTGGTGGATTCACCATCCCTGGAGGTTTTTAAGATGAGACTGGACTCAGTGCCATGATCTGGGAATCACAGCGGGATTGGACCAAGGGTTGGACTCGATGATCTTGGAGGTCTCTTCCAACCCAGCTGGTTTTGTGATTCTGTGTTTCTGTTTCCCCTGGGTTTACCCAAACCCCCGGTGACTGGCAGGTGTGCAGTGGTGTTTGTTGCCTGCTGTTTAACCAGCTGCGTTGTTAGACCCAGTGACAAATTAAGGTCAACTTTCAATACCCCGTTAATTGAAAGCTGAGCCAGGAGGGAAGCTGGACCTGCAGGAGAGTCCAAGTTGATGCTGGAGGCCGTAAGCAGAGGCCAGAGAGATCTTGGCGTTGGTGGAGATGATGTCGTGGCCTGCTCAGCCAGTGCTGCTGGTAATGGGCTGGGCTGCAGACACAGGATGCAGGAGAAGCAGGACTTGGCATGGGTGACCGGGCACCAACCTGGAGGAGCGGGCACCGCCTGGAATATTTGGCCCCGCCGGGAACGGGAACGGCCCTGTGGCTGCCGGCAGAGATAGGCTGGTTTGGTTTAGTCTTTGGGGAATCCTGGTGGGCCGGGGGAGATGGCTGTGGAATGCTCAGAGATTGCAGCAGTTTGGCACCATTTCCAGGTCGGTGTTTTATTCATAACGTTCTGTTCCAGGGCCCTGGCTGGGGCTGATGAGTCTGCGTTGACCTCATGGCAACGCCCTGGTGTGCTGCTTCTTCTCCAGGCTCAGCTTACTCAGCGGGGCCAGATAAAACTCCCCCAGCATTGGGACATGCTGCTGAAATCTCTCTGGTGACATTCTGACCAGAGCGGGGCAGAAATTCAGGGGCCTGCGTCCAGTGAAAGTAGAGAAAGTTAATTAATGAAGAAAACATTAAGCGAGCCCCACGGTCCGATATGGTAAATACTGGGAGTGTTTCTGGCTGCCTGTGCTGGAGGCACTGAAGGAACCGAAACCCAGAGAGATGAAAAGAGAGGCTGCAATAACAAACAAAGTCATGGAAAGATGCAAGTGGAGAAGTTTAGTTGGTTAATTGTAGCAGAGGAGGGCTTTGATTTCTGTGTGTAAATGCCTCCAGGAAATAACAACCTGTGAGACCGAGGGGAAGAGGATTATTTAAACCTTTAGTTTAATAAAACCTTCAGCAACGGCAGCCAAAAGCCCAATAGTTTTAAGCAGTTTGTCAGAGAGATTATGCAGAAAATTAGAATAAGGCTCTTAAGCACGAAGAGGTGACAACAGTCATTTGCCCAAGATTTCTCAGTGGCCCCGAGGAGAGGGGGCAGAAACCCTCAACAGCTCCTCTGAAATATGTCCTGCCACTCTAGTGAACCCTCTGCTTCACTGACTGGTTTTTCGTGCTCACTGTGAAATCTAAGCAAGGTGTGATGAGAATAAGAATATGAAAGCCCATAAAAGATGTGGTGTGTAGTACCTACAGCTTTCTGTGTCATATAAGACTCTGAAAAATACCAATTTCTGCTGCTCAGCACAGCTCCCCGGCCAGTGGTTTGTTGCTGTAGGGTTTTTCAGTATCAGAAGGAATGTTTAAGTAGATTATTATTGTTGCTCTTAGAGCATCTTGACCCCGCTACCAGGCTGCCTTTCAACTCAGTTTTGAAACCAAAGCTACAATTTAAACTTGTATCTTAATGGCAAAGCTGATGTCTCTGAAACAGCAGTTTAGGTTAATACAAGATAATTTAAAAGCAGCAAAACCACACCACTAAATAGTGAAGAGTGAGAAAGTGTAAATATTTGCCATCAGTTCCTCCTTGTAACTGCTGGATGACAAGAAATATTTGTATTGGCCTAACCATAAATAACATTCTGCTCATGTTCTCCTCAAGTCCGTTCCAACCTCGCATTTGTTAATGAGAGCAGTTTAATTGAACACTCTCACCCTTAACTGTTTCAGTGAATTGAGCAGTCACTGGGACAACAAAGGACATGATAAATCTGCAGTTTTTGCTCCACCTTGCTTTTTGCTTCCTTTCTCCCCAGTGACCATCAGACACGTTCCCCCTCTGGGACTTTTGCTTTCTGCCAGGACAGTAGTTTGCTTGTGATTCATCTGTGAACTGCAGAAAATCAGGGCCCCTGCTGATGATTTCAGGGATATGATGTTACTTCCACCCTTGGATGCTTTTTACGTGTGTCTGCTCACTACGTCTGGCACGGTATTAAAGAGCATTGCAAATAACACTGAGTTGGAGCACTCGCTCTTGCACAAGCCTGTCTGGCACATTGCAGGGCTTCGCCAGATGTTCTGATTTACAAGTCTTGTTGCTCGTCTTATGGAAGCAAATTTATTTAAAATAGAGCCCAGACAGATCAGAAACAAACATAGCCGGTAAATACAAACAAAGGTTTTCTTTACTTACAAAATATATCCGTGGAAAACCAGAGTAGAAAACCAAGCGAATAACTGTCATATCAGTGCTGCTACTGGCAGCAGAAATTACAATTTTTATAATATTTGATTTTTTTTGTTGTTGCAATGCATCAGATTTAACCTAAAACAGTATCTATTGTTGTCTTCTGTGAACATTAGTGACAGAAAAGAGCCCTCTGTCCAGGGACAATTCAGGCAAGAGCAATGGTCATTTTTCATGTCAGGGTCTCTCAAAGGGAGAGAACAAAGGGACAAAATTGGACATGGTACTCCAGGTGAAACTGTGCAAGTGCTGATGAAAATGAAGCAGAATCCAGGTGAAACTGTGCAAGTGCTGATGAATGAAACAGAATCCAGGTGAAGCTGTGTAAGTGCTGATGAATGAAACAGAATCCTTGGCATGTCTGCATGCAATGCTTTTGGTCAGGCCTCTGCAGAGGGCTTTTTCCATCTCTGTGGGAAAACATTCACTCTCACTTTCTATGCATATATAATTCCTATAACCTCCTTTCTGCTGACAGTCTTATAAATACTCAAAGTGCATGTTCCGTGCCTGCCACAATACTGGAGAAACTTGAATTTTCCCCCAGGAGTTCAGAACTGAGGCCAAACCTGTAACTTGCTAAGCTGCACAGCTTTCTGATGCTCAGCAAAATCAAAATGAAAGAATGAATTCCAAATGCATTTACCAAAAAAAAAATCTTCATCCATTGTTTCAGCAAATACGGACTTCAGTTCTGGTTTCTGATACTCAGTTGTCCTGGTGTTGCTGTGGGAAAACAGCTCAATAACCAACCCTTTGGTAAGGCTGGAAGAAAAGCCATGGGGAGAGTTTTGGAGTTGCTGGGGGGGGGGAGTTTTGGGGTAACCAGGGAGAGAGTTTTGGGGT
>VWZG01007661.1:441806-453805 GCA_013396735.1 Grallaria varia
GGTTGACAGGGGAGAGTTTTGGGGTCTCCAGAGGGAGAGTTTTGGGGTCGCCAGGGGGAGAATTCTGGGGGTGTCAGGGGGAGAGTTTTGGGGTTGCCAAGGGGAGAGTTTTGGGGTTGCCAGGGGGAGAGTTTTGGGGTTGCTGGGGGGGAGTTTTGGGGTCGCCAGGGGGAGAGTTTTGGGGTTGCCAGGGGGAGAGTTTTGGGGTTGCCAGGCTGGACACTTGGTGATTGTTATTTCCTATTAATTCTTTTCTAGCTCACAAGATGGGAGCGAAGGCAGTACTATGTCATTTATTTAGATAACATTGGGGCTTTATAGACAAGCGGGGCTGAACCCCCCTGCTCCCTAAAGCAGCTTCACTTCTCCAAAAAGCTGCTTCTCAGCTAAATGCAGATGGTTTCCACCAGCTTCTCTGCAGGTGCTCTTTTCCAGGCTGTGGTCATTCATTCTGCAGTAAGTCCTTTTTGTCATGTTCATCATTTGTAGATCTCTATCAGGAAAATTCATTTTACATCCAAGTACAACTTTTGCTATTGCTCTTAGTATTTGGTACGGTTAAGAGATATTTTGATTAGCTGAGGTGTCCACTTTGAAGGCAGACAGGGGGTTTTAGCAAGTTTGGGACTGGCTTTCATTTGCTGTGGCTCTTTGGTAATTGCTGATGGCTCTTTGCTTGTCTGTATTAAATCTACTACGGGTGGTAAAAACACCATGATAGTACCTTGCTGTGCACTTGGTTTGGTGAACACAAACCACTTCTGTGCCACAGCCTTGTCTATTGAAGGACAACACTGTTTGTGCACCCAAAAAACTTTCAAAACAAGGGCTGAGAAACGTTAGCAGTAATATCTTGGCAGTGGCTTCGCAGGGTTACACCCAGTTTGGCTCTCTCTGTCCGTCTCCACATCCCTGGGAGCACTGCAGAGGCACCAGCAAAGCAAACCACCAAGGCTTCCTTTCCAACAGGGTCAGGGCAGCTGAGCAAAGCCCCCTGACCTGTAAACAGCGAAGCACTGGAGACTGGTGAGCTCATCTTGCCGGCAGACGGCGGCGAGGAGGCACCAGACACACAAGGGGGGATGAACACATTTGATGTCATCCCACTTATTTACCAGGCTTGTGCTCAAAGCCCAGCTCATTTAAGTACCCAAGAGATGGAGCCTTTCCCTGCAGGTATTTCAGCCCGTGCCCTGCCCCAAAGCTCTCGAGCGTTTAGGGTTTGCCCAGGGGGCTGAACTGCCAGCACAGCTCTGCAGGGGCTGCTGCAAAGGAGGCTTTGCCCTCCCCAGCTCATCACGAAGGCTCCCGGAGGCCCTTCAGAATTTTCAGTGTTTTCAGTGTTGTTTTCTCACAGTGTTTTTGCTCCTTCCATTTCAGTCCCTCACATGGTGTGGCACGGGAGCATTTTCCTCTCCAGACACGGAGGAGCTCAGTTGGGTTCTGCTAAAAGGCTTGGTGGGGGGCTTGGCTGGACCCTCAGCTGGTTGAGCCCCTCTGAATTCCAGGGGAGCTCTGCACATTTCCATAGGCACTGTACAATTTATTTCAGTGGCCCCTGGGAGAGGCTCTACTCAAGGTGTCTTCTCTTGACCTGTATGTGAGTGTGTAACTTCAGGTGGAACGAGCAGCTTCATTAGGGAAGCCAACTGCTTCTCACTGCCTTTCAAGCCACTCAGCGAAGCCATCAAAGAACCACAGGAGCTGTGCAGTCCTCAGTCCCCTTCCCATTTTAGGAAAGATCTTTTAGAAAAGCCCTGTGTTTGCTATATAGATTTTTTTTTTTAAATTTTTGCTTCTTACACTTTTTATCCAAGAAATTACCTGCACTTGGTCTCAGTGTCAAAATGACCACTTGTTTTATAATCCTTGCATACAGTGAAAAATCAGCTGAGATTCTCTTCTCCTCGGAGCAATGGCACATAATCACTTCAGAGCACTGCTTAACCTTTGCTCCCTGCTCTGAACAGCCTCTTGGCCTGGTGATGTTTCTGATGTTCCCTTCGTTTGGCTCTTCATAAATTACCATTTGAATCTGTGTAAGTGTCAATCCCAGTGCCTTTACCTGTATCCTTTGTTTCCCTTTCTAACACTGAGTGTACCAAAGCAGGAGAATCTGGCCCCAGTTGTGCATCAGTCACCTGGGTGTGTATTTTCCATCCTCTCTGGCCCCCACTGGCCCTGGTTTCATCCCTGAACTCCTTCCCTTGCCTTATTCCTCTCCTAGAACTCAAGATTTGGAAGGAATCGCACGGGGCGGGGGGTTTTGCCAAGGTTTTAGAGTTACAGTTTCCTTTAGGCTTTATTGAGGGAAGGATTGTTTGGGAAAGGAAAAGCGAGTCTGGCTGTGCTCTGGGAAAGGCTTGGATGGAGCAGGATGTTTCCCTGGAATCCAGGCATGGCCCGAGTGCTGGTACCAAAGGTGTGCCCACCTGGGCTGAGCGCCAGGAGAGTCGCGTGCCCAGCTGCTGGAGTGCCACCAGCTTGGCACACCGAAACACCAGAGTGTGCAGACTGACCTCCACAGGGGGTAGCAGCACTTTTGCCTTGGCAGTGCAGTAAAGCACATGTTCCCTTCGTGCCTGGGTGAGGCCCAGGAACAGAAGAAGGAGCCCAGTCACAGGGCTGAGCTTCAGGGCCAGGGGGAGGAGAAAATGCCCACCCTGATTTTCACCTGCATGTCCTTTTGGGTACAATTTTACATAGGTTTGTTCCCGACAGCAGGGCGTTTGCAAGTTGTCTCGTGACAAATGATGTGGTGACCATTATCAGCCTTCCATGGGATTGCAGTGAACCCTGAACAAATATTGCAAATATTGCTGCAGACTAATGACAAAGTGACTGGAAAGCCCTTAGACACTGACAATTGCATCCAAGGTTCGGTCATTCTAAAGTAGTAACAGACACAGCAGAATGTTGGTGTATTTATGATATTTAAAATTTGCATTTCTGGGCACACAAACACATACTAACCTGCTTCTTTCCTCTCAGCTTAGACCTGAAAAAAACCAGCAACAAACACCAGCCTTTCCAGGCTGTTTGCAACAGGGTCAGGGAGCTTGTGGAGGCAGAGTTGCTCTGGGATTTAATTTCACGTCTTTGCAATTCTCCTAGTGGAGCAGAAGAGACATTTGTAACACAGATCTAGATGACCAAGGAAAAGAAGGCCATGGCCTGAGTTCTCTTTTATTCGGCACTTCCCTTCAACCAGCCCCCAAGTGAAACCCACGGAGATCCCACTAACCCACATCCCTCTGTCCCTCTGTCCTGTGGCATCATCTCAGTCAAGTGAGTGGCCCTAAAAGCAGTAATAAATTGGCCTTTGAAGGCTGTCAACCCTGTTACTGAATGGGGGTTTTTCCTTCTCACAAAACAGATCAGAACAGAAATTTTCTTTTACCTGGGAGAGGAGTTATACTCCCTTAAGGACATCGTTTTCAGGGTGATTCTCATCCTTGAAAGACATAATTATCTTTACTTATTACAGCTTACTCTTATTTCTCCTCCCCCCTCCCAAGTCCTCATCATGGAATTTATCTTCTTGGATCTGCTTTTATTTTTCAAGACAGGCTTCCAAAGAGCAAACGTGTTTTGTTTGAAGTCTGATACTCACATAAACTTGTATAAAGAGCAAAATGATTTTAAGTCATCCTTGTTTTCCAGGATTATCTCACTTGGTGCAACGGAAAGGAAACAGAAATCAAGGTTAGGGGAAAACCGGTGGATCTTTCACTAGAGATAGGTAATAACATTCAAGAACACGGACAAAATTCTGTTGGGGAGCAATTTGTCCCTGTGGCTAAAAATATACTTCGATGCTGGTGCAAACATCTCTTCCGACCCCTGAGTGCCAGGAAGAGGGAAGGCAGCTGTGGTTTGCTGGGCACGGTACCTTCGGCATCCTCCTCTGGCAATAAAGGCAAGGGATTTACAAACGGGAAGGAATTTCTTTCAAAGATAAAACTCCCAGTCTCAAAGGTGATGGCAACCTTTATTTGGATTATTTTCATTGCATTGACATTGTCCTTTTATGCAACCTTAACTGTAAAACACTCTGGAGATACCGCATAGAAAATACACATAGGAAAAAAACCCACATATATACACGTCCATAAAAATAGAATACATCTTGGCAAAATTACTTGTGTACAGTGTATTGACATTATTGAACCAAACTTACATCACCTCGGGAGGAAAACGTTCCATGTGCGTAAAAACCCAGAGCGCTGGATGAGCTGGGACTACTGCAATGGACACGGGTCTGGGATAAATGAGTGGCTACACCAGAGCGGCAGAGTAAAAACGAGTTATAAAATACCTGCTGCATCAAAGAGAAGCAGCCACGTTGCTTTTACTGCCAACAAATTGTGACATCTCTCCACTTGCACAGAAACCAAAGGCACAGGTCCAGATTCTCCTGTAGATTTGCGGGCTGAAAACAAACTTTAGTACCCTTTGCTTCAGCGTTTGCAACCCCCGGAGGCGGCGGCTTTTGGTGGTTTTGAGCACACAACATAGTACAGCACAGCCCTAATTCTACTGGGTATTTGAGAAGGAAAGTAAGATAGAAAACTGTAGAACACTTTGCAATCTTTAAACTACGCAGAGCACTTGAGAAGATGGGTTTGCTTCCTTCTGGGCAGGCTTTCAACGGAGGCTGCTCCTTCCTTACTGCTTCCACTTCTCTGTTGCTTTCCAGAACACGCCGCAGAAAACGACTCCTCCAGTGCAATAAATAAAGCAAGTGGTGACGGGTCTTCAGAGCCACGGATTCTCCTCCTGGATTGGAACAAGGGGACCGGAGAGGCAACCTCAAGGAAGGAGGGGAAGAGAAGAGCCCGGCCCCGCTCCCAGCCAGGGCCGAGGCGGCAGGTCAGTAGGGGTAGGCGGACACGGCGATGTAGACGATGAAGGTGGTGCGGTACTCGAGGGCGCCGTCGGTGCCGTAGGACAGCGCCCGCACGCCCACGCGGTAGGTGCGCGGCTCCCGCAGCGCCCGCGTGGTGAACACCACGCCCTTGAGGCGCTCGTCGCGCAGGGCGAAGGGCACGGCCGGATCCTCCTCTGCCACAGAGAAGGTGGTGCGCGGGTGCACCACGCGGTCGTGCGTGTAGGCCACCAGGCGGATGAGGTCCTGCCCCGCGGCGATGCCCAGGGGCAGCGACAGCAGCTTGTACTCCAGCGCGTAGGTGCTCAGGTCGCACTCCAGGTCGTTGGGCGCGCAGCTCTTGAGACAGAACCTGCGCAGAAGGGAAGAGTTGAGCTCAGGGAGGAGGCACGATGCCCTCAGCACTGCCACGGGGCATGGAGGAGGAACTCTGCCCCCATGGACCCCATTGCAGGTTAACACTTCTCTCTGAAGTGCTCATTCATTCTTCAACCATTGCTACAGCCCAGCTTAACGTCCTGTTTACCCTCAACGGGATCATCTCAGAGACAGGTGGACTGCAATGCCTGTCACTGAAGTGCAGGGCAGGTGTTTGAGCGACCGCGCTCTCAAACATTAGAGTAGGCGCGTTGGTTTAAAGTGTCCTGGGCAGCTCCATTTGAGGTGTCTGCCAGTTAGATCTTGAAAGAAACAATTTGAAGTGAAGGCCAGAGTGAATCTCACTTCTATTAATCAAAACTCAAAATAGGAGAACTTTGTTAAGTGCTGCAAGTCAGTGCTAACAGACCCAAAGGACGTGACCCATGTCAGCTGAAGTGTCACTGCAGCTGAGTTTGATCCCAAAAGGTGGTTTCTGACCACAAAACAAGCTATTTCCTTGAGCATGTTAAAAGATTAAAAGATATTAATGTGGTTTTTTTTTTCTTTTCCAGAACAGGAAAACCACAAATCTTACGGGGAACTGTAACATTATTTTCATGACTAAAAGAAAACGTACCCAGAAAGAGGCTCCCGCTGGTAGTTGGGTGGACAAGGTGTGTCAATGCACTGGTAGCTCCCCCTCATGTTGAAGCACATCTGATTTGATCCACAATTAATGTTCTGTTCGAGGCACTCGTCAATATCTGTGTGGAAAAACATGCAAGGGATCGACTGCTGGTAGAAGAATTAAAGGGTGAAAGCAGAGCCTGGAGCTTGGAGTTCAGTGTGTCACGTGAGGTCTGGGGGGAACTTCAGAGAATCAGAAGCTGCAATTGCCTCGTTTGCTGCTGTTTTATGAAACAGCGTGGAATATAAACCTCCTGAAACTCGAAATTGTGAGCACTGACCCTCCCCTGAGCAGGGAGGTGGCTGAGCCCTGCCCTGTGCCCTGTCCACCCGCAGGGAGGGCTCTCCGTACCTTGGCAGGTCTTGCCGTTGGGCATGAGGCGGTACCCCGAGGGACAGGCACACTGGTAGCTGCCCGCGCTGTTCCTGCACTCGTGCTGGCACGTGTCTCTGCTCTCACACTCATCGATGTCTGCCAAGAGAAGCACCAACACGTCAGGACTATCCAAGCCCAGGATGAGCCCGGGTGTTTTGCCCCATTTCCACACAAGTGCATGGACGGAGCTGGTGGAACTTGTGTGGATCTCGTTTTCTGCTGGGCCTGAACATCTCAGACCAGAGTGTCCCCTCACCTTACCTGTGCCACCCCCTGGAACTCTGCAGGAATTCAAGTCAGCTTGGAGGGGACACTCCCCTCTTGGGACAGCGGCTCCAACACAGAGCCCAGTCCTGGGACAGCTCTGGGAGAAAGGGGGCATGTGCCACCCGTGTCCTCAGACAGCGTCACACAAACCCAGCTGTGCCCCCAGAGCAAGCAGGGCTGGCAATCGGAGGATAAACACCGTGCTGGGGGACACTTGAGCAGTTTTCTCTCCGGAGGACACCTTGACAGTGAGGGACTTGTTGTTACAGTCCTCAGGGAAAGCTGTTTCCCTTCCAAACTCACAGGGATGAATTAAGCTCAGTAGCTGGAAAGACTACCAATAAATGCCCTTAACTGCCTTTTTTTTTAATTTTTTTGAATTTTCAATCTCCCTCTCAAACGCAGAAGTACCAAACCACGTTATGTGACGTTTTCAAAGTATGATTAGAAACAGATAATTATGACTGTAATGGCTTCTGAAACGTCTGCCTAATTCAGGACAGATGCAAGAGTTCAGACTTGCATCATTAAAGCAGTGGCAGGAAGGTCTTGGCTTCCCCTCTCCCTGATTTACAGGGGCTGCATTAGACCAAAATGCAAACAGAGAAGAGAAGCAGATGTGTCTTAGAAACCTCTGGCGTGTTGTTATCACATCCTGATGGTTGTCTATTGAAAGAACTTCAACCAAAGCATTCTTTGGGTGTATTTTTCACATTAAACCGTCATTTTTAAACTCAGATGATTATCACATGAAAAAAAAAAGTTAAGAGTATGAACTAATTCCAACGGGAAGCTGGGATGAAGATCAGAGATTTGAGCTTCCCCCTTCCTTCGGTGGGAGCTGCATCCCTGGGCCTCCCAATGAAACTGCTGCAGCCGTAACAAACCACAGATACATGACTGGAATCCCTTTATAACTTACATTTTCAGTTGATGTCTCCCAGCCTTAAATGACCAAGGAGCAGCCTGTTCCTGTGTTACACCTCACTGTACGGTCCCAGCAGTGACTCTGGTTCTAGAACCTCTCTGCAGATCCCTGTTTACCCTGGATAATTTACCTGGATGCTGTGCCTACTGGGAAGTGTCCTTTCCTTAAGGTGCTCAAAACATGAGTTCCGTGGGCAGAGTCTGGCTTACGAGAAGTGCATTTCCAAAAATTAACTCATTTTTATTCTATCCCCCCCAAAAAAACAGGGGCAGGGCTTCCCAGCTCCCATAACAGCCCTGTGTCCTTCTCAGGGAAGAAGGGCTGTGCTGTCACCGTCACAACTCCTGACGAACCCCTTTGTTCACTTACCACCAGTCTCTCCACGCTCACTGAATTACGTTGTAACCCCTTTTATTACCCAAAATAATAATCTAAAAACCTTCTGTGCCTATTGCCCAAGTGACAGTGAGTGTGTCAGCAGCACTGCTGGCACTAACCCCAACGTGCCCAACTCTTAAATTCTGAACTCTCCTGAAACAGATTATTGCTGCCACCAGTGGAGTCTGCCACAAGCAGCGGGACTGGACTGGGGCTGCTGGTGGGTTTGGGAGTGTGAGAAGATTCACCAAGGTGGGTTACCCATATCAGGACAGGGAGAATAACAGAGGGAAACAGTGGGCAAACAAACAATAAGCAGCACAATTAAAACAAGAGGTCACGAGGAGGCTCGAAAACATTTTCTCTACAACGTGAGCAAAGACAAGAGAGACAAAAACATGCAGAACCCTCTGAATGCTGACCAGAGTAATAGGAAAAAAAACCCCACAGCACCACAGACCCTCAGCCCTTGGTATGCATTAAACAGTAACCTAAGAATAAGGCCCCGAACGAGAGAGTTGCACAGACAGGACTGACATTTACCTACACATCTGCCACTGCTTGCCTCAAAGCCTTCAGGACAAGTTTCTCTAAGGTTCCTTCTAGTCCTGGAGAAAGGCACTCTGCTGTTCCTATACTCTGAGAAGGAGCTGTGGAGATTTGAGGCGCGCCTGTAATAGTGCTGCTGTTGCTGGTGGTCTCTCCCGGGGGAGAAGTGAGCATAGTTAGAGCTACCGAGAGGGGCAGCAGCGTTTGGGAGCCTCTCCAAGCCGGCGCAAGATTTGCCATCCCCCAACAACTGCTGCCCGGGCGCACAGAGACACTTGAAGCTGCCGGGGGTGTTGGTGCACCAAAGCGCGCAGGGCTTGGGCACTCGGTCACATTCATTAATGTCTGCCCAGGGGACAGGATCCAGAGCCACAAACCATGTGGAAAGGAGAGAAAACAAACAAACAAACAAACAACACGTGACTGGAGGTACAGGTACACACATGTACTTATCTCGGGGTGGGGGGATGAGCTGAACAGGGGACAGGAGACCCCGAGGGTGGTGAAACACGGTGCCAGGCAGGCAGGTGGTGCTGCCCTGCACTGTGCCAACCTTGGCCCTGCAACCCAAGAGGTTCTGAGGCTCAGGGTGACCGTGGCCAGCAGGACAGGAACCCTGCTAAGGCACTGCAGCTCAGCCTCAGCTCTTCAGCGCTGGTCCCTGATGGGCTTTTGTCCCTAAGGACAAGGGGGAGCAGCTGCCAGGCCCTTCTTTAAGGGAGGATATTTAACACAGAGAACCCCAGAGAAGTGAGGTGTTTGTTAGGGATTCATTACCTGCCACAGCAGGGAGAGCAGCAGGCTCCAGCATGGTAACTGTGCCTCGTGCCAGGGGGCAATCATGGAATGCTGTGGGTCGGGAGGGACCTCGGAGACCACCCAGTGCCACCCCCTGCCACCTCCCACCAGCCCAGGTTGCTGCAAGCCCCGTCCAACCTTGCCTTGGGCACAGGGCTGTGTTTCAGGGAGCTCAGGTGTGTCCTACCCTTCAGGGCTCTTATTGGCCATTGCAGCTGTGGCAGGTTGGAGGCTTAACAGCAAATATTAATTCACTTTTGTACGATTAAGTAACAGAATTCTGCTTTCCTTTAGATTGCAATGCCAAGTAGTTTGATAAGCCCCAGCAGTAAATAGCCCTCCTTAAATCAAACCCGAGGGCTGAGCAAACCAAGTGTGGCAAAGGGTGTGACATGCTGAGTGCCTGGGAGAGCTCTTGGCACTGGATCTTCTCCCACAGCCTCTCCGGTGCTACCAGAAAGAAATCCTCTGAAATCTCCATCAGGGCCCAACTGGGATTCTTTTCAAACTTACAGCCTTGCTTCGTTGGAAAAAGGCAAAAACCTGCTAATTCCCCACAACTCTGAAATGTCCTGACACAACATATCTATGACTGATACACATTACAAACCTTTTCTTAACTAAAAACTAACGATAATCTTAATGGTGACTTATTAGGAGTTTAATTATTTCATAGTAGTGGCTAGCGTGTATTCTTTCAATTCTTACTGTAAAAATGCCATTAATCCTGTGTTCTTACAGTTTCATTTGGGTCCCCTCTGAACAGAGGATTCTGAGCACAGTTTGTAACACTCCAAGCCACAAATGCAGGATAATGTTATTTAAAAAGCAATACTGTCAGACCCTTAGTAGAACATTAGATTGCATTTTTATGAAGTGTTTAATATTTAATACATTTAAGGTTTTCAAGAATTTACGGGGGTATTAACAATTAAATTAAGAGTGGGAAAACCAGGAGTAATTTTCAAATTATTATTTGGCAAACACACAACTGAAGTTCTGTAAATTAGTGAAAATATCCTTAGGGTAGGATTGTCTGGTTTTGCAAATGAGAACTTCACTTTTATTATGGCAACGACCAATCTGAATTTTAAGTGCATTAATTTCATTGTGTGCTTAAGATGAAAGATTTATTACTCATCTACATGTAAAAACCCTCATCATTTCCTTAGCATTAAACTTAAGTGCCGAGTTTTACATTCTACACCTGGATAAAGTAAACCAACAATGATGTCTCTATGAGAACCAATGTCCTTGGAGCCAGCTGTGGATAAGCAACAGCAGGTTATCATAGAAATGAAAGAAAATAGGTGAAAATTGGAGCAATTTCTTTTGCAGGAGCAGCTGGTACAATACGAGCAGAACTAACCCCAGAGAGTCATCTGCATTTACCCCAGGACTGTCTCTGGGAGAAGAGCTCACTGAGGGACAGTGACCCTCACAAGAACAAGGTAAAATTACTGTGACATTGAAATAGCTACATTTTTAGGTTTTGTTAAATTTGAAGAACAATATTTGATTTTATATTCTAGCCAGCCTTGCATGTGTTACATACAGACATGCTTTTTAGCAGCTTTTTTGTGATGCCTTTCCACCTGCGGTCTGGCATGTTGAGATTCAACAGAAATGCTGTAATTCAGGTAAATGGGAACAAGGATATCTGTGGGTGTTGTGGGGACAAAGGAGCATCTTATCCCTGCCCAGCAGACAGGGAATTGTGGCACAAAGGGCTTTACCCAGGCCGGAAGTGGCACAGGGAGGAACAGAGTCCCCTTCTGTTCAGTCTGGGTCCTACTTTGCAACTCCTCCCTGTGCTCACTGGCAACATTAACACTAAAAACTGCATTTTATTAACCCATCTGAACTAATGCTTTGGATGAATCTATATTTTAAATACATTTTTTAAGCAGATAAAAATTGAAAGGATAAACATCCAGGTCATACTTTTAAGAAGGAGCTTGCTCAGAAGGCAGCTTTAGGGCAGCTGCTGGTGCTTTGTGAAAATCCACAGTCCTAAACTTTAAATGATTTTAATATATGCTAAGAAATCTGGGATTGATTTTAAGTAGAGATGCAGCCAAACAGTTTCTTACTGCGATTTAATCTCTGTAAAAAACTTACCCAAACATTCCTGGCTTTTGTTAGTCCAAAATCTTAGGTTGTTAAAAAAAAAAATAAAATAAGAAAATAGCTATTTCTCACTTAGGAAAGCTGATCTTAGAGTCATGAGGGAGGAATGCTTCTCTGGTACATGAGAGCAACCAAACCCAACCTCCCAGTGCCATATACTGACAGTCAGGAATCACTGCACGGTGGATCAGCTGATGTGTTCTAAATATTCTAGGGAAATGCACAAAAGGTGATGCTGAACAATTCCAGCCCTTCCTGAGCTCTGGTTGGTGCCAGGGCGAGTTTTTTGGGCACTGACACCACATGTTCAACCCTCCTGCTCTCCAGTCAGAGCTGCGAGAGCATCCTGAGCTGCTCTGCCCGTGTGCAGGGTCTGTGCCAGGGGGTTCTGTGGATGGCACAGGGGAGGGACCACGTGGGCAGCACCCCCCAGGAACAAACTGCTTGTGTGGAACAGGATGCTTTGTTTCACCTGGGCAATTTGGAAATGCAGAGCAAGCCTGTCTGTCCAGTACAGAGATCAGCAGCAAGAGCATTGCTGTGTGTGCCAGAGCAGCATTGCTGTGTGTGTGCCAGAGCTGCCCTGCTGTGTGTGTGCCAGAGCCGCCCTGCTGTGTGTGTGCCAGAGCCGCCCTGCT
>VWZG01007661.1:454759-501296 GCA_013396735.1 Grallaria varia
CGTGTGTGTGTGCCAGAGCCGCCCTGCTGTGTGTGTGTGTGCCAGAGCCGCATTGCTGTGTGCGCCAGAGCCGCCCTGCCGTGTGTGTGTGCCAGAGCCGCAGCAGCAATGCTGTGCCAGCAGTGTGAGTGTCCAGCTTACCCACGCAGGGTGTGCCCGTGGCCTGGGCGCGGAATCCTCGCGGGCAGAGGCAGCGGTGCCCGCCGCGGGTGTTGTGGCACAGCTGCGGCGCGCGGCACTGGTGCGTCCCGGCACGGCACTCGTCCACATCTGCAGGGACACCAGGGCACAGTTACCAAGGGGTGCCACACCCGGGCACAGTCACAGCAGAACTCCACACCAGGGACAGTCACCAAGGGGCGGCACACTAGGGCACAGTCACCGTGGGGCTCCACACCAGGGGACAGTCACTGCAGGGACATCCAGGGGACAGGCACTGTGGGGCTCCACACCAGAGGACAGTCACATCCAGGGGACAGGCACTGTTGGATTCCACACCAGGGGACAGTCACTGCAGGGACATCCAGGGGACAGGCACTGCAGGTGCCACACCAGGGGACAGTCACTGCAGGGACATCCAGGGGACAGGCACCGTGGGGCTCCACACCAGAGGACAGTCACATCCAGGGGACAGGCACTGTTGGATTCCACACCAGGGGACAGTCACTGCAGGGACATCCAGGGGACAGGCACTGCAGGTGCCACACCAGGGGACAGTCACTGCAGGGACATCCAGGGGACAGGCACCGTGGGGCTCCACACCAGGGGACAGTCACTGCACAACTCCACACCAGGGGACAGTCATCGCAGGGACATCCAGGGGACAGTCACTGCAGAGCAGGTGAGCCCCACGGGCACTTGGCCCTCTCAGTGGTTTGGCCTCTGGGTCCCCACTCTGCCCACCCTGTGCCAGTCAGGCACTCCTGTGTGACACTCGTGTCCCCAGGCACAGCCTGTGTTTCCCAATCCAAAGGCAGATTTCTGGCAGGTACACAGATTTTTCAACTGGCCTTTACAGACACTTTTCCTGTGAATTTTCAAAACTGTTGAGGTTTCCAATGTGATCAACTACTCCCTCAGAGACACATAACCCACATTCCTGTTATATCATGTCTGGGGTTGCTCAGTCTGGAGAAGAGAAGGTTCCAGGGAGACCTCACTGAGGCCTTTCAGTATTTTAAGGCTTACAAAAAAAAAGAGGGAGAGCAAGTTTTTATGTGGGCAGAACAGTTTTAAACTGAAAGAGGAGGGCTTTAGAGGAGATATTAGGAAGAAATTCTTTCCTCCGAGGATGACTCTGCCCTGGCACAGGTTGCCCAGAGAAGCTGTGGCTGCCCCTGGATCCCTGGCAGTGCCCAAGGATGGGGCTTGGAGCAACCTGGGCTAGTGGAAGGTGCCAGAGGTGGCAAGGATAAATCTCTTCTTTTAATATTAATTACAAAAAAGTTAAATATGGACCTTCCCACGTGTGAAAAAAAAGTTAATAATTGCATATATCAAGGCATCAATAACTGGAGATGGACAATCTTCAGGATTATTTAAAGAAAATAAAGGCCATCGCTGTCCCTGTGTTTCTCATCACCGTGCAGTGAATTGATGCTTCTACTCACCAATGCACGTTCCATTCTCTGCCTTGGTCATTCCACTGGGACACAGATCGATGCACTTAAAGCCACCACGGGTGTTCTTGCAGAGCTGGTCAGGCCTGCACACGTTCTGCCTGCACTCATTGACATCTTAGTCAAACAAAAAGGAACAAAAATAAAGCAAGCTTGGACTCAGTTAGGTAATGAAATTCCACTGTTGCATTTGAATCTCTTCATGCATGTTTATCAGTCAGCCCAATTCCTGCTTCCTCTGGCTTTTAGGAGGGCCTTAGAGAGTCCAAAATACAGACCAAGTGTATCAGCCACAGCAGGATCTTCTTTCAGAAACAAACAGAGCAACAAATAAACGCTGAACTCCGTTGGAAAGAGGGAACGGCCATTCAGAATTCATCCCTACCCATGCATTTTCTGCCCTTCAGCTGGAATCCTGGGTCACAGCCACAGTGGAAGCTTCCTATGGTGTTGAAGCAGCGCTGGTGGCAGGGGTTGGACTCTTGGCACTCGTTCACGTCTGTGGAACGACACAGATCCCTGACACCAGAGCTGGGAATTGCCCGTGGGCAGCTCCCTCAGCTGGGGCTGCTGCTCCAGCGAGCTCTGCTCAGGAGCGTTTGCTGCTCTCCCAGCTTTGGAGGAGAAAACGCAGCCAAACCCAAGAGTTAAGTGATTCCCTGATGGGATTTTACAATTATTTCTAAAGACAGGAGAAGCAAGAGGTTAAGAAAACGAAAGCAAAAAAACAAACCCAACACCCAAATCCACAACCTTAATAATGATAATTTACAGGCAGATATTGGAAATTAAACCCCCTTCCTAACCCAAGAGTTAAGTGATTCCATGATGGGATTTTACATTTATTTCTAAAGACAGGAGAAGCAAGAGGTTAAGAAAACGAAAGCAAAAAAACAAACCCAACACCCAAATCCACAACCTTAATAACGATAATTTATAGGCAGATAATTGGGAATTAAAGCCCTTCTGGGTGCCTGGGGGAGCGGCTGCAGGCTCTGACACCACCGCCCCGGCCCCCTGCGTACCCTGGCAGCCGAATCCATCGGCGGTGCCGCGGAAGCCGCTCCCGCAGCGGATGACGCAGCGGAAGGAGCCCACGACGTTCTCACAGTGCTGGCCGGCGTGGCAGCCGTGCCCTCCCAGGGCACACTCATCAATGTCTGCAATTAAAACCAGCCTGAGCACACCCATGCCCCGAGTGGCACCTGCGGCAGCAGCGACCACAAAGACCTGCTGCAAATACATCCAGGTATGAAAGAATCACAATGCCACCCATAAATGGTCCAAACAGGACGTTTCCTCAGCAATTTAAGGGACTTTTAGGGTATTTTAAGGCATCAAAGAGGTGCTCTGTCCCCAGCGTGTCCCCAGCAGTGTCTCCCTCACCCTGACACGTCCTCCCGTCAGCAGAGATGGCCAGGCCTTTGGGACAGGAGCAGTAGTAGGATCCCACGGTGTTGTGACAGGTATGGGAACAAGGACTCCCCACAGCACATTCGTCTTCATCTAGAACGAGGAAACGTTTGAAAAAATGGTGACATTTCATAAGAAACTCCCCCAGACCGACCCTTCCTCAGAGGCAAAGCCCACGGGGCAAAACCACATCCAGCAGTGGAGCAGCTTCTGGTACAATCCCCTCCACTCACAACCTTTCAGGAACCAGTAAGTCCAAAGATTGATTGTTCCCTAAGGCAAACATGACCATCACCAAGAGGGTTAGATGGGCTGTTGGGAAGGAATTGCTGGCTGGGAGGGTGGGCAGGCCCTGGCACAGGGTGCCCAGAGAAGCTGGGGCTGCCCCTGGAGCCCTGGAAGTGTCCAAGGCCAGGCTGGAGCCACCTGGGAGAGTGGAAGGTGGCCCTGCCCATGGCAGGGGTGGCACTGGATGGGTTTAAGGTCCCTCCCAACCCACACCAGCCCCCAAGTCTGTGCTTACACCCACCCTTGTCCAGCAGTACCTGAGCAATAAGGGCCAGACGAGTCCAAACCAAACCCAGCAGGGCACTGGTTGCTATGGTCCCCTGGATGGGAAAGGGAGCACGTGTTACTTGTGGAGACAAATATGGCCATTTTATTACTTTAACATTAAGAACTTCAGCCCAGCTATTTATAAAATATTTACTATACTCGAACACCAAAACAGAAACTTTTTAATCCAGCCTTTGGCAGTTTCTCTGCTTGGGCTGTAGAAGTCAGTAGTACATGTTTTATGGCGGTTTGAATAACAAAACATGGGTGTGGGGGGTTCCCCTCGGAGGGACTGCAACTCCATCCCATCCTAACACATCCTGCAAAGTTCCTTATTAAAAAAATAGACTGTTCAGTTTCACTTCATGTAGAAGGAGGGACACAAACCCACACCAAACAAATCACCAAGTCAGATCCTGGGAGGTCACTGCAGAAGAACCCCAGTGTGGACTATGAACTGTAACGAAAACCTCAGGCAGAAACTGCTCAAAGGCAAAGGATTTGGCTGCTTGAAAACGGATTCAATAAATAAGACATTTAAAGAAGTCCCAGACAGCAGTATGTGAATTGTTGGAGGTAATAAATGCAAATTCAGTAAAGGCTTGGCCAGATCTACACACAGGCACAGATCTGTTGACTTCCTTTTATCAGGTCTCTTTTCAAAAATGGAAATTAAAAAAAAAATGTATTTGGTTTTCAGATTGCACAATGTGTTCATATTCCAAGTGGGGAAAGTCCTTCTTTTACTGCATCCAGAATGTAGCTACTGAGAAGGAAGACTGAGACAGGCAATCCCAGTTTCATTGACTTTCAAACCTGAGTTATTTCCCTCCTGTGTCAAAAAAGGCCAAATAGTATTAAAAAAAGATAACAGGCCATTCTTCTCACTACTTATGGCTGCCCAAAAGGAAACCTGCTGACACAAATACATGTCCTCTGAGGTCACTCAGGTTAATAAAAGCCACCAGTCAGCAATGCCAAGACCTCAGAGGAGAAGCTGCCTGGCAGGGGGTGGCACTGGATGGGCTTTGCAGTCCCTTCCAACCCAATCCATTCTGGGATTCCACGATAATTTCACTTCAGAGAATGAAAAGGACGTGCAAGGAAATGGAAATATTTTAGGCTAACTCTGCAGTTGCTGGGGATGCCTTTGGCAGTGTGGGTGAGAACTGTGGATGAAGGAAGTGCAACCTGCAACAGCTCTTACTTGTTCATTAGCAAGACAGGCGGGTCCCACAATCGACAACGAAGTTACCCACCTTTCACAGAATTTCCTTTTGATACCATAGATAATGAATTCTGGGAAAAGAAGGCATTATTTTTCCGTTGCTTGATTTCTGTGAGAGACTGGAACAGTACCTTTTGCAATGGAAGCCTGGATTTTGAACACCACAGCTTCTTCCAGGGGCTCGTACTCTGTTGCAATGGAGGAAGCGTGGAGAGTTTGCACCAGGAAGGGCATCTTTCCCTTGGAGTGGTCGTAGGTGATGGTGTGGTTCCAGGTGTAGGGAATGCTGACTCCGTCCACGGTGAAGAGCCGCGTGGAGTGGGCGTAGAGCTGCCCGGGGCCAGTCTGGATGTAATCCTCTGTGTAATCCTGGAACAGCAGGAGTGGCATCAGCCCCTGGGTACAGCCAGAACCTGCCTGAGCTGCTCTGCTAAAGCCGCCTGGGTTGTGTTCAGAGAAAGGGTTTTACCTTAACAGCTGAACAAATGGTATTTCACACACACACACACGTCCTTTCTACTCCTAACTGCTGAACCTTCACAGCACCTGGGGCATTTCTTTCAATAAGAGACAGGCTGATGTACTGAGGATCCAGGGGACAGAGGCCACAGCACTGCCAAAAATCCTCAAAATGATCTTACTCTTTAATGAGGTCTGAGTATTTGGTTTGCATTCTAAGTCAGATGCTGTCAAATGTGCCAAATAAACACTCAGCAGAGAAAAAGTCTGCCACTAAAAAGAAGTATAAATATTGGACATCCTATATATTGCAGTGTAGCAAAATATCAACAACTTCATGTTTATTTATTGCACGGTGGGATTCATACAGTGAAATAGTGGTTACCTACTCCTGACTAATTACGAAGTCAGAGGTTAAAGTGCCCCTTTCCAGCTCTACCAGAAGCAACACTGATGTACCAGCCTGCAATAAGTGCGTTAACTCTGGATACAGAGATGGATGGAGGGAGGGATGGAGGGATGGATGGCACCTGGAGCAGTTTACCTTCACGCTGACATCAGCCAGAGCTGGGAGCTGCAGCACGTGGCCGCTCACAAGCACGTCCAGCAGCAGAGCTCCATCCGAGTCCAGGCCACGCGCGACGTGTGTCAGCCGCAGGATCTCCCCTGGGGATTGGCATATCACGCCGGCATATCAACCATCCCAGCCAGAGAGTCCTGCCAGCCTCAGGCATCTGAGCTGGAATCCCCTGACCAGTTCCTTTATACTGGTATTTTGTAAGGTGTCCCACAGCCCACCACAAAAATCACGGCACGTTTCCAACCACAGCTCTAAAAGCCATTTTTAAGCCTCAGCCACAGTCATTCAGAAGACACCGGTGCAAGCACAAGACTCCAGCTGGTCCATTTCTAAGAAATGCTGTATCTCTCCAGCTTATTGGACACAGAAAGAGCTGGTCTGCCCCAGGAACTCACCAGTTGCAAACTCCACCTGAGTTTCTCTCTTGAAGATGGCGTCGGTGAGCGTGAAGCCGTTCATTGCTTCCCCCATTTCCTTGGCAGTTGCCCAGTACACTGGGCTGAGCATGGAAATGAGTTTCCTCATGGCTGGGCCTGAAAGAATTCCCAGAGAACATCAGGCAGCTTTAAGCTCTACATCATGCGACCCACACCCAGGAGCTGAATAGGAGGACCTAAAACTGATGTAATGCTCCAGATATAAACCAGAAGACAGAAGGTACTGGTGTGCTCGGAGGGGAAAAAAAGTGACAGAAGTGAAAAAAGCCTACCAAGGCTCCGAGGGACGTTTGTGATCTCTGCCTGTATCACTCTGGTGTCGGAGTCCGGGCTGTCCATCACCGTGGCGTTCAGGAAAGCAACCCCAAACTCAACACCGTTAATGTTGCCGACGATGCTGCCCTTGGCACGCGCAGGCCCACCTGTGCATGGGAGGGAGGGAGGGCAAAACATGGCCCAGGTGGTATGTGCTGTTGGGTATTTCAGGGGAGATTTAAGGCCAAAAAATTAAATTACTCAGACAAGAAAATTGCTGGGTCAACTGGCCAAGACATGAGAGTGCGCCGGTGAAATGAGGAGAGCCCCAGGCTGTCCCCAGAGTGCCCCTGAGTGCAGGCTGGACAGGACTCACCCGGACAGGCGTGGGTGTTGCAGCGGGCTATCTGGGAGGAGTCCCCGGGGCAGGGCCGGCCCCCGTTCAGAGGGGCTGGGCTGCTGCAGACACGCACCCGGGTCTGCTCTCCAGCCCCACAGGAGGCAGAGCACTGACTCCATGGCTGCCACTGCCCCCAGCTCCCGTCCACTGGAGAAATACAGAATGGAAAAAGCCATTTGTCAGCTGAAATGTTTCAGGCTCCGTCAGTTGTGCTTAAATTCATTCCTTCTCAAAGTAACCCACATGTTGAAGGAAGAGCTCAAAGGATGACAGAACCACCCCAGTGGGCAGGTGTGAGCCCTCTCCACAGAGTGGAGAGATTTCCATACATGGTGTCCTGCTCTGAATGAGCCCATCTCATTCTGGGGAAAATCTAACACATGAAGGGCAAAATCCTTCTCAGGTGACAGTCATTTAAAAATGGAAAGAGTGGATTATTAGACTATATGAAACCATAGAGAATTATAGAGATTTTCCTAGAACCCCAGAACAGGTTGGGTTGGAAGGCACCTTAAAGCCCATCCAGTCCCACCCCTGCTATGGACAAGGGCACCTCCCACTGTCCCAGGATGCTCCAAGCCCTGTCCCACCCTGCCCTTGGACACTCCCAGTGATGCTGGAGCACGAAGACCCTTGCGCACGCCCGGCGCCCACCCCACTGCCCCCCGGCCGGCGGGCACTCACCGGGGCAGGGGTGGGCGCCGCAGCGCTGGCTCTGCACATCGGGCCCGGGGCAGCCCCTGCCGCCGCTGGCGGGGCGCGGGTTGTCGCAGCCGCGGTACCGCCTTGCCTGGCCCCCGTTGCACGTGCGGCTGCAGGTGCTCCAGCTGCTCCAGAGGCCCCAGCTGCCATGCACTGCAACAACAGGACACGGCTGGCTTGTCAGCCTCTCTATAACACTTATTGAAAGCCAGTCAGGCTAGGAAAACCCACCTACGGTGCACTGCAACAACAAGGCACGGCTGGCTTGTCATCCTCTCTATAACACTTATTTAAAGCCAGTCAAGCAAGGAAAGCCCACCCACCGGAGAGGGACTCCTCCATCTCTTTTCCCGAAACACGAAGCGCCGGATCTAAGAAGCGATCTGTTCGACCCGCGCGTTTGTTGCGTGGTTTGCGGTTTGAGGACCCCCCTCCCATCCCGTCCCACGCGCCGGGGCTCTCACCGGGGCAGGGATCGCTGTTGCAGAACTCCACCTGGGTGTCGCTGCCCTGGCACAGGTGCCCGCCGGCCTGCGGGGCCGGGTCGGCGCAGAGGCGCGTCCTCCGCCTGCTGCCCCCGCCGCAGGACACGCCGCAGGCGCCCCAGCTGCCCCACGGCGCCCACTTCCCGTCCACTGCAGACACAGGCACAGTTACCCACTCCAGCTCCAGGAATAACATGGCAAAGCAGAGCCACCTCCAGGGAAAACCCAGCGCGGGCTGTCACGGCAACCCTGGTGACACGGGGATGCCCACAGGGGACCTGGAGGTGCTGCTGGATCAGGGGCTGGCCATGACCCACCCACGTGTGTTCGCAGCTCTGAGCCCCCCGTGCCCTGGGCTGGTCCCACAGCGTGGGCAGCGGGGCAGAGGGGGACTCTGCTCCTCTGCCCCCCAGGTGAGACTCCCCTGCAGAACTGCCACCAGCACAGCAGGGACATGGAGCTGCTGGAGAGGCCAGAGGAGACACAAGGATGGGCAGAGGATGGAGCAGCTCTGCTGGGAGAGCTGGGATTGTCCAGCCTGGAGAAGAGAAGCTTTGGGGGGACCCAACTGTGGCCTTGCAGTGCCTGGAGGGGGTCCAGGAGACCTGGAGAGGAACTTTGGATAAGAGCCTGGAAGGAGAGGGCAAGGGGAATGGCTTCCCGTTGCCAGAGGGCAGGGTTAGATGGGACATTGGAAAGGAATTCTTGGCTGGGAGGGTGCCCAGAGAAGCTGTGGCTGCCCCTGGATCCCTGCAAGTGCCCAAGGCCAGGCTGGATGGGGTTTGGATCAACCTGGGCTGGTGGGAGGTGTCCCTGCCCATGGCAGGGGGTGGTACTGGATGGGCTTTAAGGTCCCATTTTAGGATTCCAAGATTCCATGATTTCCAGGAGTGACAGAGAAAGGGATGATCTGCCTTTATAATAACCCCCAAGCCTGCCCAGAATGCTGCTCCTCTGGCTGTAGCTGCACTGCCTGAACATGGAGCCATCACCACCTTCTGCAGCTCCTTCCCAACCGCCCTGGGATTTACTGGCTCTGCAGTTTGGATGCCAATGCCCAGCACCGATGGACGTCCTCACTAAATGACCTCGGGTGGGGTGGGGCGAGGCAGCCGAGCAGGGTGGGTCTCTGATCTCCTGAGGCTCCTGATCAGTCCCAGCCCATTTGGAAGCAACAGTTTTCCTATTCACTTGTGAAGGACTCATTGAAAATGTGGAAGGATAAATTAATAACACAACTCAGGAAGAAGATAAAAAAATAAATGTTTAGGAAAGGTGTAATTTAACTGCCAAGGATTTGAATGACTGTTTTTGTGGGGGTAAAGGGAGAGAGGCAAGGACAGGAGAAGAAATCCCACGTGCAGGGTCTACAAAGGGAGGCCAAACACAGTAACAGGGGCCAGGATGGAAATTATTTCAGGTACTCCGGTTAGAACTGAGCAGGACTGGGAAGGTTTGGGAAGGGACGGTTTGGGAAGGGAAGGGATGGTTTCAGAAGGTTTGGGAAGGGAAGAGAAGGTTTGAAAAGGGAAGGTTTGGGAAGGGAAAGTTTGGGAAGGCTTGGGAAGGGAAGGTTTGGGAAGGGGAGCAGCGTGTCACCGCCGTGCCCTCTTACCTGGGCAGCGTCTCTGCTGGCACAGCTGCAGCTGGGTGTCGGGGCCATGGCACTGTGCCCCGCCGTGCGCCGGGGCGGGGCTGGTACAGAGCCTGGCCCGGCTCTGGGTGCCCTTGCCACACGTCTCGCTGCAGGGGCCCCACGGCAGCCACGGGCTCCACTCGCCATCCACTGCAAAGGCAGCCCAGCATCAGCCACCCCTCAGGAGCTGCAGCTCTTCACGGCAAGAAAGGCAACAGCAGAAAAACCCCAGAGCGCCCATAGAGAACTGACAGGACCCAGGGAAGGGCTGGAGTTAGGGCAGGGTCAGGTTGGATCTCAGGACAAGGCTCTTCCCCTAGAGGGTGGTGGGCACTGACCCAAGGCTGCCAGAGCTCCAGGACAACACTCGTAGGGACAGGGTGGGATTGTTGGGGTGTCTGCACAGGGCCAGGAGCTGGGCTGGATGGTCCCTGTGGGTCCCTCCAGCTCAGCATATCCTGTGATTCCATGAACACTTGATCAAATCCAGCGTTCCCAAGCTCCCTGAGTGGGCTGGAGGTCTGAGCAGGGCAGGGCCAGCCCGGCCAAAGCTGGCACAGAGCTCCAGGGGCCACCAATGAACCGCAGCCAGAGCTCACCCTGGTGCCAAAAGCTACAGAAATAAGACTCATGGATGGACATTTGGAATTGTGGTGGCAGCAGAGCCAGGGAAAAAGGGAAAAATCAATGCAAAGAAAATGGTACAGGAGGGAACGTGTCAGTGGTGAAGGTTCTGAATAAACCATGACCTGTCCTGCGGGGAAGGACTGATGTGACAGGAAGGAAACCTGAGCGTTCAGGTAGTTGGGAGGAAGAAGTCGCTAAAATTAAAACAACAGAGGAAAACACACAGATAAAGTAATAAATTGCTAATGATCATTATTTACATGGTTTTTAAACAGTTGGTGATTTGGGTTTGGTTTTTTTCCCCTGTTTTAACTGGCTCTGCAGAAGAGGTTTAGAGTAGTGAATGCGCTCTGGGTATCAAGTACTGGAAAACATCAAAATACAAAATGTTAAAAAAAATTAATTGCACTTTTGTGATTCCTGTTTCTGAAAACTGGTGCCACTTAAGGAATTAGTGCAGGCAGTTTTAAAACAAATAAAAAAACCCCAAGAACTTAAAATCAGCCAAGAGAATTTGGGTTTGGAGAAAGAAAGGAAGAAATATGCAAGCGAAGCCCCTGGTGCAAACACCGTGCACTGCCACTCTCTCACCTGGGCAAGGCCTGGCACTGCACGGCTCGGACTCGGCGGCGCTGCCCGGGCAGGGCTGCCCACCGTGCTGGGCAGGGGGGGCACTGCAGCTGCGGCTCCTGCTGCGGCTGCCGTGCCCACAGCTCCTGGAGCACTCCTCCCACGGCGCCCACTCCGACCAGCCGCCGGCCACTGCCCAACAGAAGCGCCCACACCTTTCATTAAACACCATTTTGGTGGCATTCACCGAAAATTCCTCTTTCTTTACACGAAAGACAAAATCGATTCTAACTGCTTAGGAAAATGAATCTGCCGTGAGGATCCTGTGACTCCCTGTGCGGGCACAACACAAGGCACACTGGAAGTATCAATTCTATCGTGGCCTTCCGGTGCTTAAACAGGGTTTATAAAATAGAGGGAAAGAGGCTTTTTAGGCGGGCAGGCTGTGACAGGACAAGGGCACAGAGTGACAGGACAAGGGAGAACAGTTTCCCACTGCCAGCGGGCAGGGTTAGATGGGATATTGGGAAGGAATTGCTGGCTGGGAGGGTGGGCAGGCCCTGGCACAGGGTGCCCAGAGAAGCTGTGGCTGCCCCTGGATCCCTGCAAGTGTCCAAGGCCAGGTTGGAGCAACCTGGGCTAGTGGGAGGTGTCCCTGCCCATGGCAGGGGGTGGCACTGGGTGGGTGTTGAGGTCCCTCCCAACCCCACCCCACCCACTCTGGGGTTCTGCCCGTGGCCAAAGGTGTACCTGGACAGGGCTGGCTGTGGCAGCTGCGCACATCGGTGTCGGGTCCGGGGCAGCTGCGGCCCCCGTTGGCAGGGAGGGGGTTGTTGCACTGGCGGACGCGCTGCTGGAGCCCCCGGCCGCAGGTGACGCTGCATGGCCGCCACTGCAGCCAGCTGGAATAGCCCCCGTGCACTGCAAGGGCAACAGCAGCTCTCGGGGCCCCGCTCCTGCTCAGCACTCCCAGAGGTGAAACTGGCACCTCCTGAGCCACCCGGCAATCCAACTCACTCCAACTCACTCTGTGTCTGCTGCCACAGAAACACCTTCCACAGCTCACAATTACTGCTTTGTGCTCTCAAAGGCTGCTCTTTAGAGGCACATTCAAAGCGTGTGCTCCGAGGAGCGGGTCTAGTTCAACATCCTGTGCTTTTTGAATGTCCCTCACTCCTTCCCACCCTTGGCCTCACCCAGTAGGACGAGTCCAATGGAATAAAACGCCACGAAACTGAATCCCCCCGACACCTCAGGCCAGGCTTAACTCAGACCCAGCGCTTATAATAAGGGCAGTGAGACCCAATATCTTATCTATAAAACGTGGCTGAGATAAAACCATGACCACATTGGGGCTCCACCAGTTTGGGGCCACCCCGTGAGATCCCACACACGTACCCTGCACGGTGAGGGGCGCCGTGGCGTGGGCGGTGCCCAGCAGGTTCCTGGCGAGGCACTGGTACTCGGCGGTGTCCTGGCGCCGCGCAGGCGCCACGCGCAGGGTCCCGTTGGGCAGCACGGTGACGCGGCCGTCGCTCAGCACGGGGTGGCCCTGCCGTGCCCACGCCACGGTGGGCGCCGGCTCCCCCCCAGCCTGGCAGTGCAGCAGTGCCACGGCACCCGCGTCCACCACGGTGCCCACGGGCTCCACGGTGAGCACTGGGGGGCCTGTGGGCACAGCACAAGGGTTGGCGCTTCCTACCCGTTTAGACTGAAATTGTTGTTCTTGCTCTCCCACTGGCAAAACGCAACCACAGAATCACAGGGTCCTTAAGGCTGGAAAAGACCTTTGGGGTCACCAAGTGCCACCTCCACCACCACGCTCGGCACTGAACCGTGTCCCCAGGTGCCACCACACAGAGACACGTTGCAGCACACACTGGGCTGGTTCAAACCGGGCACCAAAGCTGGGACTGAGGCCCGGCCATAAGAGCACAGGGTTGTCTTTACTGCTAGTATGTGTTGTTTTTCATACAACAGGAAGATTCACTAATCACGGCCAGAGGCAGCTGAGAGATAAGTAACAGACCTACCCTGCTTGGGGCTACAGTAGGAAGGGGATCTTTAGAAATTTCCCACTAGATTAAAAAAAAAAAAATCTAACATATTTCTTCATATATATTTCTGCCAAAAATAAAATATTGTCACTAAATCTGAGATTCATCTCGCATAGATTTCTTAATTTAGAAGCTGAGCCTAGTTCAATCCAGTCACAGAGACATCCTGCCTAGTTAACTAAGAGAAACAGGCCCTTTCAAAAGGTCTGAAATTGCTCTGCTTGAAGCTGGTTGCTAAAATGAGTCTCAATCTGCTTCCACACCCTTCTCTTCTTTGACCTTAATCACAGCTTAGACCAGACTCTGAAATATTCACAACGAAAGACGCCCCAAGAAGCTGAGGCTGCCCCACCCCTGGAAGTGCTGAAGGCCAGGCTGGAGCAAACCTGGTCTGATGGAAACCGTCCCCGCCCATGGCAGGGGAGGTGGTAGGTGACTTCTGAAGTCCCTTCCTACCCAAGCCCTTCCTGATGAGTCCCAACCTCCAGGGCCGTGCCCAGCCTCCCTGGGAGCTGCCCACGGCCATCGGTGGGCAGTGGGGCACGGCGTGGGGCACTGCCCACCCTCGGGCCTTACTCTGCAGGGTCAGGGTGAGGCTGCGCTCCGCCGCCCCGGCCTCGTTGGTGGCCACGCACTTGTAGTCACCAGCGTCGTCGTTCTGGGGAACAAAACAGGGCACAGCTCTCAGTGCCCCTCCTGAGAGGGGATTTTCTGTGACACAAAGTGACCAGTAACCTCATATCGGGCATGGTTTTTATAATCCTGCTCTTTATTTTCTTCAAGTCCCTAATGCTGATGATCATGTTAATTTTTTACGCTTCAATGAACTCATGAATTTTTAACCTCATTTTAAAAGACAGACAAGTTTATGGGGTAAAAAAGGGGTCTTAAACTTCGTATTAGGAATTTAAATGCTGAGATATTTGCAGAAGGAGAATGGACTTGCTGACCTGGCTTTGTAGAACCCAGGCTCTTCTAAGGTCAAAAGCAAAAGTCCCATTCAATTGGGCCTGACCAACACACCAACAATTAGTATGTAGATTGAATCCTGACAAGCAAAGAGAACTATGACCTCCTGGGTTTTTTTGGTCTCAGTAATTTGAGTTCAATTCTACCCTGAATTAAAACATTTGTTAAAGGTAAAAGCACAAGTGGATTCAGTGTGTAGCCTCACTCCTTCCAAGACCAGGTGATCTGGAGCAGTTTGACTAACTAAGCCCATGGAAGAGACTCCTGGTAAATGGAGCAGGACTCACCACGGTGCCATAGATGGCGAGGGAACCATTGACCAGCTGTTGGACCCTGTTGCTGATCTGAACTCCAACTCCTTTCTTGCTCCACTGGATGGTTGGAGTGGGATCTCCCCTGACTTCACAATTCAACATGGCATTGCCCCCCAGGGGCTCGACTCGGCTGGACGGGTAGTCCCCTTTGAACACAGGGGGCTCTGGAACACAAGAGGTGGCAGAGAAACAGCTGAGGCAAAATAAAATGCCCTTAAGGAAATTGCTGGTATGGGGCATTTGTCTCTGACTTTCTGAAGTGGGAATTTTAACCTGTTTCAGTGTTCCCCATTTAGCCATAGATGATGTATCAAATGCTAGGGGGAATGGTTTTAATCTGAGAGAAGTCAGGGTTAGATGGGATATTGGGAAGGAATTCCTGGCTGGGAAGGTGGGCAGGCCCTGGCACGGGGTGCCCAGAGAAGCTGGGGCTGCCCCTGGGTCCCTGCAAGTGTCCAAGGCCAGGTTGGACGGGGCTTGGAGCAACCTGGGCTGGTGGGAGGTGTCCCTGCCCGTGGCAGGGGGTGGCACGAGGTGAGTTTTAGGGACTCTCCCAACCCAAACCGTTCCCACTCCACTCTCCAAACAGCTGGCTGTGCCAAGTGCCCCACAGTGACCCCAACTGCTGGTGTTTTACCCACCTTTGACGTGCACAAACCCAACGGCTTTGATGGAGCCCACCACGTTCTCTGCCGTGCACACGTAGGTCCCCGAGTCGTCCTTGGAGACCCTCTCAATGAGCAGCTCACTGTGCCCATTGACATCATCGTACTGAGCTGGGGGGAGCACACGGGGAAGGGTCAGTGCCAGGACTTAGAGCTTTGTCCTGGAGCCAATTTAATTGTAGGATTGCCTAACACTGAAGATCTTCTCACACAATCACTAACATGTTTACTCCCTCTGCATTTTTCTTTTGCCCTAAACTAACTGCAGTGCTGCACGGTAGAAAACCAGCCCGGAGAGGATGGCCAGTGCTACCAGCAGGGGTTACCTGGGGTTACCCACCCGGAATGATGTTATTGTTAAAGGTCCATGTGATTTTGGGTACAGGTGTCCCAGTTGCTTTGCAGGTTAACCGGAGCTGTTCTCCCTTGGTCAAAGCCACATCCCCAGGCAGTTCAGTAAAAGCTGGCAGCACGTGAACTATCAGGGTGACCGTGTGCGTGTCCTCCCCAGCAGCGTTGGCAGCAACGCAGGTGTAAGTGCCAGAGTCTGCAGGCTGGAAGGAAACAAGTTGGGGACATTTCAGCTGTGATACATCCTGCACAACATGCCCCTTGTAATGGAAAGGGAATCTCAGAAGGTCTGGAACAAGCACTCAGCAGAAATGCTCAGCTGAGCTCTTTCACTTCTCTAAATCTGAAGGATGACCAACACTTTTTTTTGCCATTCCTGAGGCTTTACCACTACAAATTCTTCAAAGATTTTACTCCTTGGTGAAAAATGAAACTTTTATGAAGGCTTTGGAACATTATGAACAACAAATCAAAATAAAACAATGACTAATAGAGAAGTGGATCTTATCACTGCCAGACCTGCCTAGTAATAGCTTAGATTTAGGAAACTTACAACAACATTGTCCAAAATGAGGTCTCCACCTGGCACAGTCCGGTGTTTTCCCACTGTATCTGTTAACAGCATGTTGTCCTTCTTCCAGTTTATTGTTGGTGCTGGAATCCCCTCAGCCACACAGGACAGGACAGCCTGGGAGTCCTCTGTGGCCATGTACTGCTCCTCCGTGCTGCGGATCCTGGGGGGAACTGGGGAGAGGTTTATTGAGATGATTTACCTCTGTGCATTATCCCACAGGGCTGGAAAGGCAAACAACACTGCCCTGAAGAAACCACCGCCTGCATCTCCCGTATTGTCCATCTCCATCAATGCCCACAGTCCCAAACTCAAGCTGATGGCTGACCACAACGCAGTAACAATTCCTATACATCCTGGCTCCTCACTCTCCATGGGGTCACACATGTTCCCCCACAGTCCCACTTATCCCAAAACCCCATGATTGTTTGGGCAGGAAGGGACATCAAAGCCCACGCAGTGCCACCCCCTGCCATGTGTTGCTCCAAGCCCCGTCCAGCCCAGCCTTGGACACTCCCAGGGGATGGAGAGCCCCAAGGGAAGGCAGGCAGGGACGCCCTCACCATCCAGCCCGGCCTTGGACACTCCCAGGGGATGGAGAGCCCCAAGGGAAGGCAGGCAGGGACGCCCTCACCGTCCAGCCCAGCCTTGGACACTCCCAGGGGATGGAGAGCCCCAAGGGAAGGCAGGCAGGGACGCCCTCACCATGCACGGCGAGCTCGGCGCTGGAGGAGCTGGAGCCGGCGGCGTTGGTGGCCGTGCAGGTGTAGCGGCCGCTGTCCCCGGGCTGCACAAACACCACCTGCAGGGCACCGCTGCTCAGCACCCTCTGCCTCAGGGACTCCTCCACCCGCTGCCCGTCCTTGTGCCAGCTGATCTGGGGCCCAGGGGAGCCCTCGGCCTCGCACTGCAGAGTCACGGACTGGTCAGCGGGCACCACGTACTCCTTGGGGTGGGGCTTGATAACAGGAGGAACTGAAAGCAATTGAGAAATTCGTTGAAGAACTCGATGTTGTAACAAGCATGGAAGGCTTTTGTTCTCAGCAAAAATACTCCTCAAGGTGTATTTTCATCCTAAAGCAGACACAGACCTAAAGGGACTTCAGCGCCATGTCAAACACTGGGTCCCTTTCAGCTGCTCAGAGTTGTGTTTGGACCAGCAGAAAGAGTCTAAAAGATGATTTACCTTGAACTTTCAGTTTGATCTTCCCCAGAGCAGTGCCAGCTGGATTCTGGGCAACACACATGTAAGTGCCAGCATCTTCCACAGCTGCCCTGGCAATCTGCAAACCACCACTGGGAAGGACCACGAAACTGCTGCCTGAAACAAAGATAATAATAATAATAATAATAATGATAATAACAAATATAAGCAAGATAACAATAATAACAAACATAAGCAAGACCCTTCTGGTTCGGTTTTCGTTTTTAAATGGAGAGGAGGAACCCGAGTCTGAACACCCAGAAAAGAGACTGTCAGTGTCTGAGGCCCAGCAAGCAGGCTGAGTTGCAGGACGGGGGGGACACCTGAGGTGACGATGCTGATGCCCTCCTTTTGCCAGGTGATGATGGGTGGGGGTGTGCCCGTGGCCTCACAGGGCAGCACGACGGGACTGCTCACGGTGACATCCAACGCCCCCGGCTGAGCCCAGATAACCGGTGGCTCTGAGGAAAAAGGGAAGGGCAGCAGGTTTAACCTTCTGGGCTAGAGAAATACAGCAGGTAAGTAAAACTGTGGAAGTGGAGCAGGCTGAAGTCGCAGTGCTGGCAGACAGCAGAGCTGCTGTTGAGCCGCCTTACCCTGCACGTGCAGCGTGACGTGCCGGTGGGCAGTGCCGGCGGCGTTCCGGGCCACGCACGTGTATCGGCCCGCGTGGGCCAGCTGGGCAGAAGGCACCTCTACAGCTCCTGTGGCACACAGAGCATCACCACATGCAGCTGCACCTCCCACAGCGTCCCTCTGGACACGGCCACAGTGCTATTCTAAGACACTGGAGACGGGCCCTCTAGGGGTTGTTCGCGCTGGTGGAGTTAATTACCCCCTTCCCTGGGGCTCTGCAGCGCGGTACCTGAGGACAGGATTCTGTAGCCATCCCCTCTGGGAAGCAGCTTCATGCCGTCTTTGGTCCAGTGGAGCGAGGGGGCAGGAACGCCAGAGGCGGTGCAGGAAAGCACCACTGGGGACAGCTTTGTCACCAGAAGGTCTGTGGCTTCATCTGCTATGGATGGGGGCACTGGAAATGAAGATCAGGGCAAAGGTTACCTGCACATGTTCACATCTATAAATTCATGGAAATAACTCCTCTTTTGTGGGATTACCAGAGGCTTACGGATATCAGTATCATAAGGAATAAAATAAAAATCTCCTCTAAACACTGGAATGCCCTACAGAAACTCTGGGTGCCACCCACACGTAACAGCAACACCCCCCCTACCTTGAACAGTGAGCTCAACTGCCCTGTGATCTTCTCCTGCCTCGTTCGACACAGAGCACTCATAGACAGCGGTGTCATCCACAGTGGGAGAAATGAGCACCAAGGAACCTGAAGACAGAAGCCTGAACAAAGGGAAAAGAAAGCAAAAGCCACTGAAATACTTCTTCCCTTTCCAGGTAATCAGCCCAATGAATCTGCTGACCAGACAAGATGACATTGATGTAGGGGCTAGATTTTTAAAGTGCCAAAACCACCCCTGAGAACTTCAAACCCACGGTGAAAAGAGAATGTCTCTCACCTGTACGTATTCTGGTTCTGGTCAACACCAAGCAGGTGCCCATTTTTTTTCCAGCTAATTGCTGGTCTGGGAATTCCAGTGGTTTCACAAGGCAAAGTGGTTTGCACATTTACAGTAACTGTGATATTCGTCTGCCCGGGAGCAATAGTTGGAGGAACTAAGGACAAACAAAGCCTGATTATTCAGAATAATTATACATATATATATATATATGGCCACACACCTCTCTTACATCTAAACATACTGAGCTGAACTGTCTGAACACACTGACTTAATTTTTATAGAGCAAGTTGACAGTAATAAACCCACTGCACACGTAGCATGGGATGTGTCAGGTCCCTCTAATTCAAGACAAGGAATAAATAATTTCTTCCCACCAACATTTGGGTTATATTCCTAAGGCTGGGCGTTTCTTCTCTATTTTTTTTTTCCTAAACAAAACAGCTAAAAAAGGGGCCATTTAAAATGCATTTCAGAGGCGTGAAGGGCAGTTTTACCAAGGACCTGCAGGTCGACCCTCCTGCGCTCGGTGCCGGCGCTGTTGGTGGCCATGCACAGGAACCTGCCGGTGTCAGCCACCTGTGCCCAGCGGATGTGCAGGGACCCGTCCTCTGCCACGGAGTACCTGCAACAGAGCCAGAGACTGCTGCCCACTGCCCAGCCAGAGGGCAATCCTGGTAGTGCCCAGGGAAAAGATGACTCAGGAGACACAACAGATGGCCTAACACGGCGTGGGGGGGGTGGTTAATTTGGTCACGCAGTTTTCTCATTTATTGCACTTACTCTGACTTCACCCTTTCCCAGAGGAACGATGACAGAGTGATTCCACATAAATGACAGTGCATTTACAGAAAACAGCCAACCCCCTTTTTTTTTATGGTTTCTCATTTAATTTTAAAAAAAACCCTGATTAACGCTTGTGCTTTTTCTGTGAGATGTAACTGAATTCCTCAGCATTTTCTCAGTTCTAGAAAATGCCAAACTCCTTCCCTTTGAAACAGTCAGAAGACAGAAACCATTCACTATAATAAAAGTTGTTACTAGAACCTATATTAAAAGTTTTATGTATTAGAAAATACAGAATACACTCAAGTAGCTTTTGGCCTGCATGAAATTGGTTGGCTTCATCCCCAAACTCCATATATATATATATTTATTTTTTTTTCACATTTACTGCTCAACATATTTAATATTAGAGGAATTACTGTTATGTTTGCCTGTAAAAGGAGGGGCTTTTTGTCCTTAGCAATACAAGGATGAAACCTTCGGTACTGTTACTTTTCTGTAGCACAGTTTCTAGTCTAGTGGAAGGTGACTCTGCCCAGGGCAGGGGTTTGGAACAAGATGGTCTTTAAAGTCCCTTTCAAACTAAACCATTTTGTGATTCCACGATTCTGTGACATTACTGTTTCTACCATGCTGGAGATGACAGGATAAATATCAGTTCTGATCTGTGAAAACAAACTAATTTACAAGCCATAGATATCTAATTACGCCTTCTGTAGCGAACACATCCTTAAACAGCGATGAGGACCATTCATGGTGACTTCTGGACAATACCTGGTATTGTTCCCAGTGATGACAGTGCCATCCTTCCTCCAGGTGACCCTGGGGGCTGGGACACCCTGAGCAGCACACTGCAGAAGGGCAGAGCCATTGACGTGCACCACCACGCTCTGGGGAGCGCTCCGGATTGTGGGAGCCACTGCAGAGGGAAAACTGCTGGTGACACAAAGAAATAAACTCCCATTGCAATGATTGGGACTGAACACACGTAAACAGAGGTGGCAGCAGCAGGTTTGGGATCTCTGCAAAGACAGGCACGAGTTTCTCACCATTCAGGGTGCAAAAGGGGAGCAGAAAGAAAGAGTGACTGAAATGCAGGTCAGCTCTGCAAGTGACTGGGTTGGGAATCAAACAGAAATGGGGGAGAAGTTCCTTCTCATCACCAAAGTGTGAGAGCAGAAGGGTTTCTCATCAGACTAGAGGTGAGAGAATACCCAGGTTTAACAGGAACTCAGGACTGTGGCAGCACAGGACAAAACCCTGCCTTCTCCTGCTGCAGCCGCAGAGAAGCTGCCACAGGTTTCAGGTAACCTGCCAAAACTGGTGGCCAGGCGAACTGTGAACCCCTGTCCCCATGGGGCCAGCCAAATGCTTTGAGAAGAATTTCTCTGAGTCTGTCCAGCAGTATTTCTCAGCCCTGGGTCTGGGGGTTCATTCCGAGTGTATCCCGACTCCGTAGCAGGGTGATGGCCAGATGCAGCCTCCATCAGCGGGAAGCACAGACGGATGAAGAGTGAGCCACGGGGAACCCCCGGCAGGTCCTTTAGCGTGGGGACATCTGGGGACTCAGACACGAGGCCATACACATCACCCTATGGTTTAGGCATGGCTTAAGTGGATAGCAATGCTTGCTGCCTGCTGTGTGAGCTCCCGCAGGAACGCCACGCAAGGATGAAGGGGCACAGGGCTGGGGCCGTGACTTTACCATGCACTGTGAGCAGGAACTCCCTGGTCACCTCTCCTGCCACGTTCCTGGCCACACAGGTGTACCTGGCCGTGTCCCCCAGCGCCGCGTTGTTGATCTGCAGGTACCGCCCTCCCGACAGGATCCGCACCCGCGGCGTTCCCTGCGGGCACACACAGAGAGGGGCACGGTCAGGGCTCCCCCTCTGCCCTCCTGGCGAACACAGGACATGAAAGAGGGGCGCACATAGGCCAGGGACTGAAGGCACTGCTGGCTTAACTTCATTCACACCCCTGAAGGTGAGAGGGGAAACAAAGGTTTAAAAAATTATCATTGCTTTCTGGTTCTCCCTTGAAACCCTTACTGGGACCTGTGCCTGCAGGAGACAACCTTTGGGGTTATACAGCCAAAGGCCTTGGGAGTTTTTATGGAGCGGGGCAATTAACAGCAGGACTATTTTGTTATTATTACTTTTTTAACCTATGCACGCCACTGGCAAAAGGAATACAAGTTTCTCCACACTGTTCTTCCAACACTACAGTCTTGCTCAGGTGGGAGCCAGCACAGACTCAACCAGCTAAGTTCACTAGCCAGGAGTTCCCTAGCCAGCAGTTCTGGATAAGGCTCTGTATCCAGACATCCAGCAGTTCTGGATACAGGCTCTGTATCCACCTATCCAGCAGTTCTGGATACAGGCTCAGTATCCACCCATCCAGCAGTTCTGGATACAGGCTCTGTATCCACCTATCCAGCAGTTCTGGATACAGGCTCTGTATCCACCTATCCAGCAGTTCTGGATACAGGCTCTGTATCCACCCACCCAGCAGTTCTGGATACAGGCTCTGTATCCACCCACCCAGCAGTTCTGGATACAGGCTCTGTATCCACCTATCCAGCAGTTCTGGATACAGGCTCTGTATCCACCCATCCAGCAGTTCTGGATACAGGCTCTGTATCCACCTATCCAGCAGTTCTGGATACAGGCTCTGTATCCACCCATCCAGCAGTTCTGGATACAGGCTCTGTAGCCACCTATCCAGCAGTTCTGGATACAGGCTCTGTAGCCACCTATCCAGCAGTTCTGGATATAGGCTCTGTATCCACCTATCCATCCAGCAGTTCTGGATAAGGCTCCCACTCTTCCCAGTGACTCCACAGGCCCTGCCACGAGGGCAGTTCACTCCAAGCTGTCTTACCACAAGGACTGACAGCAACAGCAGCTCCAAGTGCTCAAAGACTTGACTGGATAAAATCCAGTAGAAAAAAGGAGCAGGAATTCAAGCTTTTCCACTATGTCCTACCCAACCCTTGGATGGAACTGAAAGCTGACATTCCCATCTACTCTTCTGGCTAAAGGATGTGAGAAGAGCACTACAGGGAGGTGAAACTCCTCTGGTTCCCACTGGCACCCTGGAACAGGGTCCTACACCAGCCACCAGCTCCAAGTCTACAGTGCAGGACATCCAGCAGGGCTGGAACCTCTCAGGTGACACGAGTGGATTAGAGACAGATTTTAGGTAGTCACAGGGGTGTCCTGTTGAGAACACAGCCTGTGTGATGGTTTCTAAACACAGAAGCATACAGATGACAGAAGACAGGGGGTGAAGCTATGATTTCATCCTTACGGTCTACTCAAAGTATGTCAGAAAACCCATCTTGGAAAAAATACAAATTCAGCAAGATAAAAAAACCCAGACTGGGTCCAGAGGCTCCTGCTTCCATCTTTTCTTAATGTGCGTCTCCAAATCAATGAAGAGTGCCAGGGCTCTAAAGCTGCTGGAAGCCAGATCTTCCCCCAGTTCTGCTGCCACAAGAGGTGATGCTGCACAACTCCATCATTCAGGATGCAGAAGGGGACTAGATCAGACCCCATACTAGACCTTAGAATCTGCCCAGTGGAAGACAACAAAACCAGGAGGAACGACACTCTCCACCACAAGGCTGTTTCCCAAAAAGCAGTGAGGATTTAAATGGCAATAATACTGCAGGCTGAGGACCTGACCTTCCCCGGTCCTCTCTTGTCCCCGTGAAACCTCAACCCTTCCAGGTTAAGGGGGCGACATGTCAACAAGCACATCCCTTCCCACATCCAAGGGCACCCCTTTCCCAGCTGCTCAGTATCACGAGGCTGCTGCACTTCTATGAGGCTGAGAAAGCACCCAGGCATTGGGAAGGACACAGATGTTCTCCTGCTCTCTGAGTGTGCCTTGACATGGACTCAAGGGTGGGCAGAGAAGCTGTGGCTGCCCCTGGAGCCCTGGAAGTGTCCAAGGCCAGGTTGGATGGGGCTTGGAGCCACCTGGCCTGGTGGGAGGTGTCCCTGCCCATGGCAGGGGGTGGCACTGCGTGGACTTCAAGGTCCCTAGAAGCCTCGGCTCTCACATACCAACAAGAATTCACAAGGCAAGAGGAGAGCTCACATTCCAGAGCCAATTCCCAGGCTCCCAGCTCAGCCCCTACGGTTACCACAACCTTCCTCTCATGCTTGGATCTCCGGTGAATATTTAAGAGCGGCTGCTTTTCATGGTTTGTTTTCATTAAGCACTGCCTTTAAAACATGAGCATTCCAATGAGGACTAAGGCAAAAAGTACTCATATATTTAATTTCCAAGCCTCGCCCAACCTTGTTTTCAGAAAACCCCCCACTATCCCATTAAAGAATTAACTGTTCAGAAGCAGAACGTTTCTGTGGGGAATGTTTCTAGCTGGTTCTTGGGCTATATTCCAGACCATAGTCTCTAGCAGCACTTCGTAAAATGTATTCACCCACCACGTTCTCACTTCTTCCAGCAATATTTAATTCTTCTAAATTTACACTGGAGGAAGAGTCTGAGGAGTGGCACATCAGAAGGAAAGCTAACAGGGAGAAATTTGCCTGGAGATTTAGTGATGGATCACAATCTGTAAGCTGAATCTGCTTCCTCCTTACTAAAGAATAAAGATCAAGTGAGGGAAAACTATCACAGAAGTTCAACCAGTAACTGAACTTCAGTTGAAGGGCACCTGTTTTGTGAGTGATCCCAAAGACGGGAAGCAAAAAAAACCTTTCTGCATAAACCATCCTCATCTTGCTAATTGTTTCCCCAGCAGCAAAGACTGGCACTGGGGGATTCTGAGCTGAAAAGGTGTGTTCAATACACAGCTGTGCTGGGGATGGGGTTGAGAGAACTTCAGTTGCTCCCTAAATGCCACTCGGGTCGGAGGATGCACAATATAGCCAAAGGAAACACAGAGCGCAGTCTTTTCTCAGCTACCTTGCCTGGGAAGCCATTCAGGGGTATACCGAAGGCTTCTAGCATTGCTCAGAGCATCCAGGAGGAGCAAGGGATCCCCCTAAAGGAAAAAAGAACAAGTCACAGCGGGGTGGCCACCCCACGGGCGGGCTGGCTTCGCTCGGGGCTAACTGCGGGCGGGCTGGGGCTACTCAGCAATCTGGGGCTGCGCCGAGGGGACGGGTGAGCGGAGCAAGAACCCTGGGAACAACCACGGGGGGCAGAGAAGGGAGCCCCTGTTACCTCCAAGGGCGCTCCGTCCTTGAGCCAGGAGATGGTGGCAGGGGGCACGGCGTCCGACCGGCACTCCAGAGCGGCCTGTCCGTTCTGCAGCACCGTCACGTCCTGGGGCACGTCCGCGCCGGCGATGTTGGGCGGAACTGAAACGCAGAACGGCAGAACGGCCACGCACGTGAGCCCCCAGGAGAGCTCCTTGGCGAAGGTTCCCAACGCGCTTCGGAAGTTTGAAATGAACGCAAAGCCTCGGTGTCGTTAATTATCTCTGTGCTAAATGTAGCGGTGTATGTCACATCCCTTTTCAATAAGCACGATAAACTCAATCCAACAATGAGTTAAAGGTATTCAAAAGTAAGACTTGGGATCCTAACGGGACTCAGATGAAACTCTTCCTTCTAACTGTGTGTTACTTTCATCCTTATTCAGAACCCCTAGCTGTGATCAACGGTGCAGTGTCACAGAACACCTCATCTCCAGGGACGTGTCCTTGTTACATGAGGTGCTGGTCCATGCCCTGGCAGTTCACACCTGGAAGGAATGGCTGTTTTTCCTAAACAGAACTTACCATGCACTCGTACTAAATATTCCTTATCAGCATCTCCTGCTGGGCTGGATGCCAAACACGTGTATCTTCCCGTGTCCTCCACCTAGAAACAGGAACCACTTCAGGAGAAACCTCGGGATAAGGGGAAAACTCAGCAACACCAGGAAATACAAACACGGCAACAGCACGTAACAGGCAGCACGTGAACACAAACACAACAGGAAAGGAATGCCTGGAAAGAAATTAAGTTCTTGAATACTTGGTTATTTTACCACGGTGGGGCTGTTCAGTGATGGCTCAGGAGTTGCAAGAATCTCTGGGGATAATGTGCCTCCAGCAATAAAGATGGAACTGGTTATGGGATCTGTCTAGGAAGGGTCAGCTTTGGGTACTGAGGAAATGCTTCTGAGCACACACAGTCATTAATGCCTTACGGTTTCTCACTCCTGGGAACTCCTCATTGTAAAGCCAAGAAGGGTTTGTTTTAGAAACAAATCAATCCCAAGCTCTCTCCCACTTGTGTTTTGGGAACTTCGCCTGCCTGTCCACAGTTGGACACAGCCTTAGTTTAAAGCTGAAGGTTTCTAAAAGGTTGTTTCCCCTGCGCTCTTTTATTGTACAAATTAATCTGAAAGTCTTTCTACCGTATTTATTTTTTTTCCTAACCTGCACCCAGGAGGCTGGAAATGCAGTTTTTCTCTGTCTTCCACGTGTGAGAAGCAAATGGATTTAGGAAAATCCAAGCTAGTGGGAAGAGAAGAAAGGCTGAGGAGGAACTCTAAAGAGCAAAAGAAGAAAAGTAAGAGATAGTAACAAGAGTCAAATAGAAAATCAACAAGAACAGATCACAGACAGATGAAAATCAGAAATAACCCCAGCAAAAGATCAGGCCCAGCACTGACTGCTTTGTAACAAGAGGCACCCAATAAATAATTATGGAACTCTGAAGAGAACATGAAAGAAAAAGGCTCAGAGGAGGCAGAAGTGCTTGGGCACTCTGATCCCAGAACATTACTGTGTGTTCTGGATGGGAAACCCCAAGGCAAGGCTTGCAAAATATACTCTCCAATGGCAAATGCAGGTGGGGGACTTCCTAGCAGGTTTTGAGGACATCTCTAGGACGGCCTTGTTTAGGGAATGCAGAACTGAGCCTGTCTCAAACCAAACACTCCACCTGAGCACTGGTTATTCTCAGGGCTTCTCTCAGCATGTGAATATTGTCAGTCTGCAGCAGTGGGCGCCCATCCTTCATCCAGGAGATTTTGGGCACTGGAGTGCCAGAGGAGACGCAGGCAAGTTCAAGTGGGTTGTTCACGATGACAGAGAGCTCTTCTGGTTCCTCTGAACCATTGATGTGAGGTGGCTCTGGGGAGGGAAGAACACCTGAGTCCTTTAACCTGACTGGGAAAGCCTGTGAGACATCATTCACAGCCCTGGGGGTGCAGTTTGCAGAATTAATCTGTATTATATGATTTTGAACTGTATCATGAACTCACGAAGTAACTCAGCTGATTTCCACCTGCCTCTGCCTGTTAATTTGCATATTCTATAATTATTTGTCAGCAAATGTTTTCCAAATCACCGGTAAAATACATTTTGCAATTCCAGAGAATGTATTTATTAGCCCCTCAACTGTTGTACTTTCAGCTGTGCATCTTCCTGTCAAGCTCAATTTCTGCTAACCAAAATTATTAACTTATAGCATATAGCTGTATTAATTATAGCATACTGCAGTACTTGGGAAATATATATATACTATATTACACATTCACATATCTTCAGGTGTCTTTCATTCCTTCATTTACCTCATTCATCAATTATTGAAAAGGCCAGGTTGGACGGGGCTTGGAGCACCCTGGGCCAGTGGAAGGTGTCCCTGTCCATGGCAGGGGGTGACACTGGATGGGCTCTGAGGTCCCTTCCCACCAAATCATTCTCTGAATAGAACAGATGGATTCTAGAGGGTCTATAAAAACCCTCTTTATCCGTGGAGATCTTTTTCAACTGGATTACAGTTTTGCCCCGGGGGGCTGGCACTCACCCAGGACGCTGAGGACGAAGTGCCTGCTGACCTCCCCGGCGGCGTTGGAGGCCACGCAGGTGTAGGTGCCCGCGTGCCTGGGCTGCGCTCCGGCCAGGCGAAGGACCGTGCCCTGGTGGCTGGAGGTCAGCTGTGCCCCCAGGGCCAGGGGCTGGCCGTCCTTGAGCCAGGCTATGCTGGGGACAGGGGTGCCCGTGGTGACACACTCCATGGTGGTGGCACTGCCCCGCAGCACCGGCACCTCCTCCGTGGCCCCTGCCTTGTCCAGCGCTGGCGGCACTGCCAGGGAACCACAGCAGGGTCACACTGATGCCCAAAGACTTTACATATTTGTGTATATGTATATATTTTTGTATATCTGTATATTTTGTACAGCTTCTCATATTTGAAGCAGCAACCAGCAGTTTCCACCTCTGTGCTGCATTCCTGAATGTCTGAGTTAAGGGTAAGAGAGCCACTAGAACATTTCATTTGGGACTCATCTACCAGGACTGGAGTAACAACACATATTGTAGTCAAAATAACACAGAAGACCCATGAAGTTTGGAGAACTTCCTCCAACCAGGGAATGTGACGTGAAGAAGATGATGGTGAAGAAGTAAAGGGGTCCTGAGACCCTCGACTCAATTCTAGGAAGGCAGACCCGAGGAAGGTTCTGGGGGTGGCACCAAGGTGGGACGAGGGTGGGCAGTCCTTGGGTTGGATGTAACCTTTAGTTACGGTAATTAAGCAGGGTTATAAAAACAGGAATCACCCCTATGCTGCACGCAGGTCAATATACTTTTGGAACTTGAACAGCTTTTCAGTAAAGCACTCCTCTCTACTTTACCCCAATGAAATTGCCTCTAAAGTTTTTTCCTCATTTTAGGTAACACCACAGAGCACAGCACAGAGGGCAGAGCAAACAGCTGGCACGAAGCCACCCCTCTGTATTCCCCCACTTGCAATCACGTGCTAAAATTCCCTTAGGAATTGTATCTTACTCCTCTTTCTAAAGCACTTGTGACGTGTCATGGGGGTTGGAACTAGAGGAGCTCCGAGGTCCCTTCCAATCCAAACCACTCTGTGATTCTGGGTGACAGTTCAAGTCAGGACTCTCCTAGCGTTAAAACAGTTTCCATTTCAAAAAAACTCCAACCCACTGAAAAGTCAACATTTCCCTAGTGATTACCTCTTATGGCTGTCTGCACCACGGTGTGGGTGAGAAAGAAAACTGCACAGCAGGTTTACAAAATTCACAAATGAGATTCCTCACATAAAGCTCTTCAGGGAAACTCACCGAAAACCTGCAAGTTGTAATGTTTGCTCTCCACTCCAGCCCTGTTGGATGCTACACAAGTGTACACACCAGTGTCAGAGGTCTGCACTCGGGCAAGCCTGAGGGGAAAAGCACTTTAATTAAACAAGCTGTAAATGGAACACGTGGAACCCACTATCTTTATTATGGTGTGGTTTAGACCAAACTTCTCTTTTGTTTCCAAAAACACAAGCAGGATTATGCTGATACAGCAACAAAAAAGAACAGAAAACTCAGCCAGGCAAAAAGAGATGCAAACCAACCTGAGGACCTGGCCAGCTGAGAGCAGCCTGACCTGGGAGGAGACAGACAGGGGGAGGCCATTCTTCAGCCAGTGCAGCTCTGGCCGGGGGGACCCAGTAGCAGCACATTCAATATTCAGGGAGGTGTCCACCAGGGCAGTGAGCTCCTCGGCCTCATCTTTACTGCTGGCTATTGCTGGAGGCACTGCATTTTGTAAAGGTTGAAAAAGATGATGTTCAACAGGCTCCTAAAATCATTGCAGAGGTGTCACCTTGCAGGAAACCCTGCACCTACAGCCCCAAGGCCATCCCAGCAAGAAGATCCTCATTTTTAATAGAGTAAATCCACTCACGATAACGTGGTGCACTAGTAAATTACCCATTTACATATTTAAAATCAGATGCACTGTAGAATGACAGTAGAATCCTCTCTCTGGTTTGTCAGGCTGTGGCAAACGAGGGAGTTCAGAGCTGGGAGCTCTTGGGGAGAGAACGACAGTACAGGGAGGGCCAGCCTTGAGGGACAGGAAGGACCTGGCACTCCAACCTATGCCCTTCAATACATCTTAAAGTGAAGCTACACAGGAGGAAATTTCATTTATTAACAACTAGTTTTATCTGCTGGCTTCATTTTTAAATAGAGGAAGTTTCAAGATGCCTATTCTGGCTGATTATACACCACACCTTTGGGGGCTTTTTAGGTTTTATAGGTGAGTTTTTGGGTTTACAGTTAGTTTTTTAGCCCCAAACCATGTTCTTGGGGGTTCACTATATAAAGAAGGCCCAGCCACAAGTACCTCCAATCTCTGGCTCACTCAAGTCCCCATCACACACATGACAGTCGTGTCGGCAAGACCATTTAAGTTGGTTATTGCTTGAATTTCTATCAATACAATCTGAACCAAAAACTCCCTGCTGTCGTGCAGAGCCATTCTCACCCAGAAAGATGTGATGTGGCCATTCAGGATTGTTACTCATCTCATTATCCGCTCACACCTGTATTCCCATTAGTGCTGTCTGGGTGAGGGGACCCACGCCCGCCCCGCTGTGACATCCTGCCCTCTCCACTCCACTCGCTGCACTTCAGAGACTTATCTTTCACTAATTAAAATACCCACTCCCTACGCTGCTAAACAGTAACACTCACTATCTTTTGGATGTCTAACAGCGTGAGAGACTTTCCTCCCACACTGCATCCCCCTTCTTTGAAACTCCCAGAGCCCTGAATTATTATTTCCCTGCACACCACTCCGCTTTTAGCTGCTGTACTTTGACTGGAATCAGGGGGAGATACACTTGGGGCCGATTTCCTATTATATTACTATTTTTATTGTATTAGTTTATCCTTCTCCACGAGAATTCCAAAATCGCCACGAGCAGAATTCCTCTGTTAGGAAACCCACCAAAGGAATTCCTCCCTGTTTATCCCAGGACACATTCACCAGCGATTCCAATCCTTCTGTCCCCGACAGAACAGCCCGCGGAACGCGCCGCGGGATCTACGGTTGGGAACAGGCGCACGCTGCGGACAGGCATCCCTTGGTGGTTCCTCCCTCCCTTGGGATTCTGCCCCAGGTTTCACACCCACATCTGGGGGGCGCTCACCGTGCACGCTGAGGTGGAAGATCCTGTCCTCCTCTCCGGCGGCGTTCGTGGCCACGCACGTGTATTTCCCCGCATCGGAGCCGCGAGCGCTGGAGATGTTTAACGCGCTGCCGTCCGGAGTCGCCCTGCGAGGAGCACCACAAAGCACAGGGAGTTGTGTTCCTCAGAGCTGGCAAAGGACAGCAAAACAACCACCTCTGTGCTCCCGGGACTCTGGAGGGAGAACCACCGTGCTCTGCAAAATATTGTTGTTAGAGACAGGAGAGGAAGATTTGTCCTGTTGAACTTTGGTTTAGGATTCAGTTCCACACAGGTTTTTGAAGGCCCCGTAATGAAAAGCATCAAGCGAAAAGTTTCCATGCCTCAGATCTTTCTCTTCCAAAGGAACTTACTGACCTTAATACAATTCCAGGAAGCTGATAAACTTTAATGGAATTTATTAGCTGAGAAAGAAGTAAGTGTCATATACTTATCTCTGTTTAAACAAAAAAGAAAAAGAAAAAAATCAAAGTACTAACAAACTATGCAAGATCTACAGAAGTTAAAGAGGAAGATGATGTCCTTAACCTGGCTAAGCTCCAACTCAGGCCCTCCTCCCACTCCCTCACAGGGCCCTCCTTTATTCTCTCTCTCTTAAGGCCCTCTGAGTTATAAAATGATAAAAAAGAAAGCAGTGCCTGCTTATTTTTGCTTGCCTTATTCTTTGCAGATCATCGCCGGCAACAGCTTTCCCGTCCTTCAGCCAGCGCAGGTGGGGCGTGGGCACCCCGTGGGCACTGCAGAGCAGCTGCACGTCCTGCCCCAGCACGACACCCACCTCGCTGGGCACCTCGGAGCCGGCGATGACAGGGGGAGCTGCCAGGGCACAGGGTGGGGACGGGCACTCAGCACAGGGAGCACAACCGCAGCTGAAACAGCCCCACCGCGGCAGCTCCGGCGCCAGCACATGGGGCAGCACCTCCAACAGACTCTGGGCACTGGCACGGGGTGCCCACACAAGCTGTGGCTGCCCCCGGATCCCTGGAAGTGTCCAAGGCCAGGTTGGTTGGAGCGTGGAGCAACCTGGGCTGGTGGGTGGCACTGGATGATCTTTAATGTCCCTTCTGTGATCAAGACCATCATAGTCCCATTAATAGCCACACGCTCATTCCAACCCAATCACAGCCATTTCTAGCCCATCCTTTGGTAAGTTTTGAGCATTTCCAACAATTTCAGTCACATTTACAGCTTGATATTCAATTCCTAAACTTGGGGAATACCTGACAGGCAGGGGTACCCCAGCCCAACCAGTGGGGAGGAGTCACTGGGAACAGAGGGAAACACAGTCCTTGCAGCCCAAGGGTGACATGCAGTGAGGCAGGAGGCAATTCCATAACAAATAAGGGGTTGCCATTGGAGCCAGGGGGGCAGAAAAGTATTCCTAAAGAAATTCTGCCAGTGTGGCTCTGCTTACTCCTCCCTTTTGCTACGGCAAGAGAGGCAACGGGTGTCACTGCTCCTGAACCCATCAGGGCTGCTCCAGAGCTCAGCAGGAGCAAGTGATGCCTTAGCACTTTATGCATTTGTATATATGTATATATTTTTGTATATTTTAGAATTTTATATAGTTGTACAGCTTCTCATATTTGAAGCAGCAACCAGCAATTTCCACCTCTGTGCTGCGTTCCTGAATGTCTGAGTTAAGGGTAAGAGAGCCACTAGAACATTTCATTTGGGACTCATCTACCAGGACTGGAGTAACAACACATATTATAGTCAGAATAACATAGAAGACCCATGAAGTTTGGAAAACTTCCTCCAACCAGGGAATGTGATGTGAAGATGATGGTGAAGAAGTAAAGGGGTCCTGAGACCCTCGACTCAATTCTAGGAAGGCAGACCCGAGGGAGGTTCTGGGGGTGGCACCAAGGTGGGATGAGGCTTGGCAGTCCTTGGGTTGGATGTAACCTTTAGTTACGGTAATTAAGGAGCGTTATAAAAACAGGAATCACCCCTATGCTGCACGCCGGTCAATATACTTTTGGAACTTGAACAGCTTTTCAGTAAAGCACTCCTCTCTACTTTACCCCAATGAAATTGCCTCTAAAGCTTTTTCCTCATTTTAGGCAACAGAAGGACGTGACCAGGAGCAAACACACACAGCCTGCACCATTGCATTCAAGCTCCACAGTCAGAAGTCAAGAATATTCTTTTCCATGGAAATTTCTAACAGTATAATCCTCTCACCATTTCCCTGCCCAGCCACAGATCACACGGGCTGAATTCTCCACTTGTTCACATTATTTTGGTGCTCCTGGTACAGACACCATGTCCCACTCACTCGGATTTTATCCAGTTCTGCACCCTCCCCCCTCACCTTGGATGGAAAGCACGTAGGTTTTCTGAGCTTCTCCCTCCACGTTGGAGACAACACACGTGTAGGTGCCACTGTCCAGGAGCTGAGCGTGTGCGATCCGGAGTTTGCTTCCACCAGACAAAATATGAACTTCCAGAGAATCCGAGTTTTCTGGAAACACGTAAACAAGTGGTCATTGCAAACCAGGCCACGGGGAGAAAACGCCTCTTTGGGGAGAAATTCCTTCATCAGAATTTCAAAGCAAACATTGCAATCGGTTACCAGAATGATCTGTGCAGAGACAGAGGAGGAAGAAACAACCAAGAGACAGCAAATAGCACAGTGGTGCCTAAAGGAGTAAAAAGCACCAGAGAATGTTACCTATTGGTTTTCCATCCTTAAGCCACACTAATGTTGGTGGGGGAATCCCAGCAGCATCACACACAAGGGTGACAGGATTACTGATGGACTCACTGACTGACTCTTGCTCAGGGCCTTCAATGCTTGGAGGCACTGTGAATTCAACAGAGGCAACGGGGATGGCTTGGTTACCAAACATAAACTGGTTTTGACATCTCTAATCCACAAACTCCAGGGGTTTGTAATAACTGCTGTGGATAATGCAGACAGTGCTCACCATAAACATTAAGATGGAAATTTTTATCATCTCGTCCCGCAATATTTATGGCTTTGCACACGTATTGCCCTGTGTCAGAAACCTGAAACAAAAAGATATTAATGAAGAAATCATTACGGAGTCTTATTTTAATGCTACGTTTTAGAGACACGAACACCCTCCTGCGCTTCTGCCAACTCAAGGTCCTTCCTACAGAAAGAAAGGCCTCCAGGAAACACACCTTCTATGTACAGTGAGTAAAACACACGGATGAAGATGCAGGCAGCGCAGCCTCCCCCCAGCCCACTTACCTGGGCAGCCTTGATGCGCAGCGTCTGCCCGTCGGCCGGGATCTCCACGTGGGCAGAGCCCGGGATGGGCAGCCTGTTCTTGTACCAGGTGATGACCGGGGCGGGGATGGCGTTGGACTCGCACTCCAGCGCCACCGGGGCGCCCACCCGCACGCTCAGCGCCGTCACCGAGGCTCCGCCGGGGGCTTTGATGCTGGGGGGCACTGCGGGGAGAGGCCCCGAGTTATTGCTGCCTTTGCTTCGTTGAAACGACCCAATAAAACCCATAAACCTCCCCCCACGTTATCCAAGCAATGGGTATCGTGTCAGAAAAGGGCAAAAAACAAACCGAGGACGGTCAGGAAACTCTTCTTCTGACTTTCCCCGGCTTGGTTCCGGGCAATGCAAGTGTATTCCCCATCATCGGGTAGTCTGGCCCGGGGAATCTGCAGCATCCGAGCACCTGAAGCAAAGAGAGAGGGCTGGAGCTCAATTCAGTGGGGATGGCGTTCATTCCAAACGCTGTTTTCAAAGTGCAGGTCCAACAGTTTGAGCTCCATGAACCAGTGGCCATGGGCCTCAGCAAGACAAAGCAGCCAGAAGTTCATAGAATCATAGAATTGATTGGGTTGGAATAGACCTCCGAGATCATCAAGTCCAACCTCTGGTCCAACTCCAGTCACTTTACCAGATCATGGCACTCAGTGCCACGTTCAATCTCAGTTTAAAAACCTCCAGGGACGGTGAATCCACCCCCTCTCTGGGCAGGCCATTCCAATGCCTGATTGCTCTCTCTGTAAAGGATTTTCTTCTAATATCCAACTTAAACTTCCCCTGGCAGAGCTGAAGCCCGTGCCCCCTTGTCCTATTGCTGAGTGCCTGGGAGAAGAGACCAACCCCCACCTGGCTATAACCTCCCTTCAGGGAGTTATAGAGTTGAGCCCAAAGGCTGCAGAAATAGCTGAGATTCCTCACCAGGCACAATGAAAGTGTCAGAATTTGAACGGAGAGGTTTTCCGTTCTTGAGCCAGCTGAGATCAGGAGGTGGAAAGCCCGTGACGTCGCAAGTCAGAGAGATGAAATTATTCACCACCACGGTCAGATTCTCTGGGTTAGCACCAACAACACTTGGAGGAACTGCAGAGAGAAATACACATTAATAGTACCTACCACCACAACAGCAAAGGTTTACTAAAATAAAGCTCAATTGCTGGGTTTCATGAGAGGTCTGAGTCACAAAAATCTTACACACGCTATGAATGCATCCACTGAAATACCAACCTAAAGATCATTCCTTGCTCCTGTAATTCACAAAAATGCCCATTATTTCACTTGCAGCCCTCCTGTGTGCCCGTCAGACACGGGCTGTGAGAGGCTTTTTAAATCAAGAATATTTTGACATGTGACCTTTCTGTGAGAACGACTTAAAATGAAATAGCTGTAAATCTCTCCCTTTTAATAACCCCCACGTTTTAGTTGCCATGTTTTTGCAGTGGGGATATATAAAACACTTAAGAGGAAAGCAAAAGCAAGTTCTTGGCTCTGCAGGGCGGAAAAATCATTCCAAAGAACACACGGAAACCTCCTCTTCAAAGACAGAAATGCTGAAGTATTTTGGCTCAGGTCCACCCAAAATTCTCCAGCTGTTTGCTGTCACTTGAGTGACACAAACGACTCATTAAGGCAAGTTTATGGCTCCTCTGGGCACTGCAGAAACAAGGAGTCCATGTAAATGGGGGAATTCGGTCCATATTTTTTCAGCTTGGAACAACTGAAGGATATTTCCCTGATAAAGAGCATAAAATGGTTTGCTGGAGTGAGCAGAGAATTCTGATCGGATGACATTTGATAGTTATTTATATTTATTTACTTTTACAGTTCCTTTCCAACAGATGTGATTATTGGCAGCGGATAATTCAATATACAGGGCCAAATCCCAGCTGTCTTTAATGTAACTTGCTTAAACAGTGGGTGATTTCCATTTCTTCAGCAAAGAGCACCCACAGACGCACCACGAGTCATCTGCACATGCAAATGGCTTTCTGTGTGCCTACAGGTGCAGTGATGGGCTCAGCTACAGCACTCAGGAGGAAAATGACCTGTTTATTCGATATTAAGGACAGAGGTTGAGATTTTAAAACCAGGTGCTTATTTTCAATGTTTTAAAATGTTTACTATCAGTTTTCTCACTCACATTGGAGACCAGAAGTGATTTTTGCCACCTCTTAAAGAGCATCACCTTTAATATCTTATTGACATTGATGAAAGCAGTTCCATCGGACACACACAAAAATGCTGGAAATGAGCCCTTTCTTTTTGACACTGACAAGACACAGCTCACGCTGCTTAGTGATAATGCATTTCCCTCAGTGCTTCACCCTGTGTGGTCCTTTCCTGAACAGCCACACTCTAATTTTTCAAATTAAATTCCATTAAGAATAATAGACCTAAATTGGTAATACTGTTGAGTTCGTATTGAAGCTCCAAGCAAATATTTCTCTTAAGAGAACAGGATTAGACTACGGTCACTATAAACAGATATTTTTAAAGATAAGAAGTTTAAGTTAAAACACAAATGTCACAAAAGGCAAGATATTTTGATTTAAAAGCCAAACTCACACATTGGAAAATTTGGACAGAGTCCACTGAAAGAAAATAACTCCTCAGAGAACGACTCCAGGGTAAATTCTTCCCATGACAACACTATCTTTGGCTAATTGGATCACCGAGTAGAAAAACGGGCTATAACTTGGTGCCCTTTAGTATGTCATTTTGCTGCATGTGTGAATGAGAAAAATGGAATTAATGTGTATGGAAGAACCTGAATCCCCCCATTGCTGGGATGCTGCTCCTGCATTTTAGTGAGCATTTTAGGACAGCATTTGTTTTCTCTCCAGACTGGGCTGCGGCAGCTCAGCCAGTGCCAAAGGACACCAGGGAAAGGGCTGGGATACAGCTCTGCAAATCCTACTGTAAAGATGGAGCTGCCAGTATTCCTTGGCAGGTTAAAACATGGAATGGTGCCGAGGAACTGGTGAGAATAATGCTCCTTTGCTCCTTAATTCAGGATGGAAAGCTTGAGGGGAAGGAGAGTGGGCAGAAATGAAAGGAGAAGTTTGGATTTCCTTTGAAATATCAATTAGAGATGTCCCGATTTTCTGAAGCTACCAGGCGAGGGAAGGGAAGGTGGTGGAGACATTTGTTTTATAAAAAATGTCCTAATTTCTTGATTGCATTTGGTTTAGACTTCTGATGCTCAAGGCCAAAACTCATTTGAGCTCTAACTCCACAACAAAACCAAAAATAGAGAACAGAAAGGAACCTCAAAGGGCACATTTCTAAAAAGCAACCAAAATCTTACCATGAACATTCAGGTTAAAATACTTCTTGGCACTTCCAGCTACGTTTTCTGCAATGCAGATGTACCTGCCAGTATCTGTTATTTGGGAATTCAAAATCTAAGGGGGAAAAAAAGAGAACATCTGGTTGTGGAGCTAGCAGAGAGACAACGCTGTCAAAGGATCAAGTGGGAAGGATTAAGCCCAGCTCTTTAACTGCTTGGATAGTTTTATGCAGTGTCACATTGATAGGAAGGGGAAGTTCTTCAGAATACAGTTTTTCTCCACAAAAGTCAGTATTATCACAAGCCAAGTGATTTCCCTGATGGGGTTCACAGCATGACCCCACAAAACAGTGGAGTTTCAGGGAAATCCCATGGGAATGAGAAGAAGTACCCAAAGTCCAGGACCAAGGGGACAAAATCCCCTTATCTTTGCAGCCCCTTGCAGGAGAAAAACAAGACTGTACATATGTGGATGGGCAGTTTTTCACTACAAGCTACCTGTAACCTCCTTCCACTGGACAAGAACGTGTGTTTGCCATCTTCTGGCAGGAGCTGGCCATCCTTCTGCCAGGTGATGCTCGGAGAAGGGCTCCCACTGGGAATGCAGTCCATGGCTGCGACCCTGCTCGCCAGCACCGTCACCTCCTCGGGCACGTCCCCATCGGCGCCGCTGATGGACGGGGGAACTGCAGAGAGACACAATGCAGGCACTCAGCACCTCTCAGGGGTGCTCTTTGAACAAGGCTGGGTTTTAGAAGGCAGTAGTGGACCCTCCAGTGAAGTCAGAGAAAGGTAAAGACATCCCAAGAGCAGTTCAGCCGGAAACTGGCTCGGTGTAACTCAAAGGGCTGCAGCAGAACTGCATTTATTCGCAGAAGGCAGAGAGAAGAAGAGCTGAAAACTCATTTTCCAGTTAGCCCATCGTGTTCTTTGCCATCAAAATAAAAGTTGATTCCCAAGGCATGACCCCTTCATACCACTAAATCAGTATTTTCAGTGGTGTACACAGCAAGAGAGGCAAAGTGTTCCCCAAGGCCCAAACCCCGAGTGCATCAACAGACCAAACAGATGGTCAAAAGGGTTGTGCAGGCACTCATCTCAATCTTCAGTGCCCTGAAGGCTTTGGGAGTTCTGCAGGAATTTTAGACAATGATGACCAAAACAAGGAGACAAAAGCCTTGGTGAGAATTTTCAGTGGGAGGTGGAACACAAGACACCAAGATAAGACCTGGATTTGTACCCACACTTTTCTTACTGGTGAAGGGTGAGAGGGGCAATGGAGTTCCTGTAACAGTAACAACCTGCAGACATTCTGAACATTAAGACTTTTCACACGATTCTGTACAGTTCTACAACTCCCAGCACCCTAAACACGTTAGTTTAGTAGTTACAGATAGGCAGAACTTCCAGCCTTTCAATTAAATAGTTTACAGATAGGCAGAACTTCCAGCCTTTCAAAGCATGAAGCACCCTCGGGTCGTAGGGTTTCCTTGGCATGCACAGAAGCCCGTTTTGCCCTGAAGGGGAAGGGGAAGGGGGGAGCTCACAGAGCACGTGGACATGGTAGTGGATGGAGTCCTGCCCGGCCTCGTTCTGCGCCACACACGAGTAGGTCCCAGCGTCAGCGGGCAGGGCACGCGGCACCTGCAGCGTCCGGCCCCCTGCAAGAGGCACAAGAAGGCATCACCCTGCTGCCACTGCCCTTCTTTACCCCACTATCCCAAACCAGCCCTGCACAGCACGACTCCCACCACCACAGGAAGCTCTCCCCCTTTCCTACAGGAGGTTTACTAGGAGCTCAGGGCCATTTTTCCACTGGAAATGTGATTTCCATGCTCACTGCTTGGGTAAAAGGCTTTTCTGCTCCAATCATAACTCTGTCAAAGCCAATTTAGTAAGCAAATAAAGCAGAAAGGTATCAGAGAAGGAATCATTGCTGTATTTTCTTATTCAGGACATGGGAATGTCCACGGCCAGGTTGGACAGGGCTTGGAGCAACCTGGGCTGGTGGAAGGTGTCCCTGCTCATGGCAGGGGGTGGCACTGGATGGTATTTGGGGTCCCTTCCAACCTAAACCATTCTGGGATTCCATGATGCTCTAAGGGAGTTAAATGGTGACAGTCACACCATTTTAGGGATTACTTTCTTAAATAAAACAGCCTAAAGCCAAGGACTGGAGAAAACGTTTCCAGCCAACAGAGTCTGAAAAGAAATGTTCTGAAGTGGAAAAGTGTACTATTACCATACAAACACCAGCACTAAGGCCATTTCTTCATCAGAGAATCCCAAAATGGTTTGGGCTGGAAGGGACCTGGGCTAGAAGCTCGTCCAGTGCCACCTCCTGCCACAGGCAGGGACACCTTCCACCAGCCCAGGTGGCTCCAAGCCCCGTCCAACCTGGCCTTGGACACTTCCAGGGATCCAGGGGCAGCCACAGCCTCTCTGCCCACCCTGTGCCAGGGCCTGCCCACCCTCCCAGGGAAGAATTCCCTCCCAATATCCCATCTATCCCTGCCCTCTGGCAGTGGGAAGCCATTCCCCTTGTTCTGTCTCTCCATCCCTTGTCAGTGGTCTCTCTCCATGTTTCTTGGAGCCCCTTCAGGCACTGCAAGGCCACAGTTGGGTCACCCTAAAGCTTCTCTTCTCCAGGCTGGACAAACCCTGCCCTCCGAGCAGAACTGCTCCATCCCCCTGGTCACCTTGGTGACCTGAGGTCACAGAGGGCCACTCGAGCACCCACCTGGCAGGATGAGGACCCTGTCACTGGAGCTCAGGGGAGAGCCATCCTTGAACCACGTGAGCACGGGCGGGGGCACGGCGTTGGTGTCACAGTCCAGCGACAGTGGATTGTTCACAATCACCTTCTTGCTTACCCCAGCTCTCCCTGCATCCACCGTGTTCCCAGCCTCCCACTCCCTGTAAGGCTTATGGAAACTGGGAGGAACTACAACGAAGGAGTGGGAAAATGTTCGCATTTCGCAGCAGAAATAGTGAGTTTTAAAGTCAAGAGATGAAAAGGTATTGAAATGTTTAAACTGAAGCAATAAACATGAAATGTAGTATATCAACCCCGCCCCCCAGTTCAAATTACCCAGGAAAATTCTAGTTCTCTTCATCAGAATGAACAACTGTGCAATCTACTAAGTATTTTCTGAAGGTCAATAAATAACAGCATACAAAGACCTGCTAACAACACGGGGTATTCATCAGCAATGCTGAAATAATAAGGTATCTGGTTCTCATTCTGTCTACATTTTCAGAAATTACTCATGATTGTTTTCTTGTATTTACACACAGTGTGTAGGCCAGTGGAATGCTGATGTCTGGGGCCTCTGAAAACTACTTAATACAGAGAAATAAATTATGATCTTTTGGTTTAAGACATCGTGTGATTTAGAGGAAGACCAGTGTTGTTATGTCATTCCACTGACATCAGAAAAACCATATTTGTCACAACGTATCAAAGAAAATCAAATACTGTTAAATAAGCAAATACTGTTAATAAGCAAATACTCTTAAAGATCAGCAAAACACACATGAAATAAACATCACACAAAATACAAAAGCATTGGATTAGACCAAACAGGCGTAAAGGCTATAAAATCATAAATTCCAACAGCCCAAAAAATTAGAAAAGGAGGCTACCAGAAGATTGGATTCCTTTTTTACCTTGTATGTTTACATCAAACTCCAGCTCATCCTCCCCAGCAATGTTGGATGCCACACAAGTGTAGCGGCCGGTGTCGGACACCTGAGCCTCCGGAATGTGCAGGGTCTGGCCACCAGCTTGGATCAGGACGTGCCCATCTGCCTTCAGTGGCTGTGAAGTGATTGCACAGGAAAATTAATACTTAGCAAAAACACACACTAGAAACAGCCAGCTGTGAAAGTAACATGAGTACACCCCATGAAGCTCCAGGTTGCTGGAGACAATCTTTTCCCAGTTGTCAGAAGCTGCCCCTTCGCCCTGGCTGTGGCAGCTGGAGGTGCTTCAGGACGTGGGTTTGCAGCACTCCTGACCCCAGGCAAGTGGTGCTGGGAGGAGCAGTGCCAGCCCCACCAGGGCTCTCCGGGCATTGCCTTCCACCAGGCTGACCCATCCTCTGAACTCACCCGTCAGGCCAATGGGCTGATGCAAAACCTACACATGGAAAACTACCAGTTTTCTGGGAGGTGAACAACTGGATCTAACTTGCCCTCCATCGCACCCCCACTGGATCTATCTTGTTCTCCACCTCCCACCCACTGGATGTAACTCACCCTCCATCGCACCCCCACTGGATCTATCTTGTTCTCCACCTCCCACCCACTGGATGTAACTCACCCTCCATCACATCCCCACTGGATCTGCTGCCCAGCAGGAGCTCAGTGTGAACAGCAGCGACACACAGGGACACGGGATGGATGTTACTGTCCCAGAGGGACACGGGATGGATGCCACTGTCCCAGAGAGACATCCCACGGGACAGCAGGGACAGCACCAACACAGCCCATATGTCTCAGGAGTGAACACCGCACACAGCACACGTGCTCATCTGCATCAGCAACATGGGACAGCGGGCGGTGTCCCTGCCCATGGCCGGGTGCTGGAATTGGATGAGCTTTAAGGTCCCTTCCAACCCAAACCACTCTGGGATCCCACGTTCCTGTGGTTATGGAGTTGGCACTGAACTCCCAGCCTGCAGGGAACAATTACTTCGGTCCACGGATGGGAGCGAAAGCCATTAACCCAGGGGCAGCCTAAGGAGAAGCAGCTGCTGGGCCAGAGGCTGCCAGCCGTGGAGAGCCACTGCTTCTGGGGACCTCTCAACCCCCCAGCATCCTTTTGCCTTGGCAATCCACTCCATGGGCCCAGGAGATCCCAGAGTCAGCCCGAGGGTGCACACACACAGTGTCCCTGTGACTCCAGGCTGTGCCCACACGCTTGGTAAAAGCAGGAATTGCTGCCCTACCAAGAAGAGCTAAATGAGACGTAGCCCCCTTTCTCACAGGAGCTGCACCATGTCTTTATATTTAGTCACGATGCATTTGAGGGGGGCCCCGTGGCCCTGCCCTTCCCAGATGCTGCTGTATGCAGTGGGAATTGTGGGGGGAATTGTACTGGGAACCATACTGGGAATTGCAGCGGGGAACGTGCTGGGAATCATACTGGGAATTGTAGTGGGAATCGCAGTGAGGATTGCAGCGGGAATTATGCTGAGAATCGCAGTGGGAATCGTGGTGGGAATTGTGCTGGGAACCATACTGGGAATTGCAGGGGGAATCTTGGTGGGAATTGCAGTGGGAACCATGCTGGGAGTTGCAGTGGGAGTTGTGCTGGGAATCGTGGTGGGAATTGCGGTGGGAAGCACACTGGGAATTGCGGTGGGAATCGTGCTGGAATTGCGGTGGGAATCGTGCTGGGAATTGCGGTGGGAATCGTGCTGGGAATTGCAGTGGGAATCATGCTGGGAATTGCAGTGGGAATTGCACCTCGCCCCTCACAGAGGAGCCAGATGCTGCTGTGGCTTTGTGAGCCCTGCCAGGACCAAGTGGGAGGTTCTCTGCAGCTCCTGCACGGGTGGCCCTTGGGGGAACCATCTGGAGCAGAGCTTTTAGGGGCTTTACACAACAGCCACGGCACTTGTGGCCGTACAGGGAATGCTCCTGCCAGGCAGAGCCCTCCCTCAGCACAGGCCAGTGGGAGGCACTGGAAACAACAGCACTGGGGTCTCGAGGCACTGCCAGGCCCCCAAAACCAGCAGAGATGTGGGTTTGCAGGGGTGGCCCATAGCAAACCCCTCCAGGAGGGACGATGTGCCAGCAGCAGGGCGGGCTGAGCCAACCACATGGATGTTCCCAGCCAGAACAGGAGCCGTGTCTGCCCAAACCCAAACGCCCAAACCCCAACCCAGCTTGGCACTGGCCTGGCCATCCTTGTACCAGGCGATGGCAGCGGCAGGGACGGCCCGAGCTTGGCACTGCAGGGTCAGGCTGTGGTTCACTCTGCTCTTCACGTCGCGCGGGGACAGCCCCGGCCCCGAGGGATCCCCTCTGGCGATGCTGGGGGGAACTGCACAGAAACAAAGGCAGAGTCCTGACTAACTGGCTGCTGCCACAGCACCGCAAAATCATCCAGGCAAGGGGAAATCCTGCCTGTTACCATGAGGGAAAAGCAAGTTCCCTTATATAAACTGTCTCTTGCCCACAGCCAAATTCTTACCTTTGTATATATGTATAAATATATACACATATGTGTTTTCAACCATTTTTACTGTACACTTATTATATATAAAATATATATAAAACTGTGTTCAACACAGTGCAAACCTGCCTACAGCCTTACCTAACTACAGCACTTTATTACGTGCCTGGCTTGAGTGCCATAAAGTTCAGGGCATTGTAGTAATTAAAAAGCATTTTAATGGAAACTAATATTCCCAGAAACATATGCTTGAACTGAAGTCCACACTCAAAGTAGTTGGTCAGAACTCAACATTTCCACTGCCCTGAAATCCCAGTGTTGCAAAATGTTGTTTCTTCTGAATGAGAAAGAAACCAGAACGTTTCAAAATTCCTCAGCAATCCCCAAGCCTGGTCTCATAAATATCTTTTAAATTATTTCAAATGCTTCCAAAGCATTTTCCACTCTCTTTTTTTTTTTTTTTCCTTTCAATGGGAAATTTTAAATTGCCCCTAATGTTTACAGGATCCTGATAACTGACATGGCAACAATGCAATGGCATTTGGGGCTGAGGGGCTTTATGTTGCTACATAGCCATGCTCCAATAATGAACTCTTTTGTCGTCATCTCATTATTCCAAATCCAATGGGGCCTTATTAGGAACTTAGTGTAATTAAAATAACAGTATGGTTACTGTAAGGGGGCAAACAAACTCCAATTCAGATGAGGAAATTTAAAAAAAAAAAAAGGTAAAAATCATGCTTGACTGAGCTCATAATGAAGAGTTTTGAGTATTAAAATTGATTGTTAGGCACAGATGCTCAAAGGACAATGTGCTGACAGGAAGCCTTGAATGGGAAAGCCCTTGTGCATATGGAATTTTATGGAAAGATACAAAAATAGTATCCTCCTGTTTCACCTCACTCAAGAGCATTTCCTAACAGGTGTTCTGGGTCCCCTCCCTTACTGTTTTTCTGAAATAGTTTCCGTGCTCAGGAGATTCTCTGCTCACATCTCCCATTGTGCTGCCCTGGTCTGATCTGAAAACCGGTACCGAAAAGAGCATGCCAGAAGAACCTGAAGTTCAGCATTTCTTAAACATCCTTCCCTGGGTGGTACAAAGGCTTTTAGCCCAAGAGAAGCATTGGTTTCCTCCAGCAATGCCACTGCAGAGGTTTGCTAAACAAATCCATTATTAGAAACCCTCATATTCCTCAGGACAGGTAACAGTGGAATGGAAGAATGCCAAAAAAAAAGGAATAAAAAAACCCAGGAGGTATTTGCGTACTGTGGACGTTCAGCTCGTAGTGCTTGGAGGCTCCTCCAGCCTCGTTGGTGGCTGTGCAGGTGTATCTTCCAGCACTGGCCTCCTGGGCACTCAGGATCTGCAGGGTCCGTCCTCCTGCCAAGAGACACCCAGTTTTAGCAGCACCTCCCCTCGTGTTCCAATTATCTCATTATTCCCACAGAGCATTTCCAACCCTTTGGTCCAAATTCTGCCCCTGGATGAGCAGGAAAATCTGACTTTGTTACACCCTGTGGAACAAAGGAGTGCAAGTTCAGGTCCTGCCAACACAGGTCTGTACAGGGAATTTTGTGAAGGTATTTAGACAGGGCTCATCCTTCCTCTGAACACTTGCACTTGACGAGGCTGAACTACTTGCTCATCTGCATGACTCTGGGATTACCAGGGAAGCTTGTTCCAGTTTTCCACCTCCATGGATGTGCTGGGTAAGAGTCACTCCACAAAGTGAAAATGGCCAACTATTAATCGCCTAGAAAAATGTCACCTTATTCTATTTACTATTGCTGTTGTTTATATCTCTGTCCATCTAATTTCCACACTTAATTGCTGTTATTTACATTCATCATCAACTCATATGAATTTTGCCATCACTTTGCTTTACGGAACAAAAGAGTAAATACCTGAGAACAAAGAAAATACAAATAAATAATCTGTTAATTGTGAAGCACTTAAAATACTGGAATTGGAAAGTGCTACAAAGGTAGACACACAGATTCAGAGAATGATTTGGGTGGAAAGGGACCTTAAACATTATCCAGTCCCACCCCTGCCATGGGCAGAGACATCTTCCACTAGCCCAGGATGCTCCAGGCCCCATCCAACCCGGCCTTGGACACTTCCAGGGATCCAGGGGCACCCACAGCTTCCCTGGAAAACCTGTGCCAGTGCCCTGCACTTAAAAGAAATATAACCTTCGGTGTTTCAAAGAAGTCTCTAACAGGAAACTAAACAATAAAAGAATAACATGCAATGTTATTTCTCAAGAACAACGAAAGGTTACCTGGCAGAATGCGGATATTTCTGTTGGATTCCAAGGGCTTCCCATCTTTCAGCCAGGTGATTGTAGCTGGAGGGTAGGAGTAAGCCTCACACAGCAGGGACGTGAGGCTGTTGAGGACAACGGTGACACCTTCTGCATTCCCTTGGCTGTCTGCACCCACGATGCTTGGAGCCACTAGGAACAACAAATCGTTAACCACAGGAAGGACCTCTCTGCCAAGCCAATTTTCTGGGCCCCGTTCAGCCTAGGGATCTGGCTGCAGCCTTAGCTTGCTGGGAGGCATTCCTACAAGGAGCAGGGAAACCCAGAGCCAGACAACACTCAGCTGGTCTCATGTTTTGTCCTGAAGTCAGCAATGATCCCAAGTCACTGCGATCCATTCCCCTCCCCATTCCTTTGTCAAGCCCAGGTCACCAGGAATCCAGCCACCACTCCTTGTGCAGCAGCTGGCAGAGCTGGCTCTTGATGATCCTGGAAGGAGGGGTGAGCCTGGGAGACGAGGCTGCGGAAAACAAACTCCCCATTGTTTGTGCTTGGTTGTGCAATAACCCTCATGGAAGAAACAAAGCGAGAACTGCAGATGGTTTCAGCTTTTCTGAAGAGATCGCAATCTGAAGTGCTCTTCAGATGCTCTTTCCATGACTCACAAAAAACCCATTCCATAGGGATGATAACCTGTTAGGGTTCCCTGTTTTTCAGCTCAGTGTTGTCTGAAGCCCAGCACTGATGTTCCTATTCAACCACTATCACTTATCTGTGCTGTCTGAAGCCCAGTACTGTGTTCCTTCTGAACCAGTATCACTGACCTGTGATGTCAAGCCTAGCACTGGTGTCTCTCTTGAGCCACTATCACTTATCTGTGCTGTCTGAAGCCCAGTACTGTGTTCCTTCTGAACCAGTATCACTGACCTGTGATGTCAAGCCTAGCACTGGTGTCTCTGTATTGAACCACTACCACTTATCTGTGTTATCTGAAGCCCAGTACTGTGTTCCTTCTGAACCAGTATCACTTACCTATGTTGTCTGAAGCCCAGCACTGGTGTCTCTATTGAACCACTACCACTTACCTGTGCTGTCTGAAGCCCAGTACTGTGCTCCTACTGAATCACTATCACTTACCTGTGTTGTCAAGCCCAGCACTGGTGTCTCT